>JACSYO010001494.1:0-335000 GCA_016806645.1 Ophiodon elongatus
ATCCTGCAAACTTAAAATGTTTAGCTTTGGAATGCAGAAATATCATCTCTTACATAGCTGCGTAGGATGCACAGCTGATGTTACTGGGTATCACCACCAAGCTGCCAGGTTGGAGGCTCGCCATCACAGGAAACAAGTTGACCTGGAACCACTGCTCAAAGTCTTCAGGCTCAAATTCATTCATTTTAGGAGCAAGGGCTGTCAAGGTCAGGTTCAAGATGGTGTCTCGTACACCTGGATTTTTGATGATGGTGATGTTTCTCTGGAAATAAAAGGATTGACGTTTCAGTTCAGGAGGACATTTTGCATGACTGAAATCATTGTCGTGAAAGCAAGCTTGGTGACACAGCTTTGTACTTTAGTGCATCAGGGGCATCAATCAAGCAATCCTTGGTGGCCATTCATTCAAGAAGCATAACAGAAATGTATCCTTTTGAGTGAAATCCTGGCCACTTATTAGATTCTGCAAAAACGCATCCACCCTCGGGCAACTTCCAACAGGCCAGTTTACCAGCCAGCTTTGTGTTAAAATATGGCAATCTTAAAGTTAAGCATTCACCTGCTTGGCGATCACTCCAAAGGCCTGGAAAAACTCATCAAACTGCTCATCATCAGTGGACTCTGTCAAGTTTGTCAACACCTTCTTTACGACGGTCTCATTCTCCAAAAAGCCGCTCTCTGGATCCAGGATCAGATCAGCCTTCTGGCTTGGTGAGAGGGAGTCCACAACTGCCACCTGATGACACAAACCAAGACGATATGTGAATTGCTTTTCTCTTTGATATGGCAAAGCCACAACTGTGTGCAGATTTTCCAAGTTGCGAATATTGTGCGGCTGTTGTCATGAAAGATTGGAAGCAAAATGTATGACTTACTCCAGAGAGGTTGAAGACTTTGAGGTCAGAGTATGTTGTGTATTGGGAAAAGGAACCCAGGTTTGCTTCAAGCCATTCTGCATCACTCTGAATTCCCTGCCTGCAAACTAAGGCACGTAAATGGACATTAACATATGCATTGTTTAGCAAGCATTATTTTGCATTGATACACATGAAAAAAGTAAATTGTCAGTTTTCTTCTCACTGCCATTTCAGCATACTTTTTCACAATTCAAAGTCCATGGGGAAACACACAAGAGCAACCACATGGCACAATTTACTGCGTCAGTCCTACCTGGCTCGTTGATGACACTGGCAGATTCTTCCAGGTATTGCAGCAGAACTTCTGTGAGCTCTTTTCGTCTATGCAACGGCAATGTAGGGGAAGCTTTGTCTATCCCACTCACACTGCAGAAGGGAAAAAAATAAACATTCTTATGGTGTCCACCATTAGCATTATGCACTTTTTGCAATGCAATCTTGCTTGTTCTTGAAATGCTACTCACACGACATGGTAGTTTGTGCAGCTTATATTTGCAGTTGCATTCTTGAGCATCATTGGGCTGAAACTTGGGAGGACAGGAGTCAGTATCAGATGGAACCAAGAAAACCAGTCTTCTTCCTCGAATTGTTGGAAATGGGTACTGATGATTTTGAAGGTCCTATTCATCACACGATCTCTCACAACAGGTTGGAAATCAGGGATCTGTCAGATGACGACATGAGGAGATTCAAACGCCATGATACCCCATACAGCATGCAACATAGGACGTAACAGCATATTTGATATGAATGAGTGCCCTACAACTGATGTAGAGGGTTAGATATATAACTAATTACTGACTATGCTCGGTTTAAAGCCCATCCGTTATCCATCTTCCCCAGGTGTCAAGAGTAGCCTACCTTTCCATTTGCTGTCAACTCTGTCAGGTATTCATCCACATTTTCCAGAGCATTCTCATTCTCGAGTCGCTCAAACACAAGGTCGATTTGGTCTGTGTCATTCAAGGCCCCTGAGCTCAGTGTCAACTGTGCCACCTGAGTAGGAGTGAGCACTGACAACGTTTCGGCCTAAAAACAGGACATCAAAATGAAGTCAAACAGCAGTAATTGCAAAACCAAAGGTAAGGCATTTCAGTTTGGAATAGGAATACTTTAACCGAAGTCGCCACTTACACTGGAGAAGTTGGCATTGAGGGTTTGCAGATCCTGCAGGGTTGCGAAACCCGAGAAGCTGCCAAGGTTTACCTGTAGCCACTCTTCACTACCGTTGCTAAATGAGACACAGCCAGGATCTGCGAAAAAGACAGAAACGAAGGCATTGTCAAGGTATAACCACCACATGCTATCGAGACTTTACCAATTTGAGCCTGAGCGTTTGCCTTTACCTGATGAGTCATTTCTTGAAAGGTAGGGCTTGATGAAATGAGTGAAGACTGCTGGCTGTCTTTCTCTGTCCATGGAGGTCATTTGGCTGCTGAATGCCTGGATGCTAAAATTGAGAGAAGGTTTTTAATACCTTAACAATTACAAAACAGCATGTTCCTCTGCAATCTTTTTCACAGTGAAGCAATATATCACACATATGTGCTTACGCAATTTGGTACGTATGGCAGCTGAAGTTCTTTGAGCTTAGGCAGAATAGGAAGTTGGGGGATGGAGAGGCCAGAAACGGACGAATCTTTGTCTGGAACCAGCTGCTGACAAAGGTATCATTCTGCAGTTGTGCCTGGCTGAAGTTGGCAATTCTCACCTCCCGAAGGGCCTCAAGCGCATGTGACAAGGACGGGTTGCTGTTGTTGGGGGCCTGGAATTGGAAAAATAATTTCGGTTTGACACAGAATTCCCACAGGAAAACACCAATTTTGTCAAATTTTGGGATTGGATTTACCATGCTGGCGTATGTCATAAGAGCCTGGTCTAGTGCCGGAGAAGCTTTTTGGAAGAAAAGATTCCAGACCTCTACGGGGTAGGTCCTTTGGCTTTCCAGTGAGCAGTTCATCAGTGTGACCAAGTTGCTGGCTGTGAGATGTGTAGCCTTGGAAAATAATTAGAAAAGAAATAAATTCAAACACTTTCAGAGCTTATGGACATTAGCATCAGGAGGGTAATGTAGCAAAAGCCAAATCTTTCTCTGGGATTCACAGCTTACATATAACAGTCTTACCAAGGAACAGGCATGTTCAGTGATGGTTAAATTGCACAGGGCTTCAGAGGAATTGTCAACAGACAGGGTTTGTTCGACTTGTGATCTGAGGAGGGCGATAAAAAAGTAAAGCATTGTCACCTTAGTTAGATTGTGTAAAGTAACTTAACCTACAAGAACCCAGCACAAACCATTGTCACCTTAGTTAGATTGTGTAAAATAACTTAACCTACAAGAACCCAGCACCAGACAAAACAGTAATTCACCCACCTATTAACTGCAGCACAGATGAGGTTCTCTGTGAAAAGATAATATCCGCGTATCAGATATTGTACCTTCAGAATGCAATCTTGTCATCAAAGTTGAAATATCTTGTAATTTAGAGACTTACCATCAACCGGGGTCTCCTTGCACTTGAAACAAGCATGGCATAATTGTTAGTCCAATAGCAAAAGCTATTTAAACTTAAAATATATCAACGTAGCCTCCTTAACAAAGTTAATGTGCCAAACTTGTGTCTTGTAAATTTTGAGCAAATATTATAAAACCCATCTATAGACCCATA
The DNA here is from genome assembly GCA_016806645.1 of Ophiodon elongatus. Classification (NCBI taxonomy): domain Eukaryota; kingdom Metazoa; phylum Chordata; class Actinopteri; order Perciformes; family Hexagrammidae; genus Ophiodon; species Ophiodon elongatus. The sequence goes on from JACSYO010001494.1 coordinate 3,587, forward strand.
GAAATGAACTCACCATGAAGGAATCTGGAACTGAGCAACCTGTTTCAGAAAATATTGAAATGAAGGCATGGCATCAGTACAGCTATTCACCACAGTTGTGGCTATGGGCAAATGTGAAAAGGTTTGTAAGCAGAGCATTTGGCCACTTACGTGTGAATGTCTCCTTGAGTGACATTATGCTCGATCGCAGACCATGTGACATGTACAGTGGCAGGAATTTCAAATTTAGCCGAAGACCAGTGAGTCTGAAGGAAGAAAACAGAAATCCTTGTGACTTCTCAGGAGCCAAAGTTTGACATCATCCTGCAAACTTAAAATGTTTAGCTTTGGAATGCAGAAATATCATCTCTTACATAGCTGCGTAGGATGCACAGCTGATGTTACTGGGTATCACCACCAAGCTGCCAGGTTGGAGGCTCGCCATCACAGGAAACAAGTTGACCTGGAACCACTGCTCAAAGTCTTCAGGCTCAAATTCATTCATTTTAGGAGCAAGGGCTGTCAAGGTCAGGTTCAAGATGGTGTCTCGTACACCTGGATTTTTGATGATGGTGATGTTTCTCTGGAAATAAAAGGATTGACGTTTCAGTTCAGGAGGACATTTTGCATGACTGAAATCATTGTCGTGAAAGCAAGCTTGGTGACACAGCTTTGTACTTTAGTGCATCAGGGGCATCAATCAAGCAATCCTTGGTGGCCATTCATTCAAGAAGCATAACAGAAATGTATCCTTTTGAGTGAAATCCTGGCCACTTATTAGATTCTGCAAAAACGCATCCACCCTCGGGCAACTTCCAACAGGCCAGTTTACCAGCCAGCTTTGTGTTAAAATATGGCAATCTTAAAGTTAAGCATTCACCTGCTTGGCGATCACTCCAAAGGCCTGGAAAAACTCATCAAACTGCTCATCATCAGTGGACTCTGTCAAGTTTGTCAACACCTTCTTTACGACGGTCTCATTCTCCAAAAAGCCGCTCTCTGGATCCAGGATCAGATCAGCCTTCTGGCTTGGTGAGAGGGAGTCCACAACTGCCACCTGATGACACAAACCAAGACGATATGTGAATTGCTTTTCTCTTTGATATGGCAAAGCCACAACTGTGTGCAGATTTTCCAAGTTGCGAATATTGTGCGGCTGTTGTCATGAAAGATTGGAAGCAAAATGTATGACTTACTCCAGAGAGGTTGAAGACTTTGAGGTCAGAGTATGTTGTGTATTGGGAAAAGGAACCCAGGTTTGCTTCAAGCCATTCTGCATCACTCTGAATTCCCTGCCTGCAAACTAAGGCACGTAAATGGACATTAACATATGCATTGTTTAGCAAGCATTATTTTGCATTGATACACATGAAAAAAGTAAATTGTCAGTTTTCTTCTCACTGCCATTTCAGCATACTTTTTCACAATTCAAAGTCCATGGGGAAACACACAAGAGCAACCACATGGCACAATTTACTGCGTCAGTCCTACCTGGCTCGTTGATGACACTGGCAGATTCTTCCAGGTATTGCAGCAGAACTTCTGTGAGCTCTTTTCGTCTATGCAACGGCAATGTAGGGGAAGCTTTGTCTATCCCACTCACACTGCAGAAGGGAAAAAAATAAACATTCTTATGGTGTCCACCATTAGCATTATGCACTTTTTGCAATGCAATCTTGCTTGTTCTTGAAATGCTACTCACACGACATGGTAGTTTGTGCAGCTTATATTTGCAGTTGCATTCTTGAGCATCATTGGGCTGAAACTTGGGAGGACAGGAGTCAGTATCAGATGGAACCAAGAAAACCAGTCTTCTTCCTCGAATTGTTGGAAATGGGTACTGATGATTTTGAAGGTCCTATTCATCACACGATCTCTCACAACAGGTTGGAAATCAGGGATCTGTCAGATGACGACATGAGGAGATTCAAACGCCATGATACCCCATACAGCATGCAACATAGGACGTAACAGCATATTTGATATGAATGAGTGCCCTACAACTGATGTAGAGGGTTAGATATATAACTAATTACTGACTATGCTCGGTTTAAAGCCCATCCGTTATCCATCTTCCCCAGGTGTCAAGAGTAGCCTACCTTTCCATTTGCTGTCAACTCTGTCAGGTATTCATCCACATTTTCCAGAGCATTCTCATTCTCGAGTCGCTCAAACACAAGGTCGATTTGGTCTGTGTCATTCAAGGCCCCTGAGCTCAGTGTCAACTGTGCCACCTGAGTAGGAGTGAGCACTGACAATGTTTCGGCCTAAAAACAGGACATCAAAATGAAGTCAAACAGCAGTAATTGCAAAACCAAAGGTAAGGCATTTCAGTTTGGAATAGGAATACTTTAACCGAAGTCGCCACTTACACTGGAGAAGTTGGCATTGAGGGTTTGCAGATCCTGCAGGGTTGCGAAACCCGAGAAGCTGCCAAGGTTTACCTGTAGCCACTCTTCACTACCGTTGCTAAATGAGACACAGCCAGGATCTGCGAAATAGACAGAAACGAAGGCATTGTCAAGGTATAACCACCACATGCTATCGAGACTTTACCAATTTGAGCCTGAGCGTTTGCCTTTACCTGATGAGTCATTTCTTGAAAGGTAGGGCTTGATGAAATGAGTGAAGACTGCTGGCTGTCTTTCTCTGTCCATGGAGGTCATTTGGCTGCTGAATGCCTGGATGCTAAAATTGAGAGAAGGTTTTTAATACCTTAACAATTACAAAACAGCATGTTCCTCTGCAATCTTTTTCACAGTGAAGCAATATATCACACATATGTGCTTACGCAATTTGGTACGTATGGCAGCTGAAGTTCTTTGAGCTTAGGCAGAATAGGAAGTTGGGGGATGGAGAGGCCAGAAACGGACGAATCTTTGTCTGGAACCAGCTGCTGACAAAGGTATCATTCTGCAGTTGTGCCTGGCTGAAGTTGGCAATTCTCACCTCCCGAAGGGCCTCAAGCGCATGTGACAAGGACGGGTTGCTGTTGTTGGGGGCCTGGAATTGGAAAAATAATTTCGGTTTGACACAGAATTCCCACAGGAAAACACCAATTTTGTCAAATTTTGGGATTGGATTTACCGTGCTAGCGTATGTCATAAGAGCCTGGTCTAGTGCCGGAGAAGCTTTTTGGAAGAAAAGATTCCAGACCTCTACGGGGTAGGTCCTTTGGCTTTCCAGTGAGCAGTTCATCAGTGTGACCAAGTTGCTGGCTGTGAGATGTGTAGCCTTGGAAAATAATTAGAAAAGAAATAAATTCAAACACTTTCAGAGCTTATGGACATTAGCATCAGGAGGGTAATGTAGCAAAAGCCAAATCTTTCTCTGGGATTCACAGCTTACATATAACAGTCTTACCAAGGAACAGGCATGTTCAGTGATGGTTAAATTGCACAGGGCTTCAGAGGAATTGTCAACAGACAGGGTTTGTTCGACTTGTGATCTGAGGAGGGCGATAAAAAAGTAAAGCATTGTCACCTTAGTTAGATTGTGTAAAGTAACTTAACCTACAAGAACCCAGCACAAACCATTGTCACCTTAGTTAGATTGTGTAAAATAACTTAACCTACAAGAACCCAGCACCAGACAAAACAGTAATTCACCCACCTATTAACTGCAGCACAGATGAGGTTCTCTGTGAAAAGATAATATCCGCGTATCAGATATTGTACCTTCAGAATGCAATCTTGTCATCAAAGTTGAAATATCTTGTAATTTAGAGACTTACCATCAACCGGGGTCTCCTTGCACTGGAAACAAGCATGGCATAATTGTTAGTCCAATAGCAAAAGCTATTTAAACTTAAAATATATCAACGTAGCCTCCTTAACAAAGTTAATGTGCCAAACTTGTGTCTTGTAAATTTTGAGCAAATATTATAAAAACCCATCCATAGACCCATAGAAATGAACTCACCATGAAGGAATCTGGAACTGAGCAACCTGTTTCAGAAAATATTGAAATGAAGGCATGGCATCAGTACAGCTATTCACCACAGTTGTGGCTATGGGCAAATGTGAAAAGGTTTGTAAGCAGAGCATTTGGCCACTTACGTGTGAATGTCTCCTTGAGTGACATTATGCTCGATCGCAGACCATGTGACATGTACAGTGGCAGGAATTTCAAATTTAGCCGAAGACCAGTGAGTCTGAAGGAAGAAAACAGAAATCCTTGTGACTTCTCAGGAGCCAAAGTTTGACATCATCCTGCAAACTTAAAATGTTTAGCTTTGGAATGCAGAAATATCATCTCTTACATAGCTGCGTAGGATGCACAGCTGATGTTACTGGGTATCACCACCAAGCTGCCAGGTTGGAGGCTCGCCATCACAGGAAACAAGTTGACCTGGAACCACTGCTCAAAGTCTTCAGGCTCAAATTCATTCATTTTAGGAGCAAGGGCTGTCAAGGTCAGGTTCAAGATGGTGTCTCGTACACCTGGATTTTTGATGATGGTGATGTTTCTCTGGAAATAAAAGGATTGACGTTTCAGTTCAGGAGGACATTTTGCATGACTGAAATCATTGTCGTGAAAGCAAGCTTGGTGACACAGCTTTGTACTTTAGTGCATCAGGGGCATCAATCAAGCAATCCTTGGTGGCCATTCATTCAAGAAGCATAACAGAAATGTATCCTTTTGAGTGAAATCCTGGCCACTTATTAGATTCTGCAAAAACGCATCCACCCTCGGGCAACTTCCAACAGGCCAGTTTACCAGCCAGCTTTGTGTTAAAATATGGCAATCTTAAAGTTAAGCATTCACCTGCTTGGCGATCACTCCAAAGGCCTGGAAAAACTCATCAAACTGCTCATCATCAGTGGACTCTGTCAAGTTTGTCAACACCTTCTTTACGACGGTCTCATTCTCCAAAAAGCCGCTCTCTGGATCCAGGATCAGATCAGCCTTCTGGCTTGGTGAGAGGGAGTCCACAACTGCCACCTGATGACACAAACCAAGACGATATGTGAATTGCTTTTCTCTTTGATATGGCAAAGCCACAACTGTGTGCAGATTTTCCAAGTTGCGAATATTGTGCGGCTGTTGTCATGAAAGATTGGAAGCAAAATGTATGACTTACTCCAGAGAGGTTGAAGACTTTGAGGTCAGAGTATGTTGTGTATTGGGAAAAGGAACCCAGGTTTGCTTCAAGCCATTCTGCATCACTCTGAATTCCCTGCCTGCAAACTAAGGCACGTAAATGGACATTAACATATGCATTGTTTAGCAAGCATTATTTTGCATTGATACACATGAAAAAAGTAAATTGTCAGTTTTCTTCTCACTGCCATTTCAGCATACTTTTTCACAATTCAAAGTCCATGGGGAAACACACAAGAGCAACCACATGGCACAATTTACTGCGTCAGTCCTACCTGGCTCGTTGATGACACTGGCAGATTCTTCCAGGTATTGCAGCAGAACTTCTGTGAGCTCTTTTCGTCTATGCAACGGCAATGTAGGGGAAGCTTTGTCTATCCCACTCACACTGCAGAAGGGAAAAAAATAAACATTCTTATGGTGTCCACCATTAGCATTATGCACTTTTTGCAATGCAATCTTGCTTGTTCTTGAAATGCTACTCACACGACATGGTAGTTTGTGCAGCTTATATTTGCAGTTGCATTCTTGAGCATCATTGGGCTGAAACTTGGGAGGACAGGAGTCAGTATCAGATGGAACCAAGAAAACCAGTCTTCTTCCTCGAATTGTTGGAAATGGGTACTGATGATTTTGAAGGTCCTATTCATCACACGATCTCTCACAACAGGTTGGAAATCAGGGATCTGTCAGATGACGACATGAGGAGATTCAAACGCCATGATACCCCATACAGCATGCAACATAGGACGTAACAGCATATTTGATATGAATGAGTGCCCTACAACTGATGTAGAGGGTTAGATATATAACTAATTACTGACTATGCTCGGTTTAAAGCCCATCCGTTATCCATCTTCCCCAGGTGTCAAGAGTAGCCTACCTTTCCATTTGCTGTCAACTCTGTCAGGTATTCATCCACATTTTCCAGAGCATTCTCATTCTCGAGTCGCTCAAACACAAGGTCGATTTGGTCTGTGTCATTCAAGGCCCCTGAGCTCAGTGTCAACTGTGCCACCTGAGTAGGAGTGAGCACTGACAATGTTTCGGCCTAAAAACAGGACATCAAAATGAAGTCAAACAGCAGTAATTGCAAAACCAAAGGTAAGGCATTTCAGTTTGGAATAGGAATACTTTAACCGAAGTCGCCACTTACACTGGAGAAGTTGGCATTGAGGGTTTGCAGATCCTGCAGGGTTGCGAAACCCGAGAAGCTGCCAAGGTTTACCTGTAGCCACTCTTCACTACCGTTGCTAAATGAGACACAGCCAGGATCTGCGAAAAAGACAGAAACGAAGGCATTGTCAAGGTATAACCACCACATGCTATCGAGACTTTACCAATTTGAGCCTGAGCGTTTGCCTTTACCTGATGAGTCATTTCTTGAAAGGTAGGGCTTGATGAAATGAGTGAAGACTGCTGGCTGTCTTTCTCTGTCCATGGAGGTCATTTGGCTGCTGAATGCCTGGATGCTAAAATTGAGAGAAGGTTTTTAATACCTTAACAATTACAAAACAGCATGTTCCTCTGCAATCTTTTTCACAGTGAAGCAATATATCACACATATGTGCTTACGCAATTTGGTACGTATGGCAGCTGAAGTTCTTTGAGCTTAGGCAGAATAGGAAGTTGGGGGATGGAGAGGCCAGAAACGGACGAATCTTTGTCTGGAACCAGCTGCTGACAAAGGTATCATTCTGCAGTTGTGCCTGGCTGAAGTTGGCAATTCTCACCTCCCGAAGGGCCTCAAGCGCATGTGACAAGGACGGGTTGCTGTTGTTGGGGGCCTGGAATTGGAAAAATAATTTCGGTTTGACACAGAATTCCCACAGGAAAACACCAATTTTGTCAAATTTTGGGATTGGATTTACCGTGCTAGCGTATGTCATAAGAGCCTGGTCTAGTGCCGGAGAAGCTTTTTGGAAGAAAAGATTCCAGACCTCTACGGGGTAGGTCCTTTGGCTTTCCAGTGAGCAGTTCATCAGTGTGACCAAGTTGCTGGCTGTGAGATGTGTAGCCTTGGAAAATAATTAGAAAAGAAATAAATTCAAACACTTTCAGAGCTTATGGACATTAGCATCAGGAGGGTAATGTAGCAAAAGCCAAATCTTTCTCTGGGATTCACAGCTTACATATAACAGTCTTACCAAGGAACAGGCATGTTCAGTGATGGTTAAATTGCACAGGGCTTCAGAGGAATTGTCAACAGACAGGGTTTGTTCGACTTGTGATCTGAGGAGGGCGATAAAAAAGTAAAGCATTGTCACCTTAGTTAGATTGTGTAAAGTAACTTAACCTACAAGAACCCAGCACAAACCATTGTCACCTTAGTTAGATTGTGTAAAATAACTTAACCTACAAGAACCCAGCACCAGACAAAACAGTAATTCACCCACCTATTAACTGCAGCACAGATGAGGTTCTCTGTGAAAAGATAATATCCGCGTATCAGATATTGTACCTTCAGAATGCAATCTTGTCATCAAAGTTGAAATATCTTGTAATTTAGAGACTTACCATCAACCGGGGTCTCCTTGCACTGGAAACAAGCATGGCATAATTGTTAGTCCAATAGCAAAAGCTATTTAAACTTAAAATATATCAACGTAGCCTCCTTAACAAAGTTAATGTGCCAAACTTGTGTCTTGTAAATTTTGAGCAAATATTATAAAACCCATCCATAGACCCATAGAAATGAACTCACCATGAAGGAATCTGGAACTGAGCAACCTGTTTCAGAAAATATTGAAATGAAGGCATGGCATCAGTACAGCTATTCACCACAGTTGTGGCTATGGGCAAATGTGAAAAGGTTTGTAAGCAGAGCATTTGGCCACTTACGTGTGAATGTCTCCTTGAGTGACATTATGCTCGATCGCAGACCATGTGACATGTACAGTGGCAGGAATTTCAAATTTAGCCGAAGACCAGTGAGTCTGAAGGAAGAAAACAGAAATCCTTGTGACTTCTCAGGAGCCAAAGTTTGACATCATCCTGCAAACTTAAAATGTTTAGCTTTGGAATGCAGAAATATCATCTCTTACATAGCTGCGTAGGATGCACAGCTGATGTTACTGGGTATCACCACCAAGCTGCCAGGTTGGAGGCTCGCCATCACAGGAAACAAGTTGACCTGGAACCACTGCTCAAAGTCTTCAGGCTCAAATTCATTCATTTTAGGAGCAAGGGCTGTCAAGGTCAGGTTCAAGATGGTGTCTCGTACACCTGGATTTTTGATGATGGTGATGTTTCTCTGGAAATAAAAGGATTGACGTTTCAGTTCAGGAGGACATTTTGCATGACTGAAATCATTGTCGCGAAAGCAAGCTTGGTTGCACAGCTTTGTACTTTAGTGCATCAGGGGCGTCATCAAGCAATCCTTGGTGGCCATTCATTCAAGAAGCATAACAGAAATGTATCCTTTTGAGTGAATTCCTGGCCACTTATTAGATTCTGCCAAAATTCATCCACCCTCGGGCAACTTCCAACAGGCCAGTTTACCAGCCTGCTTTTTATTAAAATATGGCAATCTTAAAATTAAGCATTCACCTGCTTGGCGATCACTCCAAAGGCCTGGAAAAACTCATCAAACTGCTCATCATCAGTGGACTCTGTCAAGTTTGTCAACACCTTTGTTACGACGGTCTCATTCTCCAAATAGCCGCTCTCTGGATCCAGGATCAGATCAGCCTTCTGGCTTGGTGAGAGGGAGTCCACATCTGCCACCTGATGACACAAACCATGATATATAGTCAAATAGTAGAGATTAATGTTGGCAAGTGAACACAAGGGGGCGGAATTTATCAACCTTTCGTAGTTTTGACTTTCAAAAGTTACACATACTATTGGGAAGGTCCCTTTGAGTTCATGGGACATTGTAAATTCTGAAAGACTTACTCCGTGACTGGCATTTAGTGGATTTCCCGAGTTGCAAGTTTCCTGCAAACCATCACTTGGATTTCTTTTCGAACAAAATAAAATGGTGAAACAAAAATTAATATTCCATTGAACATTAATAAATCATTACTGAAATGATATTCCTGGTGAACAGTTTTGTGTGAATGCATCCAGTTTAACGTTAAATAACAGTTTTATTTGAAGTTTGCTTACTGACCTGTTTTTAGATGTCACTGGACCTGACACTACATACATCAAAATATAAATGATTACATTTAATTAACAGTGTGATTACACTCTGAGTGCATACATTATTTCACAATTAAGAATGAATAAAAACATTTTCTTCTTACCTGATGTCGTATTTTCCTGAAATACAAAATGAAAGCATATTTATTTATTTATTATTTCGTACAGATGAGACATATAAAACTGAGTATTACATTAAGGGCTACAATCAAAGACAAGCAACTTTACTTACGCTTGAAGAGACCAATGTTGATATACATGCTGAGGAAATAATAGAAATACATTTGTTTTTTATATATTTAACATGTGTACTGGCAAAAAAGTGAATGATCCATATCCAAATATTTGAATAGAATAAACGAGGAGGACACTTACCGATCCCGACAAATGACAGTAGAAGAACTTGCGCTGAAGTTCTTTGGCCACCCATGGTTGAAAACAGTGTTCGGCTCACCTTTTCATTTTGTAAACCTTAAGTGATCTTCAATTTATTTAGCTGGCATTTGATAAGAAAAAGAAGACAAGACAAAATTTGAAATAATGGTGATTAGAGGCATGTACATCCCTTTGCATGTTTGCATGTCTGTTTTGAAAGAAAAAAAGTCCTCTCAAAAACGACCAATTTCGCGAAATTTCAAAAAGCTCAAAAGTCACATTTAAGCTCACACATCACTGAAATTATGAGTAATATCAAGCAATGGATGTTTTTTAGCTGATTGCACCATTCATGCCATGTCTTGGACAAGTACATCCAATACCAACATCTATACGGTTAAAATGATCTTTCATTCAAGTTTCCTAGAATAAACAGTTTTACCAATCTTAAACAATAAAAAGAAATTAAGATTAACCAAAGGAAGATGTACGACAGGGTGAGCTCACCTCTCTTTCTCCTTTGCCTTGTCGGAGAAAAGTGAGGATTACAATTAGAAGGGAAGCTGGTTTATATTGGGTGGAGTAAACAAATCATTGCTTAACTTCAGATATGAATCATGCACAAAATGCTCAGAATATTCTGCCGGGCTACGTATACACTAAAGGAGAACTGCAGCTGCTGCTGGTGCAGTCACACCTTAATCACCTAGTGTTCTAGGTTACGCATGTGACAAGAGCACACTGATTGATCTGCAGGCCTTTTTTTCTCATGGGAGTTTGCTGTCCTCAAACTGAGAAGCATCTGATTCAGCTGCATTGTGTCTATTATTTACAGTTGAAGGGTAAAGAAGCAAAGCCGAGTCAAAGTAAAGTAAAAAAAAAAAAAAGCAAGTGAATGCAAATGCATCCTTCATAATTACAAAAACGTACACCTGAATCATCTCTGTGTGCCTTTCTTATTAATTTCCTAATTTTAACACTTAAAGACAGGGAAATTTTACTTTTGATCGTTAGGATTCCCTGCATCACTGGATTACAGTTTCTCCTCAGTTGAGGAGAGCATGAGTCAGCTTTCTATTAGTGCGCAGTATGTGTATCTTTAAGGCATAACTTGGTAATTTTCTAAATAAGTCCAGAGATAAATTCAAGTGCTCACAAACTTGTTATTTCATTCATGATCATGCCAATTATGAATGTGTAAGGTCAACAAACAAGTAGTATTGTAGCTAACAGGCACACGTAGCTGCGTTCAAAATGCACAGGGCATGTGCACTGATCAACTAATAACTACATAACTGAGTTCTGAATTAAGTAATGCATTATAAACATATTAAGGCCATTTATTCCCACTGTATTTATAACTCACACATATGAAGTAATTAACTAGCTAGAGAAATACTGAAAGGTTATGAATTGAATTGACTGGCCAGTAGCCAGACTCTGTTCTCACTGGGCTGCAACTTTTTTTTTTGTAATTAATTCATTAAAAGGCAACTCAGCGGATCATGCATTCTTGCCTCCAGAGTAGCTCTAAGAAATCGTAAATTCTGGAAAGAAGAAATCTGCCATGTTGCTCGTGTGGCACAGGACACACCGGTACAGCCAGGGTGATGAGTTTCGGAGTATTTCTGTACTTAATGTAAATAAATGCCACTGCTTCTTGTGAGTGCAGCAGCTGTCATAGTCATATTTAATTGGCCCCATACCACTGTTAATTTATATAATTCAAGTATTTGTTCTTTTTAACAGAACTGTAGAACAGCATGTAAAGATAAAACCATGACACCGGTTGATGACAAATAATAGGCGTCGGGTTCAGTGTATCGGGTAAATGAAGACAGTGTGAACCTGACAGTCAACAATGAAAACATTGGCATTCCACTTTGGCACAACCTTTCTGATGCCTGTAACTATTGTTATAGACACTCCTCAAAGCAAACACTGCAGTCAGACCAGAATATCATGAACATCAGTGAGAAACGAATGGAACAAGATGTCCAACTCGTTGAAATTCAAACTTACTTTCATATCTTATACAAGTTGGTAAATAAGTGATATGTTCAAAGGAGCTACTAATTTTAAAGCTAATATAAAACATCAGATTCTAAAAGATACACATTTGCATAGACATCTTCTTCTTTTCAGAATACAATTAAACTTGACAGCTACTGGATAGTTGTGAGTTACTTTAACACTTTCCCTCCTAAAGAATTAATACAATACATATCTTACACAATATGAAGCATTGTCATGATGAACATTTGCTCAAGCTCAAACATTCCTAACATTAAAATGCATACGTTTAATCCATCAACATTATTAATCCAATAATATAATGGTTATAACAATATAAACTGGAGCATTTATTTGTATTTTACTTTTTGAAATTGAAAGTACATTTTGCTGATAATACTTTTTGCCTGTATTGGAGTATTTTTTTATTGTGATATTACTCTTTTTACTTAAGTACTTCTTCCACCATCTTAAATTAATGATTAATTAAACCCTTTTAAAAGCATCTTAGCTATAAATACTTAGTGTACAGTTATCTTCAAAATGGTTGTATCTATTTAGGAAAATATTCTATTGGCCTACACCATAACCATACTATCAGACAAGGGTGTGGCAGAATATTGTGGGCCCTAGAATGTTTTTTAGCTAGTTATGCATACAGGATTGACATAGCCTCACATGGTATCATATGAGATTAAGATGAATCCATTGGTGCCAAATATAGCAGGCTAGCTAGGGGCTAAATAATACTTTCCCGCGAGGTCCGCGACACCTCAATGTTATTGATTGGTTGTGTAATAACTTTTAGCAGTCGAAAAAAAAAATCAGATTTTCCTTTCTTTGGGGAAAGACATGACTAGTGTATGTTGCTGGTGCTCCAGACAGCATCAGCAGTCACTTGGCTCACAGCAGCGTTTGAAGACAAGCAGAGGGTTGGACTAAACCATTGTCCGCCTTGTGTAAGGGAGAGAGAGACATCAGAGCATTATATATTTTTTTGATACAAAGATCATTCTCTCCACCTAATTATTTAGTCAATTTTTATTTAGTTACGACACTTAGAAATAAAAAACAATTGCAAACAAATGAGCATTGGCTTTTCAGAACACATGCCCGTTCAGAGTATAGGGCAGCAAAAGTGAACTGCAGTCAATGAGCCGCGGCCTTTAAAGACCCTCTGCGGACGACATGTTTGACTCATTCAAAGTCCATTAATATTGAACGTGCATTGAAGTTCGACAATGCACGTTCTTGATTCTACAGAAATACACTTTTAAATACACGTGATTGTAAAGTATATCACATGGACAGGTTTGCAACACTCTCTCCCAAATCGTCAAATATCAACCATAGACATGTATAAAATGTGGACTTAGTCTGTGACGTGTGATGGGAAAATATGTGTATTACTAATAAAAACGATACAATAAGATGTGTGTGCGTAACTGTTAAACTTTGAAACTAAACTCTTGTGCTCAGCAATTTTCTTTTATGTAAGATAACACAGTGCCCTCCCTAAAACTGTTGGTTTCGGGTAAAGCTACAGTCAAGGTCAAAAGACAAGACCATTCCTTACTGTTCGACTCTGTATAAATTATGATGTGATCTGTGGAATGTTGAGACATTTGCTACAGACTGCAGAGCATACAGTTGTTGTGAATCTCTCCCTTGCAAGCAATAAAACAAGATAAAGACAAACTTGATTTCTAAAGACTTTATCCATTTCTTAACTTCGGCTTCTTCTCCTGCTTAACGTACAAATCTTCCATAACAGACGTCACCCATAGGTTTCTGAAGAACCGTTGGGAATCTCAAAGTGATTGACTCCAGCTGATGCCATCTTGGCAGTGATGACACAGAAAAACTTGCGACAAACAAAAAATGGGCAAAGGGGTTGGAGCTGAGGCCCACGAGCTGAGGCCCACATGACGACTCAGAACAGAAAGGCTTGCAGCTATAGTGACCTAGTACGGCGCTCACCTGTCACTGCTAACGACACACGTGACAGATGCTAAATGGTGCTTCTGTGCGTTGGTATAAGATGCCTTGGGGCACTGATCAACCATCGGTATTTGACAAGTTGGGAGTGTGACCGGCTTGGTTTTCTAAAAATATGGTAAGTACATACCCACATACACACAGACAAACAAAAACAAATTAAAAAAAGCAGGTGAAATGGAAAGACAGAATGGAACTCTGCCACTTTGGGCCACACCAATATGAGTCAGTTCTGAAAATGCTGGAATACCAAAAATAGAAGCTCCACCAGTGGAGCAATGACATAATATTCTTAAAAAAACACATGCACACAAAAGGAATACCACATGCGTAAACTAGGAGGTGCCCAGGCGTTGCCACTCTCCAGCATTTCTATGCAGGGTTGTTCTCACATGAGGCGTATTCCACATTAACTTTCTTTTTTCCAGGACTTTACTTTTGTTTGTTTTCATTTCTTGGCTTGAGCTTTTTTTCAAGAGCACACACACATATATGATTATTTGCATTAGAACAATACTGTAAATGGCAGATCAAAGATGAAATAAAAGGCATTCTGGAATGAAGCCATTTGGGGACCATGTGGTGCTTTTATGCATACACGAGTTGTGACTTTGTATCTTGACACACTGGGCTATTTAGGCCTATGAAAAAAGAAATCCTCTAAAAATTCCACCCCTGACCATTATAGAATCAATGTTTCTGTTGGACTGTGTATGAGTAGCTTCAATTGGGTACACGAGGAAGTGTCTGTTACAGTGAAGACCCACTGGAAGGGAGCGAATCACAAGGCATCGTCTCCACCACTCGTCAATCGTCATAAATTGTCACCTGATTTTTTTTTTTTGGGTGTCATCAAAACCAGCTTCAAAGTGCTTAGGAAATCACCTTGAGACCAGATGAATGATGGGTGGGGCAAAATCCTCTTATATACTAAAAAGACAAAGTATCCATGTACCTTATATACCTTATATCCCTGTTTATAGAAGTTTGAAGTTTAGTTATCACTTCTATAGCCTTTGATCTGGAAATTTAAGGCCTACACCAAGTAGAATGCTTTGCACTCTGACTCTTATTTGGGGATTTTATCACATATTGTCATACAATTTTTCTTTCTCACTTTTTTTAATCTTTTCCTATTAATTTCCAAACTTGATTACAAGGCCCGATATAGCATTGTATTTTCAATTTCATCAATTTACATAGTTGTATCATTCCATGGTACTGTTCTCTTCTCTTATATCTCCCTCTTTTCGTTTCCTTGTAAAACACACTGTACCTTCTGTTTTAAATTAATGTTAGTTTGGAATCTTTTTCTGAGTATTTATAGTAAAATGGTGATGGAGTCCTCAGTACTTTTAACAGTGTAGCTTTTGTATTGTTTTCTGCATTTGATCCAGCAGTTTGTTCCTTGGAACTTGTTTAACTGCATTTTCTGTCATTTGACATTCTAACGTCACGCATGTTCTCACAGACCATCTTGTTTGTGCGTCTTCAGTAACAGGTGGCATGTATGCCATGCGGTAATTAACAGCTCAGGTTACTGCAACTTTCTCAGCCAAACCTGTTCTAAAGTAAACAAAATACATTGCACAATACGTAATGTATGAGAACTTTCATGTTATCATCGTGATTGTTATTGTTTGGAAATGTCATTGCGGATTGTTCGACGTTGTTTTCTAAAGCATATATCCACACATTTTAAATGAAACCTCATACATGTGTGATACTGTTTTGATTTACAGTTTAGTGTATACATTTTTATTGAACAAAATTCAATTTACTGCAATTAATTACAGACATTTATCAAATGTAAAACAGGTGATAAAACAAATCATGATCTTAATTAAGTATAGTTTGATTGAGTGTCTTGTTCCATTTTTAAAAAAAAAAAATACCGTTAATCGACAAAATCATGAAATATAGAGAAAAAGAGAACACGGATTGCAACGTGTGGAGTTTGCACGTTCTGCCCGTGGCAGCGTGGGTTCCCTCCAGGTTCTCCGGCTTCCTCCCACATTCCAAAGACATGCAGCTCAGGTTAATTGGAGACTCTAAATTGCCCCTAGGTGTGACTGTGAGTGTGAATGGTTGTCTGTCTCTATATGTGCCCTGAGATGAACTGGAGACCTGTCCTTGGTGATCCCTGCTTCGCACAATGCCAGCTGGGATCAGCTCCAGTCTCCCTGCGACCCTGAATAGGATAAGTGGTTTGGATAATGGAATGGATTGCAATGTTTCCCTGAGCGTGGTAATACAACTATGAAGCACTTCTGTATCGGCTGCATTGTCAACAGGTTAGTGATGATTCCCTGCAAAAACAAAAACAAGACATCATGGCAATTTTAGGAACATTCCAATATTACCTGGCATAATAATGATGTCAGCATGTCAACCATTCCACACACAAACATCTTTCTCACCTCTGTCTCTAAAGCCTATTTCCTAACATTTCTTGACATACTCACTGATACAGTTTATTTCAAAAAGCTGATGTATGCTGAACTACTGATGATATAGACACATACATATGTACATACATACATACATACATAAAGGGATATATATATATATTTAAATATATATATACTGTATAAGACACTTCAATTTATCTACTGTCCCACTGCCAAAGAAAGAAACATATTTGACTACAGTCCTCCATATCTAATGACATTTTGACCCTGGGTCCCCATTAAGATATACTGTTGATGATTTAGTATTGAATTGTGTAATGGAGAATATTCAGTAAGAACAGTGCAGTGAAACCTATTATATTGTTTGTGACTTTCTTGACTAACTTAGTCTATCATAACTGAGAGAAACCTAATTCAAAATTATGAGAGCGATATGAGAATTATCATCGATAAGTTATCCGTCAAAATGTTCATTATAGACCCGTCCACTAGTTAGTGTTATAATGAAAGCCGTTGGCTCCAAGTAAACTTCATGCCAGATGCAATGCTGACATACTGAAGATCTGCCTATATTTCTCAATGACATTAATGATAATCAATCATCAATAACAATGCCTTAGACCAAGAAGTAAGCTACAAGCAAAGCTAATCAAATCATGCTTATTGATCATAAATGCAATTGCTTCTTCTTCTTTTTTTATTATTATAGCAATGAAATATAACCAGGCAGTAATCTCCGGTTCTGAAGAGTGAAGCCAATGCGCAAGTTTCTTAAACTTGCATTCTCTCTACTGGCCATCAAGGGTCAGATTATATAGAAGTCTTAGATAATTACTCTACTTCTCACTTGATTTATTACCTGAGCAAACATTGTAAACATATATTTATGGTCTCAATGGCTAGTTTCAAGTCTTCTTCAATCCAGCATGATGTTCATTTAGTATATTATGGTCCCATTTAGAGTATAATAGATGATAAAGCAGGGTGTGCTTTGGGCGTGGCTACCTTGTGATTGACTGGTTGCTACCACGGCGTTGTCCTTTCTGGGAGTTGTCCATCTTTTCGTAATAGAACTTAACCCTTTCACAGTGGGTTTTTGAGTTCATGAAATTTTGTTTTATGGAGCTTAAGCGGTAGTTCAGAAAGGATAACTCTCTTTACACTCCTTTTTCATTCCTAAATCCCTGTCTCTATTTCTCCCTCATCAGCTGATTGATGGGCATCCACTTTAGATTAACCATCCAGATGCTGCACAGTTTCCTTAAAGGAGGTTAAACCCATTCTCTGTTTGTCGACATGAAACATTTTTCAAATAACAAATCAGCCCTCTTCCCTTTATATTTCCCATTGGAAATTTTCCCTTTTTCCAATACTACCAGCAGATAGCAGTAAAGCTCCAGTCAGACAAGAGCACTACAGTACAGCATGTCCAAATATACATATTTGCTGGATTATATCTGATTTATAACCAAGTCCTTACGAAGCTGATCTGTATAAGTTTCATAAGTTTCTGTATAATGCAGCAGTTCATACAATCAGGATATGATATTTACCAACTGACAGTGGAATCTCCATTTCATTTTAAACTACTCCACATAGGCATCAGGACAGTCATCACAAACAAGTGTTATGAAACAAATCCATGTCAAAAATACTTCACGTACCTGTACATTGTGGGGGTTGATCACTCCATTGATCTCCCTCGCAAACAATTGCAGCGGCACCCTTTAACTTGAAACCATGGTAACAGGAGTACAGAGCCACCAGTTTGCCATTTGTAGAAGACAAAATAAAATCCCCGTTCTTTATCATTCGAGGAATGCCACACTGTTTTAAGTCTGGAATTGAGAGATGAAAGGTTTTCACGTTAATATGAAAAATAAAATTCTAAGGATTGTGTATGATTTTTCAAGTATTAGGACTATGACTAAAACGGCAGTTTTCTTAAGCCCACCTTGGCTCTTCTCCTCTTGCCAAGCTTCCAAATTTATCGATGGCACATGATCACAAGAGATGTAATCATAGGGGTATTTCCCGAACCTGAAAGAGTCAGGAGGGACTTCCCTTATGTCGCTGTTGTCGCAGATGATCCGAGACAGAGAACCTTTTAAGAGCTCAGCTTTCTGTAGCTGGCTGAACATACCTTCAGCCTCCCACCAAAACCTAAAAAATAAAAACTGTTGATCTCTCCTTTTCAAACAAACATTTCAATAAATAAAAGTCTTCAAAAGTAGATCAAGATTTTTCACGTAAATATTAGTGTACCTATCGCCATCACGCAGTGCCTTCATCTGCTTTCCAATCAGGCAAGCAAAGAGGGGACCAGTTCTTGAGGCCGGCAACATGTATTCAACAAGCCCTCCAAGCCATACATCGATATTTTCAGGATGTTTGTATATTTGTGCTATCTTCTCTGCAACCTTGTAGTCTCTCACAACCTCTTTGAAATCATCCATTGTCTTAATGCGCTCCAGTCCACAGAATGATCTCCAATCATTGTATCCTGAAAAGTCATTTCAGCACAATTTAAAAGTTAGCATATTTATTCGCGAGAGATACACTGGAGGATCAATACCACTCTCCGATGTCTGTGTGGTAAATATAAAGCAAAAGTCAAGAGAGGGTTAGCTTAGTTGGCTGTAAACAGGAAACAGCTAGCTAGCTCTCTAAAGATGACATACCACGCAAAATAACCTCTTAATCTCACAAACTCAAACGTCATATATCGTTTGTGACAAAACATTTTTTGTAAATACAACAAGTTGTGGTTTTACAGAGGATTATGTGCTGGACTAATTCTTGGCCAGCACAGGGACTCATGGCAGTTTTTCTTTCAATATTCCATCAACATTCTATCAATATTGATGCAGCAGAATCAGAGATGATGTATTTTTCATTCATTGATAACTTGCCTCAAGTGACATCACTTGAGGCAAGTTATCAGACTTCACACATGTCCCACTGGAGACCCCGAAGGCTTTATATAACTTTTTTTCACATATACAGTGGGCCTAGGCTACTCCCCAAGGCCTGTAAATGGATTTTGAGGAGTGAAATTGGTGGAGTTCCCCCCCATGCCACGCTAAGCTTATTGCCTTGCTTTATATTTAGTGAACAGATGAGAGTACTATCAGTCTTCTTTTGTAATGCGCACAAAGAAAGAATATATGCATTTGCCAAAATGTGACACAATTCTGTGAAATGGTTTAGTAAAATGGTTGTGGGTTGAGATAGGCCTAGTAAGCAACTTTGTGCGCGGATGCCAACCCCTTTGTTAGCAAAATGACCAAAATGCA
Source organism: Ophiodon elongatus (assembly GCA_016806645.1). Taxonomy (NCBI): domain Eukaryota; kingdom Metazoa; phylum Chordata; class Actinopteri; order Perciformes; family Hexagrammidae; genus Ophiodon; species Ophiodon elongatus. Next base: position 22,908 of record JACSYO010001494.1, read on the forward strand.
TCCTTGTTAACCCCCCCGCCCCCATTTTATATCAAGCTGCTGAAAGGACTTGACGTTGTCTACTCAAGTAAGTGAATATTTCCTCTAAACATCACCTCATTTGTGAATGGTTTGACATAACCGTTTTTTAAGCTCTCAGGATTAACCTGGGCATTGCTTGTTGATTGTCACTCTGATTTGACAGGCTGAGCTGAATAGCACCGATTCAGCACAGCACTTACCTGGGAGTGCGTGATCTCGTCCTCTCTGCAGGTTCAGTGAGGCCAGATCCATGGACTGTGGCACATTCAAAACCACCAGCCTCTCTGTTATCTCCTCTGTCAACAGCATGTTTGCGCTACCAGCTGATGCTGCAGTTCCAAATGCACCTCTCAGGGTTGGTTCAATTCCACCTAGAGACAAGAACAGCGCTGCTTGTGTTTTCATAGCCATTGTAAGATATATTTTTTCTTTTCCTGTGGAATGCAGGAATACTCTGAGTGCACATCAGATAACACGTTTCCTGATAACATTTCATTTTTGGACAATTTGGACTTCAAAACTAAGAGATCATGTGACTTGATGTCACTAAACTGCAAACAGTATGCTCACTTTGACTTGCCTGTAATCCCTTATCCCACACAAAGAAGAAAACAGAATGTATATGGCTTGTGAGTACAGTCGTTTTCTGAACTGTACTGTTTGCTTTCTTTATGCCGTTCAGAAAAGGTCTGCTTCCTCTGGGCTCACTGGTGTCCAACAATTTCATTTGAGCAAACAGGATGAGTGGACTGTTGGGGATGAATACTCTGTTTATCATAACAACATATAGTTTCATAAAAGGAATAGACTTGTGCTTGGTGAAAAGACCACTGTACACATCACTCTGTATCATTGAAGAAAGATAAAAACTGGAGTATATTGATTCCCACAATGTAAGTTGTTTTGCTGCATCTCTGCAGAGTTGATGAGTGCAGATTTAGCAAAGAAAACTGGTTACAATGACAAGAAATGAGGTTGAAAAACAGCAGAATTTGCTTTTAATTTGTTAGCTATAAGTAAGCCTTTAACTGTGCATCTTCTGCTTATGACAGATAATGTACTGTCTTGCACATAAGTTTGAAATAAGTATTAAGTAAGTCAGTAAGTAAAGTGATGTACTGATATGTAATGGAAAAGGTCCCAGCAGTGTGTCTGATGGATTATTGTTCCTTATGAAATGACTCTCGCGGGACTGGGAGAACAGAGTCTTGTTTATGTCACATTCTAGTTATGATATACAGTATTAGCGCAGGTTATTCAAACTCTAGATAAACGTGTCTATTCGTTGGTCTACCTCAAACGAGTCCCTTGAATTGCATGCAAGTAATTATTACACTGACACCGACATTCATGCTGAACAAAGTCATGCTCAAGCTGACCTAAATAGAATTGTTTAGTGTGCTTGCAGGATACATTATTAGTTCCAATAGGCAGCTTCATAAGAGTGTACTGACCTTCTTTGACTATTCTCCATGGACTGAAGAAAGTGTTATGCAGCCTCAAGTCGGCGAAGTGCTCATGCTTCTGGAAGCTCTCGTTCAGTCTCCTGAGGATGGGAGAGATGGTAGCGTGGCCGAACCTGAATGCAGCGGTAGCAAACACATTGGAGGCAGAGGGGTCTGTAGTTGGATCATATCCCCGATAGGGTCCAATGTAATAATCAAAAGCCTCCTGGCCAATGATTTTTGGAACATAATCTCTCATGGTTATGATCTGTGAGTCATAAAAGAGAAAGGGGGATCGCAAAGAAGCAAAAGTAATCTTTTAGATAGTCATGAAAGAAAATCTCAAATCTGAGGATAACGTGCAGCTCAAGAACTCTATGAAGCCACAAGAGATTAAACGAGAATGTAACTTAACAAATTACTACTACATATACCACTTGGAAATTATTAACAATATCTTGTGTTTGTGTTTATGCATAGAGCTAAAAGTTATTCCCAAAGGACTTCCAGTGAGATGAGTATTTGTGTAATATCCTGTGCTTGGACAAATGATTGCACATTTGTTCCCTCACAGTTCACCGGAGAGAATTCCATCTGTCCTCATCATTATTTATAAAGGCCTCAGTTCACCACCTGAATCTTAACACATATCACACAAATGCATATGCACGCACGCATGCACTCGCGCAGATGCAAACACACACAAACACACACAAACACACACACACACACACACACACACACACACACACACACACACACAAACACATTAGTGGGATCACATGTGGTGTTGTATCTTCCAATGCAAAATGGAGCAGTGAGCCAGACACAATTAACTTTTTTGTTGCTTTAGTGATACTAATGAAACGACATCTGCCTTTAGTGTAAAGGCAGTCTGTTGAAGACAAACTTGTTAAGGCAAGAATGATGACATAGACCGGATAATTTAACTTAATGAGCTGAATTGACTCACTGAATAGCAAGAGTCCTCAGACATCAGTCTGGCTGAAAAGGGTTTGAAAGCAGACTTGAAGGGATAGTTTTGGTGTTTTCAAGTGGGGTTGTTTGAGGTACTTATCCTTAGTTGATGTACTACCAACAGTAGATGGCGGTTAGCCCCCAGTTGGAGACAGAAGCAGACAGGAGTTACCGCGCAGAAGCAAAGCAATGTACTGCTGTCGGTTAGTTTGCTTGTGTTATTGTGTGACTTTGCTTCTGCCCCCATGCTTACTGCTTCTGTAGGTAGTACACTAACTATGGATGAATACCTTACACAACCCCACTTCTAAACACCCCCAAATATCCCATAAAACCTTTACACTAATACAATTAAAAACTGTCCCAAACCTTTAAATAGAAAATTAAATATAGTATTCGCATACAAGTTCTTTTTGCATTTGTGACATGCAAGCAGCATTCTGCAAAAAACTGACGCTGAACCACAATATGTCAGCTGTGACTAGAAAACACAGCTTAGACTGACTCAGTCCTGAGCCACAGTCCTGGAGATAATTCTGGTCCCATTTGAGGAGCAGTCACCAGACTGCAATGTCAGTCTTTCTGACTCTTTTTCTTCACGACTTATTGTTAGGAATCATCCAGTCATCCATGCAGTGGTGGAAAGTAACAAAGAAATATTCACTCAAATATTGTACTAGAGTACAATTTTTAAGTACTTTTTTGCTGCTTCAGTTAAATTTATTGTACTTTTTCTCCAGTATATTTACTTGCCAACTACTTTTCAGATAAATATTTTAAATTAAAACACTACACATATGTATTGTATATAAGTATACAATATAAGTATTGTGTTGCATAAATGTCATGTCTATTTGGGGCCATTTGTCACATCTCAGATCAGTTGTCAGATTTATTTTGTCACCCTTTGGAGGCGCCTGACCCCTAGGTTGGAAATCATTGAATTAAATTGCCTCACTGTATGTAAAATAAGAAAAAATAGCGACACGTCAAGCAGCATATTTACAAATTTTATTTTGATACTTTGAGTATGTTATGCAAATACTATATATGTACTTTTACCGAATGAGGATTTTGAAGACTTTTACTATTCATTAGATTGTTGCATTGATCTTTTTACTTAAGTAAATTATCTAAATACTTATTCCACCACTACACCCTTGTAGAAATTATTTGCATGACGCATCCATACGCTTAAACAGTATCTGCTGACACTTTAACCCATTGAATATAATATATCCCATATAGTATACATTTCTGATTCTGATTCAAGAGTGATTTCCACCTTCACTCCAAACATCTCGCCCTTTAAACCGTGAAAGCTTTTTCCTGCTATGTCCTGACCACTTAAAAAGTAATTAGAGCACAATGATATCATCCCCCTACACTACATACTGGATAAGCAACAGCCTTGCCTACCGTGCACCTCGATTAAAAAGAAAGTCAGAATAAAAACCAGATGCTGTAAATTGATTTCTTTTTCTCGTTTCCTGCAAATAAAAGGCTTTCACTCTATATTGAAATGGCTTCTGACCTTTCCATTTGTTGTCGGCCGGCCATGTAGAGTACCACATTCACCCACAGTTTTCAAGTGGCTGCCCACAGACAGTCAAGTTTGAATACTTTCTCGCCTTCCTCTGGCCTCACTCTCTGACTGGGCTGCAGGATAAGGTTTTCATTAGAGTGTACCTACAATGCTATCCAGGTGGGTATGTGTGCATTAATTAAGTACAGAACAAGCATTAACAGACTAAAGGGTGTGTAAGGAGCTGTATTAACATTTTAAACATTATTATAGCGCTTATTTAACGCTGTTTGCGCTGTTGGCACCGTTAGCTGTAAGAGGCCGGCCATGTTGAGAGTAATTGAGAGGCAATCGAAATACTCCCAATATTGGATCTTGTACCTTGAAGTGCATTAAAAAAAAGCTACTGTCTATTGGTTTATTATGGCATATCCAATCATAAAAGCAAGCAGAAGGGAAGGGAAGATCAGCCAATACATTCTTGCAAAAACAGAAATTCCGTGTCTGACTTAGACATACAGTAAACGGTTAGAGTTGTGTCTGAAATACACACAGCAAATTCTTTAAATCAAACAGGTACGCATCCACTAAAATCCACCTCTGCAAACATTTTGAACAGTTATGTTTCATTTCCTGCCTAATTACACAGTACCCTTGGCCTGGAAGTGTTTTCTTTTTTGTAAATAATTACTGCCATAGCACATATTTTAATGCATTAAAACAGTGCTTTCACAGAGACTTGTCAAGAATAATGCTGTATGAAAACAGCATCTTGCATTACATTCGCCCCGTGTGAGCTTGTTTGCTGGGAACAGCTGTCTGAGGATTTAAATGGGGGGGACTTGATGAGAGCTGTTGGGATTCAACCATATGGACCGACAAGACACAACAATGAGCTAAAAGCTGCTGAGAGCTGGAAAGGGCTGCACAGTTGGATTGTTTTTATTATTAAGTGGGATTGGATAACTAGCAAACTTTTCTCATTACAGACAGACATATCAACATTAATACCAAAGTATTATACAGTAACACAACAACGCTACATTAGGCACTGACTTATGTCTTGACGATCTGCCATTTTGTTATGTTTATGAATTAACAGTAATGGGGGGTTTGTTATTGCTCTGCATAACATGAAATGGCTTTCTGATCGGCCCCCGATAGATGGATTGTACTGGTCATGCTGTTAATGGTGGTTTAGCTTAATGGGTGACCACCATGTATGCCAAGTTAAACTACGCAGAATTTATTCCAACCATATACAGGCACATTATTGCATAGTAGAGCTGAAGAGGAGAGGCTATTCTACTAATGAAGCTATAGCCTAAGTTCAGTCAGAAGACTATACTCTTGCGGCCCTCGATTACAAATCTCACTGTAGAGTCCAAGAGCCAAAGACTCTGTCGAGACTTCCTCATCACATATCATCTGTTAATAATAAACAATTATCTTTTCGTTATCTGACTGATCTCTTCTGATTGAAATGAGTGAAGCCACCTGGTTATGTGTTGATTTTACAAACTGTTGTCACATGGTTGTAAGCACTTACATTAAAGCTAAAACTATGTAAGATTTCATATTATCACTTTAGTAAAAAGCTGCAGTGTGTAGGTTTTGGCCACTTCTAGCGGTGAGGTTGCGGATTGCAACCAACTAACACTTACAACTGAAAAACTACAGTAGCCAATACAAAAAACGTGAATGGCCCTCTCTAGAGCCTGGGTTTGGTTTCTCCGTTCTGGGCTACTGCAGAAATATGGCGGTGCAACACGGCGGACTCTGTGAAGAGGACCCACTCTAAATGTAGATATGAACAACTCATTCTAAGGTGACAATAACATAACAATTCTTATTTCCACGTAATTCTAAACCATAAAAAACATAATTATTATATTTAATTTCTGCCAATAGAGCCCCCTAAATGTTACACACTGTTCATGTCAAAGAAACGTATCCCAAAAGACAGATAAGGGCAAGAAGTGCATCAAAAGCAAAACAAAATAATGCCTGCTGTGCTTATAGTTAAATAATTAAATACCATTTAATCACATTATCATAACTTGGTGGTTTGAAAAAGGAAAATTATAGCATTCTGTTGCTTCTCTAAATTAGCTTATTATTCTGAACAGTCCTCAAACAAATACAGCTAACTTGCCCGAAACTGTTTATAATATACAATAATAATATAAGAGGAATTTAATTTTATTATTGCTAATCACTTTGACATATAACGTCACTGAATCTAATTCCACACAAGCTGCATTCTCTACCTGAAATTCCAGTAATCTGAAATGCAGTTTTACAATTTCTTGTCTAAATTTAGTCCTCCAGTGTTCTTTTTTTATGACAATTCCTGTGTTACATTAATACCGTGTGCCAGAAGAATGACATTTTCAAATGCAAGTGCCATGCACAGCCACAAGCAGCCCTGTCCTGTAGCTGACTCTGTCCTTTACCCAGTGAGTGGAGGGAGAAGAGTAAGAGATAATAGCCTAACAAAATGGAAGACGTGATGATGAAAAAGCGAGGAGCTTAAGTGCTCCTTTGATTCTTCATCTCAATTTAATTTATTTTTTATTTTCCTTTGAAAAAAATCAATGAGGTCACAGTCTGCTGGTTTGCAGGCTTGTCGGACCAGATAGTGCCTCACGTTTCACTCCACCTCCAATACAGGAATTGTCCAAGCTTGTCACGGTTGTAGCTACAGTATGTAAATCCTCTCCCTGCCTTTTATACTTCATCTTCACAAATGATTTAAAGAACCTATCCACATTAGACCCATCTCTTTTTGACTACTGTACTCTACTGTAAATCTCTTTTCCTGGGTCACCTGAAAATAGCAGTTGTTAATCCACTGCTGTGGTCAAATGTCAGCTCAGAAAATCTGACAGATTACAGACTTATTTTCCCTCTGCTCAGAAATGCTTGAGAAACTTTAGAGCCTAACACCACCATCCACTCATTTCCTTCACTAGAAGCAAAACCATTTCCATACAAAACAATTCATTATTTTAAAGAGTGTACATCATTTACCCAATATCTCCTTCACCTTACATAATGCCCTGGCATACAGCTATTATAAATATTGCATCGCTACTAGCAACCGCAAAAAGGAATCTCACTTAGAAACAAACACACAGAAACAATAGCAAGTTGACACAGCAATCCTTTGTACTCGTGAGTGTTTTCTTTGCACAAAGACTGTTTAAATGATGAAGGATTATGACTTGCTAGTCTTCCACACAGTTTTTTATTCTGCTGTGCTCTGATGGCTGCCCTGCCGTGCTTTAAGAAATGTGTTTGGAGTCTGCAGTGAGCAAAGCAGAGCCGCATTAGCTGCGCTCTCTGGTTCAAATGTATATCAGCTAAGAAGAACAGACCATTCAAAGGCACAAATTAGAAACCACTGAGGGAGTTGTTTCTGGTTTAAAAAAGAAAAGAAAAAGAAAAAGAAAAAGCAAAGGTTAATATCGAACACAATGTTGACACAGGAATAGAATATTGCCTAGCTTGTGGAAAGCAGTATGTTACCAAAGCAAGACAGAGCAAGTATTTATCATATACTGAAAATGATGCTATGAGAGGGGTGAAAGTGACCTAAACTAAGTCACTGGCAGTGAAACCAAAACAACCAACTGAAAGACACTAAAGCCTATCTTTCCCTGTGTTGTAGTTTCAGTCGATGGTCACAGTTAAGCTAAATGGCGTGCTTCTTTGTAAACAATCAGACCGCTGACAGACTGTGATTGACAGCAACAGGTTCAACTGAACCAACTCGAAAGGGTGTTCCTAAAATGTGTACATTGTTTTTGTCAGCTGCTGAAGACTCCTGTAACAATGTATTTTACCTCCAATAGCAAAGAGATCAACTGTTTTGGAATATCTGAGGTAACAATGTGATAATTTCAGTAGCTGCTCTGGAGCTTTTCGTCAGATCATATGATCTTCCTCAATAGATTGCCCACTTTTCATTGAATAATAAATTCATTTCTATTCTTCCTGAGCACTTTAAGTTATTTTCGTCCATGTTGGTCTAGAAGCTGAGGCTCAAGTCTGCTATTCTACGACAACTGGACAAAGGCCATCTGCTGATGAAGGTTATGTGATATGATCAAAGGAACGAAATGGATGTGGTGGTTAGATTTTTTTTCGTAACTGTTTTCAGGTACATTTTGCTATGCAATTAATGTTATTTGGAATGGTTTACTCCTTAAATAGAATATAGCATTAGTCATTTGAATTTCTTGAAATAACTGATCTTGCTATTCAGCATTAATCTGTCCAGATGGCCTAAATTAGACTCTATGACAAAACATTTTCAAACTGTAACTGAAACAAAAATGACATTATTAGTTAAGTGTTCTGAGGCTAAAGCTAATACTGAGAATTCGTACGTGTATTTTTCCTTTTGGATGTTCCTTTAAATGATAATATAATGTTCTGGGGGTGTAATGTGTTAAGTAATTGAGTCACAGGATTAAATGCAATGATTCTTATGGATTGAAATTAGTCTCAATATGGTCACGAATGTGTATTACATGATCTCCAAATAAAAAATAGGATTTACAAATGTGTGCTACTATTTGTGTGGAATCTTGGGTGTTTACAAATGTGGGTTCCAATCTACTCATAAAAACCAAGCAATTTGAACATGTTAAACAGTTTCACAAAGCACATATCACTTACCAAATATTGATATATTTCACATACTAACTTAAAACTGCAAAACTGTTTTAAATGTGTTCAAACTGCTTGATTCACACATATCGTGAAATCACATTTGTAAATCTTATTTTTCATTTGGAGATCATGTAATACACCTTTCGTTGAATTGAAATACACTACAGAGGCTATTTTACAACTGAAGGCTGACCAAAAGACACTTCTAAAAAGTATTTTTTTGCACTAAAATAAATTTTAAAAAACATTTCATAAAGTAAACGATTCATCAAGAAAATAGTCAGCAGATTAATGGATAATGAAAATAATGTATATTTGCTGCCCTATTTGTGTCAGCATGTCAGCACAGTGCTGAATCAGTACAATCAGCTAAATATATTTTGGCATGCTGAAACAATTTCAGCTACTGGTCACATACCTGGTGCAGAGCTCCAATAATCTTGCGAGTTTCTTGGTAAATAGTCTCCGGGCTCCAGTGCGCATTCATGTGTTTCAGTTCCTCTGCAATCCGATTGTGTTCCCTGAGCCACAGTGTATGCAAACAGGTCAGGGGCAGACCCTCATTAATCCGACTGTCCCCGGCACTGAAACACTCCACCCTCTCCCTGTGCAGATTCTGTAGGCAGGCTGATGGCAGGGTGGACACAAATGGAAGGTAGGGTCTTCCCTTGGGATCCCTAAATTGGTCGTTGACAGCAAGTTTCCCATTGAGGCCGGAGAGGTCACGGAGGAAGCCCTCCAGCCTTGGAGTGTGGCCATACACAACCGAAGCGTCAATGAATGACGTGATGGCATTCATCTGCTGTTGCTGCAGAGCTTGTCGAATATCAGAGCCAAAATTGACAAAGCAGGCTGGTTTGGAGCGATGAAAGGGCATGCAGCTTTGTGCACTAGTGGTGGAATCACCGGTCTGTGGAAAACACAATATTTTTTATCACAAGCTGCTTCAACGGCATCTTTAACTACTTCTGATCTATCAATCAAATATATTGGTTTTGTGATTGTAGAATTTTAAGAGAATAAATCGACAAGTTAATTTGCTTATTTGCTTTCTCGCCGAGTTAGATTAGGAGACTGATTCTGTTCTGATGCCCCTTTAACATGAGATGCTATTGGTGCGTAGTACTGTTACCATACTAGATCTAATTAAACTCCAATTTTCTCACCATTTGTTTTTCTAGATTTTAGTTCAAGGTTAAATAGGGTTTTAGCCACTTTAAACCAAAAACCTTGCTTTTACGGCAACAAATGTAAACAAAGTTCAACCAGAAGAAGAATCACCATCCAATCACAAGGACGCATGGAGGTAACAGGTACTCGCCAATCACAGCACAGTAGGGCAGGACTAGGCGGAAACTATGCTTATGTGCAACTATTGCGACTATTTCTTGGTCGAGAGCAGTGAAGCAGTGAGTCTCCACTGGTTGTGTGGTCAGGAAATCCAGGAAGTCCGTCTTTATTCTAATCTAAGCTAAAAAGCTTCTGGCTTAAGCTTCATATTGAACGGACAAATATGAGAGTGGTATCAATCTTCCCATCTAACTTTCAACAAAGAGAGCAACTAAGCCTACTTCTCAAAATGTGAAAATATTCCTTTAAAATACAGGATTGTAACACGAGAGCAAGCAACATACAGTACAGGAAAGCAAAATGTCCAAAGACTGTTTTAGTTTACCTCAATGGGAAAGCATGGGTGCACATTTTGACATGTGTTCGAAAAACCAGCGTTGCCTTTGCTTTGAGGGGTAAAGGTTATGTCATGGTCGATGTACTGTCCCCACTCCACCAGCAGGTGAGAATAGACATCATCTGTCTGTTTAGTAGAGCTCCTTATTATTTTCTGGCTGACTTCCCATGGCTGTTAATACAGTAGGATTTGTTATTTTGGTTGACAGTGAGAATACTTTTTTTTTTAACAATGTGTAATTGCATTTTCCCTCAGCCATCTCTGCGGTGGCTTGCCATGTATCAGTCAGTGTTTTGATTTTCTCATCATTAACGGAAATTAACATATTTACTGGGGAAGGCCTGTTGTGTCCCAGTCAGGGGTTATGATGGATGATAGCTTTCTTTGTGTGAACTAGTTAATTCTTTAATTCATTAAGTTATGTTAAAATAGATAAATGTCTTAAGCTCAACAAAGGGGCTGTGATATGTGTCTTTCACATCCTAAATTATCCAACCAAAAGCACTTTGGCAACCGATTAAAAAAGATATGATTTACTTGACCCGTTTTTACAACAAATGGATCAAAGATTATTCATCATCTAAAATACTTAAGTAAATTATAGCTCATACACAAAGAGGTAAACTGCATGCTGGATACAACTGATGCATATTTGATCAGTGCTTTCACTGAAGGACCTCACTCTGTGTAACTAGTGCATACATTCACACTGACATTCAATGCAAATATCAGAGAAAGTGTTTCATCAGCTGTAAAAAAAATAAAAATAATAATGTTTATGACTCTAAACCAACTCATTTCAAGCTATGGAAATAGTGTATTTTAATACACAGTCCACAAAATTCAAATGCAACCCTAATCTCTGTCATCTCACACACACGTCTGCTGTTCCTAAATTGCCGTGGACTTTATCTGCTGTAAAACAGGTTAGGAAAATAAATGGAAAGCTACATTAACTTGGGTTTTTGCAGGATGAGCTCGCTTCATTTCTAATTTCACCGCCAAGACTTTTGTGTCCATCGGACCAGCATTTTGTAGATTACCGGAGGAAGTTGGAATCCATTATGGAGCCTTCCTCGGTTCCAACCCTTGGGTTCTCTCTCTCCGTCTTCATATTCAGCTGGAAGCCACCTGACCAAGGGAGTGTTGGCTGCTCCCCAGAGAGGATTTTGCCTGAGAAAAAGAATCATGAAGCATGTCCAAAAAATGGCAATTTGTTGTATTCATTTGTTTTCCTCACAATGGTCATCAAAGTTTAGAATACTACAGTTTTACCATTATACAATAGTGCATCAGCTAATTGAGGGATTTTGCAAAATATTTGTATTCATTAACATGTATATTGTTCTTAGAACAGGTTGTGTGGCCCTTACCTATGTGTTGTCTTAGGTTTCAGCACAAAAGTATTTTGGTTGATTTTGAAGATGAAGAGGAAAAAATTTGTTTTTGGTTATATTTTATTAAACATGCCTTCTACTGTCACTATGGAGTTTTTTTCTGTAGTAAACTGCAACAATGATCTTTCTTGTGTTTTCTCCAGAACATATTTTCTGTTGCAAATGAGTGGTATATAAATGTAATTTTCAGGAGAAAAGGTTTGGTAGAAGTAGAATATAAAATGGCCTAAAGGAACTACGGAAGTTAATAATTACCAATTTTAAATTTGAATCAGACATTCAAATAAAAATTTTAATTGGCATTTGAATTTTGGACACAGTATGTTGTATGTTTACAGATTGTAAAGCCCATTGAGGCAAATTTGTGATTTGTGATTTTGGGCTATTTATACATTTAATTTAATTTAATTTAATTATAAACAGTGAAATTTAAATAAAAAATAAAAACTCCAATGACATATGTTTCCTGTACACCTTAGTATCGCCTTGCTACAACAAACATTACAGTTGACGGGAAATTGACACTGCATTTTTAATTTTGCAGAAAATGTGCTATAACTTTAAACATTTGAAAAGGTTAACCTGGCATTTGCATTTTTAATCGAGATGGAGGTGTGGTGGGTGTTGGAATTAGCAAATGTTTTCCTCCTGTCACTTTTCAGAAGTTTCTTTGTCAATGTTAAACCGATGCTCATTTTCTTGATTTTGTAATGTTTACTAAAAGTTGTATTTACTTTGAATCTACGCCCATAAAGATTCTGCTTGTATTATTGGTTCTTGGACTGTATTGTTTACTCCATAACAGTATAGTCTTGGTTCTTTGACTTTGCCAGTTGGCTACCTGTTATTGCAGAGGCCAGATATGGAGCGGTACTTGTTGAGATGACTTTGCAGACAAATGGATGGATGTGTTACAGGAGGACATTTCGACAGCTCTGCTATCAGCTCCACGTCCTCCCAGGAAAGCAGCTCTAGCATTGTGACATGGCAAAGTTAACACAAAGACTCATGGGGCTTTATCTTGCTAACCTTTAGAGCATATCAAACCTGAAAGGACACTCACTGTAGTTGAAAATGCCCATCATTAGTAATGAATGAAATGTGTACAATCTTTGACAATCATTTAGTTCAAATTGTGTTTTGGTGGATTATTAGAATGGTAAAAACAGTGGCAGTGGATCTATTCGAAATGTCGGTAGTGTTGTTTTAGTGTCCAACTAGCTCTAAAGGTTTCTTTCAAGGTAAGATCCTCTGGATTTAATAAAAGAAAGCAATTCTACCTGGTGCCGTGACATCCCTTTTATATCTCTGGCTCGCTGTGTTCTTTAGGACTTGTAGAGTTGTTTGAAAGACCTCCGCAGCTCGGGAAATCTCCAGGGTCTCAGGCTCGGTTTGCCGAAGCAATGTAAACACATGCGTGGAAGAAAAGGGTGCGCTTCGTCTGAGCACAAGAGTGTAAAAGGATAAGCTTTCGGACAGTATAAACAGAGACAGAAAAGGTGATAACTTATTTGATAAGTTCAATACCGTTGTCGAGAATGGAGTGAGGCTTCATGTACAATTTGAAGACTTTCTTGATGTGAGGAGATAAGCAGTTCTCTGAGTGTTGTGGCTGCAAGATATGCAGTATTGTAACAGGAATGCATAAACATCTGGGACTAGAATATCATTTGTAAAAAGAGGTGGAAAGTAAATATTTACACAAGTACAGTGACTAAATTCGAATTTTGGGATACTGGTACTTTCAAATTTGATAATTGATAAATATGATAATTTCATGAAATTGATCAGCTGCTATTGCCTGCTTCTAATCCATATTTTAGAAATAAATGTTGAATTTTTTCCCTCACCAGTTTATGGTGTTTGCTTCCATTAACAAACACAATGGAAAAGCTTATAAAAGAAAATGCATTGTTATATATTAGACCAGTTATTCCCAGCCTGTTGTGGCTTATTTGTTGTCCCTTGTTACACGTCAGTTATAACTCCATGAGTTGTTTCTACGATGGTTTCATTTAAAAATTCAGTTTCGGGCTCAATTTCAGTAAAAACAAAAGAAAGATGAGCACAAATTGTGTTTTTTCATACTTATCTTGAGTACTTGGTTTGAGTATTTATGATACGTTTTGCTAATGCTTTTGTCCTTTTTCATAAGCATTTTGTATGAAGAATTTATAATGGAATATCTTTACCTTGTTGTAGGCTATCAATACTTTTGAGTAGAGGATCTAAGTATTTATTCTAGACTAGAACATATTGAGAGCTACATATGCTACATTTTAAATGTTGGCGTATTTGAGTCAACAATTCAATAGTTCCCCAGCTTTATATACAACATTTTTACATGTATGCTACGTTGTTAGATTTGGTAGTAAATATGCTGACTTTCTTTAAAGTGAAACACATAGAATAGAAGAAGAACATGCAACACTGCAAATGCTGTTTTTTGTTTTACGAGATAGATATTGAAAAAAAAGTTTGATGAGACATAAGAATGTTGCCTATGCTGCTTTCAATGGTTTTATCTCAGAATAGGCGAATACTCATATTAAGGATTAGTTTTCAAACCCATTTTTTATCAGTCACAATCACAGATGATCAGAGATGAAAAAAGATTTAAGCAAAAAATATAAAGTTACTTACAGTTTAAATGCCTGAATTCATCAGTTAAAACCCTTGGGAGAATAATGCAGATCAACATAATAAGGACAATTAAATTAAAATGACAAGCCATTTGTAGTAGGCAGTTGACAATTAAGAGTCAGATATTTTCACATTATCAGTAAAGACTTTTCTTAGTGCTCTGTGCACTGTCAAACCTGTCCTTATATATTCAGATAAAGCAGGGAGCCCATTGCAAAGGTTAAGTAGGCTAAACCACCCCCACTAGAGTAACTCAGAAATTCAGTGTTTCTCTTGTCCTTGGTTGACTGGTTTGAAAAAAACTTTTTTTTCTGCCCATTTTCTTAGCCACTTGGATTTTTGGTAGGTCCTGGAACTCTATGCAACAATTCCAGAGAAAATATGGACACATTACATTATGTGTAGCCAGTTTCAATGGCAAACAAAGTGTCTAACCTGTCCATCGGCAATGTGGCAAATTAAGGTGCAATTAAGGTGAGAATTTTCTTTTAAAATTGTACATTTCCCTGACAATAAATGAAATACAATAATAATTACTTTGTCTTTTTAACAATAACAAGAAGTCCAGAGGTAACCATTACTTGGAAATTGTAAGTAGCCTAGCAATAAAAAAAATTATGAAGCCAAGAACCAGGTGTGGACCTGAGCCTGCTCTGACTATGTACAGTGTTGTCAACCACACGAACACACTCCGGTTACTCTCTCCTAGCCAGTTATATAGACAGACATAACATTATCAAACTGCAAAACAAAATATGAATCAAATTATTTTTAACTTGCGTGACTCATAAAGTGCATGACATATATTGCTTCAGGTTTGTGCTACAATGACTTTTATTTACTGGCATGTTGAAAGAAACAGCCTTCTTTAAGTTAAGTTCAGGAAAACCTTGAACAAGGTGAAAGGAGTAAATGTCCCTCGCAGTATTTGAGAAAAAGTTTGAGTTACAATAGCTCTCAGCTTCTGTTGTGTCATTACTGGGACGTCATTCTGTTTTCAGGATTGTACATTTCACTCTGTGAAGAGTTACTGAAGTAGAAAAAAACCTGGTTCTGATAGCTATAAAAGCTTCCTCCATTTCAGACTCTCCAGCTCTCCTTCAGCACCGTCTAGCTGAACTCAATGCAAACACTTGGCTAAGTCACTTTAACAAGGAAATCCTCCAAATGCAGCAATTCCAAAGGAATATTGGGATTTTGCCCCAAATTCCGCAGTTGTATATAAAAAATATGGAGAGTAACTATATAACAACACAGCATCGGCAGCAGTCATTGTCGTCTTTTACCATCCCCCCTAGCCTATTTTCATGATTTATTTGCAGACTGGGGATTACTAATAGTGAGAAAGGCCATGGCAGCGGTCCTGAAGTTGCCTTGGAAACTTCTCCTCATCAAGAATACTTCAGTTAGCTTTCAGGGTCCAATGACGCCAACCGAGTCCACTGTGAGAGTCACAGCCCATTGATAGTTGAGCAGTGTACTTGAAATTCATGCTTCACATGGTGCTGATGCAACTTGATGATGCTGTGTGTGTGTGGCAGCAGCCACCAGTGACTTCAGCAGCGGGGGACACAGTTGTGGCTCTCTGTGCAAGCTTGTTGTCACGGTGCCTGCTTTAGCTTCAACGCAAAACTGTTTCAGACAAAACTTTCCACAAATGAATCTCAGAGTTTGCAGAGAATGAAGCGAGTGACATCTAAAAGCAAAACTTCTGGCACATCTGAATAGTTTGTGCTCAATGTGGGAAATACTTAAGAGTATGCTTAATTATTGTTATTTGGAGGATAGACAAAATAACTGACACATGCACAATATAGTACAATGAATAATACAAGGCAGTCGCAATATATTCAAACCTTCTGAAGTTAAGCAATGCAAGGTTTTTCACTGTCGAAAGGTGTTTAATCCACTGCATGATGAATGCTGCTCCTGTCCATTGTGTTGTCTTCAAATATCCCATTAAATGTCCTTAATTCAGTTTTGGAAGCAGTCTTTTTATGACAACTGTTGCTTTTTCCCCAAGACTTATTCACTTTCCATGTTACATAACGGACCATCAATAAGGAACAACTCTCTTTTCTTTGTTTTTCCTCTAGATGCTAACTTTCACTCAACCCTTCCTTTGTCCTTTGTTACCTCATTCTACGGTAACAAAAACACAACAGTTTTTGCTTCAGCTGATTATACACGAATGAAAACAAAGTTAGGAATATTACATTCCATGTCCGTCAATAAACCCCTCTGAATCCTACACATTGCTCCTTTAGGTTGTTCATTTGTTGCATAATCATGTATTCTCATTGTAATGAAGGTCAGTTGTGAACTAATGTTTCATTCAATCTCAATAACTTCTCAAAGGTATTATAAAGTAAAACTAAATAATTGCAGTGCAGATGATCAACTTTGGTCAAAAGGCTCTTGGCCACAAAACCAAATGCAAAGCTCTAAACTAGGGATTATGGTTTGTTTCTCCTGCATCATGGAACATGAGGCATTCAAGTGCCACTCTTTAAAATGAGAAACATGGTTGGACAGTGGAATGTTCAGCATTGCTCTGACTATGTACAGTGTTGTCAACCACACAAACACATTCCTTAAATGAAGTCAAAGGATCATGTCAGGTTCGGTTCAGGGACACGTGGTCACAGATTCAGAGCTTCTAGGTAGATAACATTTGGCCCACACAATTTATTAATAACTAAGGAGGGTGAACATTCCCAAGGTTTAACAAGCAGAGAGGGCTGGTCCCTAAGAATCTGATAAAAAGTGACAAACATTGTATAGATAGACAATAAAATTATAGGCAGTGGAATGATCAACAAGTAGTTGCCACACCAATGTCATCAGCGAATCAAAACAATCCATAATGAACCGCCCTGGTGAAAGTATTAAATCCATCGGACAGGTTGAGCAGAACTTTTGGCAAATGGTAAACAGATCTGTACTTGTACAGCGCTTTTCTAGTCCAACCACTCAAAGCGCTTTAACACTACATGACATCATTCACCCATTCACGTCCATTCATACACTGATGTCAGTAGCTAAGGTGCCACCTGCCCATCAGGAGTAGCTAAAATCCATACAACAGTCACACACCGTAGGCACAGCTACGGTAGCAATTTGTGGTTAAGTGTCTTGCCCAAGGACACATCGACGTGTGCTAGCATAGCCGGGGATTGAACCGCCGATCCTCTGATTGAAGAACGACCCTGCTCATCACTGAGGCACAGTCGCCCCTTATCAGAAGGCTGATCAATCATTTTGAGCCACCTTTATATTATAACCTCCAGGCTGATGAACAGGAAATGAACAGCCACTGATAATGACAAACAGCTCTTAAATTATTACTGATTTAACTTGAAATGCAGTACTATATGATTTCCCGTAAATACAGCGCAACATTTGACATTTTAATGGTACTATTATATATATTTATATATATATATATATATATATATAAATTTTAGCCAATGTTATAAACTTCTCTAAATTGACAGTGTCTGCTGTTTCTGTCCAAGATGCAGATACAGAGAGAAAGGATGCAAGTAGGGTAAATAATCACAACAGACGCCAGGGTTCAAGCTCCTGCAGTTACACCTCCTGCTTTAAACGCAACTTGTGATCACTCACCAGTGGGAGACTGTTGAGGGATCATCCTTCATGATATGCTTTTCAGGCGAGTTGCATACTTGTATAACAGGAGAATCATCCCCACGCCAACAGTGGGAATTGGGGAAAAAAGGGGAATATTGTGATCCAAAGTAAACAGAATAAAATTAATAAAAAGCTTTTTTCTTCTGGGCTTAAATCAACTTTCTGCTTAGCGTTGACTACCATTAGCCTTCATGTTATCTATACAGACTTAAGATTGAGCTACCCATCTGCAATATGTGCCAAAGAATAGCATGATATTTTTAGAAATACTCTTATTCGATTTCTTGCCATGAGTTACATAAAAGATCAATGCCACTCTTTTATCTGTGCATTAAATATGAAGGCACAGCCAATAGATGGTTAGCTTAGCTCAGACTGGAGGGTGTTGCCTGGTCCTGTCCAAAAGTAAGAGAATATGCCTACCAGTACTTCTAAAGATCACATCTAGTGATCTAGTTTTACAAGGGGTTATCTATGTATCTCTTGTTGCCTGGCAACCTCATGGTGACAAGGCAGAAAGTAAACATATTTCTAGGAGCATTTTGAAGTATTGTATTAGTACATTTGTATGGAAATGGTAAAATACAATAAACTTTCTCAAATGACCCTTCGCTAAGCACCGCCCCCGGCTGTTACTACGTCAAACTGTCAGAGCTATCATGGAGCCCACACTGTCACTAACTGCAAATATCATCACATTTTTGGAAAAAGGACAAAGCAACTTCAGAGGGAAGCAGACAGAAGGGCCTGCAATAAGTTCAATCAAAATAAAGATAGATCCAGGATGTCAAACAGTGACCTGGCAAGCGAGACAGAAGACAATGTATTTAAGGATCAGCACTGTTCCTGTAGAGCTGGTTAGGTCTTTATTCACCGTTACATTTATAAAAAAAAGTATACCTTCAGTAGCTGGCATAGTATAAACATGCTAACACTAGTAAATGATATGCTAACGTACTCTGCTAATGTTAGATCTACAGGTTTTTACATAGAAACGTAACGTTTTAGAAACGTATATCTTCCAACCTCTCCGGTAACAAGTATCACTATTACACAATGTTTAACCATGACTAGCTCCAAATCAACAAAATCAGCCTGCATTTGAAGGTAATCTGAAACAATTGCACGAGAGTCTTGTAAAACAAACAATAAAGCCTATAGGCATTTTTTTATTTCACGTCAAACTATTCCTTTAAAATAAACTTTAAGCTAATGTTACCTGCAGAGTGTAATGATGAAGTCATCCGTGTGAAACAAGTATTAAATTGAATGAGTATCAGCTCAGCACATTTTATACTAAATTACACATAATTACTGGGATAATAATGGTTAAAATCAGACAACCACCTTTAGTGGCAGGGCTAAAGTTACATCCACTGCGCGCCCTCCACTTTCAAAGTTCAAACCTACAGGGAGCTGTGACATATGTCAGTTGTGCTTTATTGGCAATTTATTGCATCACAGCAATGCATTTTCACACTAAAACCATTACACAATTCACCTGAAGACATACCATTGTATTAGAATGGGAGTTGATAAAAGCGTGTCTTTAATAATACTTTGAAGCTGAAATTTCACATTTCAGTGAAAGGTCCTCATTGCCCAGAGTAATTGGAAACTTTTGCCTTTATTTGATAGAAAACGATGGTCACATTAGCACAAACATCATACAATTTAATCAGAGAGATGTTGATTCAATTCAGTGGTTATTTGGAGGCTTGGACTGCATTGTATTGTGGTGTTTGTGTTCACAGATATGAAAAATGAAGGAAAGCAAACCAGAGGAACTGGGAACAGAGAAAGGTTAGCTTTTTCATGACTGTTCAACTGTGAATTTGAAGTAGAGAAAATCCCTGTCAAAGGTCTGTCAAAAATGTGAATCCCCCCATGACAGTAAGCCAGCATCAGATTCATTATGTCTGTTAAAAATGTCTTTACTCACTAGATGTAGGTACGGCATCATTATTCTTCATAGCTACAGCACCAGCTGAGATTAGTGGCAGCTTCTATGTTTAGCGATTCGTGTCCTGTTGTCAAATGTATGGCAGTTCTACACCATATGGCAGCACGGACGCTGCCTTTCAAAGTGACAAGTAGACAAGAAGTAACCGCTGAGATTCCATAGAGTAATGAGCATAAAAATATTAAAGAAAAGGAAAAACTGTTCATCCGTTTTTTTTTGTTTTTTCAAAAATTAAATAACATCTCCATTCCACAATTAATTCATACATTATCTACTTGTACAGTCTTTTACAAATATTTATTATTTTCAGTAGTCGATACAAAAATAGCAAGAACAGTATATACATATCAATTGGCTCTGTGCAGAAAATAAAATACTGCTGATATTTGCCACAGGTGCACATGACAATGAGGACGGGTCTTCTTAAGTGTTCATGTAATTTCCAGGGAGGCTTTGACTGCACATAAAGAGAGGGTCCATGGAGGCCACTTTGGCAGCAATAAAAGAATGTATACAGTGAAGGACGGCTGTTAGATTAGCAAACTCCAGTTCCTGAAAAAGGAGGACAGAGAGACGCATTTATATGTACAAGATGTTTATATTTTAAATAACATTTTCAAACTTAAAATCTCTTGAGAAACTGAATTTAAAATACTAGTACACCAGACAAAGGATACATTCTCACTAGACATTCTGTAAAATGACCCATTAGCTCCATGGTCAGTGAGCAATAATGTGTGCAAAATTACAGCTCATTAAGAAATTCTGATATAAAAAAAAAAAAAAACCTTGATTTTAATTACCTTCATCTCTATTTGGTTGCTTTCAGCATTCTTGAAAAGGAGTTTTACCCTGGTTTTCCCATCATCAGAAGAGCCTTTAAGTTGAGAGAACTTATATCGCCACAGTGCGGTCTAAATGGGAGGGAGGGGATTATAAAACCCAGCAGCAAAGGGATTTCAATAATGAGTACAATATTTAAATACCATGTCTTACTACAGAGAGACCTGCATGATCAAGACCTGACATTTCAATGTGCAATAGTACTTTGAGGAACTGTACAGTTTATGACAAACGTGTATTAGTACTTTAGAAATCAGTGCTGTGACACTCTAAATGGTCAGAAAATGTACCCACTCAAAATGAGGTAAGGGTGCCAAAATAAAAAATAAAAATGTCTTTAACAATGGCACACCATTATCTGAGATACAGTTACTCTCTACTTTATTGTCTCTATTTTTGTAATTCTGTGGCTATTGAAAATACATTTTCAAATACAATGGAAGCCTTAGTGAGAAAGGACAAATACTGGGTATCAATACAGAAAAAAATATGTCAAACGGCTTTCTCCGGAGCTTTTAAGGGAAGAACAGTACAGAATCCGGATGTCAACGATAATTGAGCTAAGAAATACTTCACCTTTGAAGTGCCTTCTGAGCAGGTGAACCCCGATCCGAAATCTAGGGTGAAGCACAGCACATTCCCCTGGCTGCTGCACATGTAGCTTTTGGACTGTTGAGAGAGAATTGATAACCATTAATATTTAGATTTTTATCATTCTGTAATGACATACTGTGCATAAAGTACTGTGGTACATTTCTCTGTATGAGCATCCAAGTCCACAGCCATACATAAAGACCACAGAAGCACATGTTACTTCTAACGATGTCTGTACTGTATGTGAATAAATAATACCTTCATTTCCCCGTTCCCAATTTGTGGCGGTGAATGCAACCCAATATTGGCAGGGGATGAATTCATAATTCACTTGGCATTCATCATACAGCTCCGTCTTAGAACTCATTTACTGTCCTCTTTCATAACACAGAAAATAGGCTTTGCTCTTTCATAGCAGGAGAAGCACAGGTGTAACGAATATCATTAGCAATGGCTCCATTCTCTGTATGTGTGTCGGTAAGCCCAGCCAGTGAGGCAGCATTCAAAATTGCAGGGCTGTTAACTGGCACACCTGAGTGGAATGTAACCAATATTATTAATATTATGTTATTATTAGTTAACAAGTAAAAATGTTCACTGTATGAGGTATATCATTTCACTGAATAATCAGGCTGTGACCACTCAGGAATGACTTGAAAAATTATCCTTAAAAGATTTGGTGGCTGGTATCACTGGCATTTGAAACAGCTTAACGTCAGAGTAATAAATACATTTCAAAAGAATTAACTTAGTGAACAACACTGATGGACAATAAAAAGCCGTCTCGGCAGAACTGGAGCGTCCAAAACAGAGGAAGCTATCAAAGGTTATTAGCAGTGTTGCTCCATTCATTTTGTTTACCTTAAACAACCAAGCAAGCAAACAAGCTTGCTAACTGACAGATAGCACGTCAAGCTAGAAGAGGGGAGAAAAAGCTTCAGCTGAGCTAACAAGCATGTTAACTAGCGGTTAGCTGGAATGTTAGCGCAGAAAGCTTTTTCTCACAGCAGACATTTTGACGCAGGTGTTACCATCGACACTAACATTGGCTTTGTTCTGTTCAAGTGTTCCCAGGAGTGTGACAGCGAGCCAGCATGTACGATGGCAGGAACCTGAAAATCAACAATGTCTTCCGCGAAAAAGGCCTATAACTCATTAATGCAATTTCTGAAAAAGTAATTGTGACTCACTACTGTGAGCATATTAGCGCCTGGCAAGCTAACTGCTAAGGGGACCTAGGTAACGCCTTAACAGTTAGCTTGCCAGCTACAGTAATCTTTGAGTAGTCCCTACAAAACCAGGCGTCTAGCACCACATAATTTGCAAAGATGAGCAGATGAATTCCGCTACGGCACTTTCTGATGTGACTGGGCCTTAATACAGACATACTGGAGAATGAGAAACCCAAAAATCAACTCCTGCCTGAGGCCCTGATCCCTGACATTCAGTACAGATGACTCAGGCTGCCCCACATATGATCTTTCATTGTTTTGCGTTATTGGGCCAATGCAAATTCTTGTCTCCCGTTCGTAATTTTGTCTTCCTATAGAAAATGTAGCATTGAAATAATGAAAACACAAACTGTGCAACATCAGCAATGGATGTTAACTCTGTGTCTCAGTTGTTCTAAATAAAGAGAGCTACTGGAAACCCAAATCAGATCCTGGCATGCGTGAACATACTTTTATGCTCCTGTTCCTTTTGTGTACCATGATAATGAATCATCCTAAACCAGTTTGGCACCCTTGAATCAGCAATGTCAAGGCGTTATAGGATTTTTGATATGTTTGAATTTTTCTTATATTTATCTCTCATAAATCTCATGAATCAAAAAAGAGCAGTGAACTTCAGACAGACCGTGTTTGTTTTAAATTATATTTTCTGCTCATAAAATTCTTTGTCTTTATACTCCCTTTACTTTGCTCATGTATACATGTTACATGTGTTCACACGAGAGTTCTTGTTAAAGTGCCGGTCTGACACGTTAGGCTTTGAAGATCTGATAACAAGAGCAAATCTGATTTAGTTTTGTTCTGCGCAAGCTGTAAGCAAAAACAGCATCCGGCGCATAATCCTGATAATGTCAATTGAATGCCATGAATCCTTTACATTCATTCTGCTGCTGCAACACAAACAAGCATTTTTTTACAGGTCTTTTGAAAAGCACTGATGTGTAAGCGTTCTACTCTCCGTGGAGCAATATCCCTCTAAAGGCTTTTCTTGCCACATGACTTCATTTTTTTTTCCTCCACTCTGTTGGAATACCAAGAAGTGTATTCAGATTTTCTGTTTGTGTTTATATATGGCTTTTATTCCCTTCTTTATTTTTTTTCACTTGAGAACACAGTAGGGATATGGTGATTTCAATTATAGAGTGCAGTGTGCAGTGAATATGGCGAGGGATTGTACAGTCCTTTCACTGAAAGTGTTTTCTGCTCACAGACCCCACCCCCCCTTCTGTCTTTAGTAGTGGCGTGAATTCAGCTGTGACAGGGATAAGAAACAGTGGCAAGTTCTTCCTGTCACCACATGCAAGACTATATTGTGAAATGGTGAACTGTGACTACACTTCACTAATTGGAAGGGATTTTTTTCTGGGAGAATTAGCAACATGAAATGAAAGAAAATTTTAAGAACATCTCCGTAGCAAAGTCTGACGGAAGTGTGAGGAATTATATATTAAAAAAACAAAAAAAACAGAGGACAGGTATAAGAAAAAGAATTCTCACCAGTGTGTAGTATTGCACTGCAATACTTTAATTTGGTCACAAAGAGTGAGAGGAGATAAAGGGTACTGAAGTCAGAGGACATAATATAAAGAGCGAGAAAGTTGAGAAAAGTCTGCATTAGAACATGGATGGGGTGGTGGATGGTTGAAACACACGACACATGACTTTCATCCAAGATACTGCTGTTCTTGTTACACATGAAACCAAAAGTCAACCACTGACTACTTAACTTACGTAACGTAATTCATGTAACAGCTGTACTTATTTGAACCCAAACTATGAGCTGTTCCTAAAACTAACCAAATCCTTTTGTTTGAATTAAGTTAACTTCAAAACTGCAACAGTGTGGCAATTTGTGAATGAGAACAGCGTGTTAAGTGACACGCGGAAAGCTTAAAATGGGAAACCCAAAATGTCCTTACATGTGGCGTGCTATTTATATGCATTCCCAGGAGATAGTGTTGCCGCTGTGCTTCAAATTTCATCTCTTTAAAATGCCTTATCATAAAAATATTTAAAATGTCTTGGCAACAACAGTAGTAAAACAAGAACTCTAGACGTACACATCCTAAGATAACGGCCTCTACCGTTGTGACATGTGCGCATTATAACTGTTTTTGTATTTTTAGCTGCTGTTTGTGTGTGTTGTGCTGGTATTATATACTTTATCTTGAACTTATAAGAAGTCATTTTTTTGCCACTTGAGGTCATTGGGCACAAGCTGCGAAGACAACACACACATTATCACCTTTTATGGGGAACTTGTTAGTACACAGTAGCCTATTTCTACAAACTGGGGGCGTGAACACCGCCATCTACTGTGGGTAGTACAGTGACTATGGAGAAGTACCTCATCTCAAAAGACCCAAACTATCATTTTAAACCGCTGAATTGTTCGCACTTGCATTCTTACAATGATGAATCCCTTTGTACCTGTAAACTAAAAGCGTGTGCCTAATTTGCATAGATAAATGCCATGCCAATCCACATTATAGAGCATGAGACTGCAGGGCCATGTGCACACATGGAAATTGAAAAGAAGAAGTTAAGAGAATCAAGTAAAGAATGACCAAATTAAAAGGAGGGTGGAGCACCTGACTCGAAACGTAAATTTTCTTTTTATATATATTCAATAGCTCTGAAGTGGAGGCACTTCTGCAGGGACTGAAAGCCAAACAAGATGACATATTTAGTCAGTAGTGGATACAAAATAACAGAAAAAAGTTGCTGGCTCCAAACTACTGCACAGCTCTATGAAGACAGCAACCAAAGAAGTACTCGTCACTCTCTGCAAATAGAACTACATGGTCCTGGAAAATGTGTTCCCTCCTTAGAGCATAATCAGCGACATCTTGCAGCAGCAGTGAATCTGTCATTGTGTGACTATGCCTAGTGTGCTGAAATAGGCCTGCTTAGGGCCTAAAAATAACATGATCAATCACCAATGGATGGTTCCCAATTAACATGATTGATGTGCATCGACGTGTAAGTGTTTATTTATTTTAAATGTGTAGTAGACGTGGGCAAAGAAAGTCCGACCAAAATGTCTTAGGAACGATCGTGAATGAGGCCCATATTGATCATAGCCACTTTAAACTAAGAGTTTGGTTAAAAGTAGCATATCTTCTCTTGAATACTGGAGACAGAACAAGTTAAATGAGCTCAGATTGTCCTCTTTCTAGTTGGAGTGTTCTCCTGATCATTTCAAAGACAAAGGGAGAGGGATCTTAGCCAGAAGACCCCAAAAGTGAAAAATGGCACAACTACACTGCTTGCTGTGAGCTAAAATACCTCATCAATGCCATGTTGGGTTTCTACCAAAAAAGAAAAAAAAGAAAAGAAATAGGGCGAACGAGAGGGAAAGCGCAGGCTGGACAGTTTTGTCAGTTATCCCCCCTACTTCTACCCCATCAGCAAGGTTTATGTAATGCTCACATCCAGTCAATTTGAAGGTTATCCTAAGTTGGACTGTGTTGAGTGTTCCTCAGAAGCCACGGGAGGCTCGCCTAATTGGCTGGAGAACATAGAATCACAAGCAAATTTAAATGCTTCATCGCTTTCATTGGTTTCCCAGAGGAAGGTGTCCCACATTTGCATCATTAAAGACTGAAAAAATGCTTCATTATCATATTTCATACTTTTATACTGATAAGGGGGGGAGGGACTGCCCATGCAGATTTGACTTAGTAAGAAGTGTACTTACTTTAGAGTACAGAGTTATTAAACACCACTTGTATCATTGATGTGGGCTTATGCCTGTATTCCAGATACACAAATCATTCAAATACAACAATATATTGGCACATTAGACACCAATCTGACTTCATAAATGTGAAATCAAAATTTGTTTCATTATATTCATCATTAATATTTAACATAAATCCAATGCTTGTCAATCTAGTTGCTTAGACTGGATTTAAAACTGCCCTAAATGTCACTTGCAACTTGACAGCTGAGATTGATGTCACATCCAGAGTGGATTCAGCCCCATTAGCTGGCTATGAGCTAACTGTGTGACTGCAGCATCAAACGCTCCTGCATATTATCATTCCCCCTTTGAAGCGAATGTTGTGTGGAGCAGCAGAGGAGTTCTGCATTGGGACTTGATATTGTTACAGTGAAAGAGGGTAACCTATCCATTCTACATCCATCCAGCTGCTTGTTTTTGCCTCTATGCTGGAAAAAAAACACACCAGTTAATGTACAAGTCCACGGCTTTGCTGTTGACAGCAAGTTATGTAAATTGATTAGCATTACCTAAACACACATATCCAACCAGTTCAGTTGGACTTGGACTCTAACTAGCGTTCTTCCTCTCACTCCTGGTGAAGGTGATCCTTCATCCAGGGCTGTTATCTTGGTGAGTGCCTTGCTCCTGTGCTTCTTTATTATCCTACTCTACTGGTTCCATATATCATGTGGCACAAGGTGCAAAGAGGAGACAAAACCTGGACAATCTATTTAATGTTCAGCTTAGGATCCACTGCCAAATTTACAATCTAATCTTAATGTGGCAGTACTGAATATAATATATTTCACCACTGACATCCTCATTAATGATAATAAACTAAACTGCATTATGTTATGGAAACTTGGCTAGCGTCTGACAGTAAATCTTCGCAACTTTGCACAAACAAATGAAAGTATAAGATTTCAGCGTTCATAAAGTTACCCTACATGGATTACCATTCAAGTATTATTGGAATGTTATTGACCGTTTGCTAAAAGAATTTTGGTACACCTGTCAAACTTTCCGTTCTTCCCCGACACCAAGGCCCAGGAAGACCGCTCTGCTTTGAAGCCAATTTGACATAGTGGCCAAACTGTGACTTTACAACTTCCGGGTCGGTCACATGATGCCACTGAGTGCAAAAAAACTACTTCCCATAGACCTACATTGGGAAAGAGACGTCTGTGTTTTTTCAGGGAAATCGACTTTCCATTACGAGCCCTAATTTGCCCTTATTTTAAATCATTATCTCCTAAAAGTTATGAACTTCGCTAACTGCCAGTGCTATTTTCCGTAGCATAATGAACTGCCATTCATGTAAAAGAGCAGAGACCGAGCAGTTGGGAGGCGGGGTTAGAGGAAAGGCTATTGTGCTTGCTCTATGGGTCCATTGATGCGGAAGCGAAAGGTGAGGGTAATTTTATACCCGGCAGTCAAACGTCTTTGTTTGACGCGCCATTGAGTCACTTAACAGGAATGACCGAGGCCTCGCTTCCAGCGTTGTATCCAGTTCTCTTCAGAAATCAATGCCCGACACATATGCAGTTCACAGTGATTACATTTACATGCACATTCATGTTCCACTATTATTCAGAATATGACAATATTCAGAATTTGATATGGCTCATGCAAACATCATATTCCGTTTTCGATGTTCTGAATTAGGCCTTATATTAAGATGTGGGACATGCCGATATTATTTGTTTTTAGGAGCATTCGTTGGACATGTATACAGTGCATTCTGAATATGCGTCCCAATAGCGTTTTTTAATGGCACTTTGGCCCATTACCATCCATTTTGCCAACAAAAATCTGAATCACAATCAGAAATGGTTTATTGCCAAGTAGCTTTGCTCATACAAGGAATTTGGCTTGAGGATTGGTACGTAACAATAAATAGTAAGAGACATAATTTAAGAACAGAAAATATGAAAATTGACTATAAAACATGACACAAACAAACAGGATGTTAATACAAGTCTGTTATTAAAGTGTCAAGTGTATATTTAAAAGTGAGTTGTGCAAGGGTGTGTAAATGGATGTAGGAGTCCGAGTCAGTGGGGGTCCCGGGCTTTGTTGATGAGCCCAAATGTGGAAGGGAAGAAACTGTTATTTTGGAGTGAGGTTTTGTTCCTGATTAATCGTAGCCTCCTGCCAGAGGGAAGGGACTCACAGAGTTTGTGAGGGGTCGACTACAATCTTTCTTGCTCGCCTCAGGGTCCTGGAGGCGTACAAGTCATGGAGGGATGGCAGATTGCAGCCAATCACCTTTTAGGGTGCCATGTTGACCGCGTCGTCTACAGACCTGTTGGCTCTGTAGGTGAACTGCTGGGGGTCCTGGAGTTGGTCGGTGAGGGTTTTGAGGTGGGAAAGGATATACACTATAGGGCAACGGCCCTGTAGTGATTAAGTCCTGTGATCCTTGTCTTTTTGTGGACGGGGATGATGATGCAGGTCTTGAAGCAGGCTGGTACGGGGCATGTCTCCAGGGAGGTGTTGACGATGACACCTGTCCTTCAATATGCAATTGGTGGCTGCACATGATATTGTGCTAAAAGCTAAAGCCAAAGCTGCGTGTCCCAGGCTAAATGTTAGTATCCTCACCTGTTGATGATCCTTGTATAAGATTTTGCAATAAAAAACAACCAACGTTATCCTCAACTTTGGTAACATTTACGACTGGCTTCCACATCGTGGAATACAACACAGTTGATGTGCTTGTCGTGAACGGGGCCTTTTGTAACAAACCTGTAACCTACTGTGACCAGACGTCCAGGTTTGTCCAGGACCGTTGTGTTTTTAAGCTGGGTGTTCCGAGAAATAGCTGTAAAACACTTAAAATGTCCATGTCCAATCACTACCAAATGTCCGGATTTTCACCACAATAAATTGTTATTAATAATCATAATAATAAAATTGTTTTCAGCGCGTACATAGACGTTAATCATGTTTTGTCACACTCATTATTACCTAACCCAATAAAAAACATAAACAATGCACCACACTTCTGAATTCAACACTGATTTGCCTGTCAAGGCTGTTGCTATGACACTTGAGGCTCTTTCTGACAGACCTGTCAGTACACTAAGGGTTAGCTGTCATGCCGAGGAGAAAGTGTTTTTTTTAATGAATTGGGTGGGTTTTAAGTTGTGATTGGACGGGAAACTGGCAATCTGATCTGGGAACACTGCACTTGAAGTTAACGTTAGGGCAAATAAAGAGGCTGTTTAAATTTTTTTGTTTGAGGGAGGCAAAAAAAGGACACTAACCTGAAAAGTATTGCTCTTCATAGAGCTCACACACACTTGATAAGCTATGATTGGATTGGCAATTGTGTTTTTTGTTTTAAACTTGTGTGTTCATAATTTTAATGCCTTATGAACACTTTTACAGAGCAAGTAACAGAACCCCTCACAAAAAAACATTATCAACGTTTGTGATTCTGTTGCTCTGAAGTGCAAGTGTGTGAAATAATTTCTTCAAACATCGACTGCATATGGAGTTATTAACAAAGCATTGTGAAATGGCTCACCCATAAAGTCTGAATTTACAGCTCTTAAAAGGCCGATCTGTCCTCTTTCCATGGTTGGTTTGTTTGCGGTTCATTTTTTGCCATGCACAGTGCTTAGGGAAATTACAGTATGCAGAGCTTGGATAGTGCAGTGCCCACAGAGTGTTGCATGAGGGAAATGCAATGTGCTCCGATTTTCTAACTGTAGCTTCTAAGTCAACACATGAATTAAGCATTTTGTTCAGTGATTCACCTTTTTTAGAATGACAGCGTGCTACCACAGCATGTTGGTGGTCTCAGGTGGAGGGTTTCGTGTCAACATTGTTCCCAGTTTTTAATCATGCGGACGTCTCGAGAGCGCAACCACACTTGTTAATTAAATATTGAAACAGTTGAGTTTGAGCAGTAATAGTTATGAAGTGGAAAATGATTTGTTCCTCATACATGCCGAGGAAAAGAGGTCAATGTGAGGCCAATACATTCATTTAGATTGCAATCTGTTCTATATGACTTATTACAGTATATTTAGGGTGTCTACTGTAATAGCCATTACGCTGGGTCCGCCGAAGCCCCATTTAGGACTCTCTCATCAAATGTATTGCCGACAGGTCTGGATGTTTCGCTTTTGAAAATGAAGCCTTTTCTCGCCCTTATTTGGATTCTCCAAGTAGCACCAGCTACAGACCAACCCCACGCACGCACATAATCCTACAACGCAGCAAACTGGGATGCTCGGGACTGTACTGGAATGAGACATATTTACAATATTCATTTTCTAACCTGGCATCCTCGTCCCTCTCATATTTTCTGCTGTGCTTGGCCTTTTTGTACTTAAGTGCAGGTAAATCTGAGAGTAAATTTACACAACTCCATAAATTTGTGTGCAAGGCTGTTTGCTGTAGGAACCTGTGATAATAAAGAAAATTATATTCCGTCTTTCTTGGGTTTACTCCTCCCTCAATAGCAACATTCTGCTTGGGGGCTTTCTAATGTCTTGTGAGAAGAGAAATGCAATAAACATGTTAGTTGGAGAAGTTGCTGATTGGTTGAGCAAACACACATCTGCTTAACTTCCTCACCTCTAATAGCAGTCCCAGTAGGAAGCCTCCATTAGTACTTCACGTAGTACATGAGATGGTACCAAACAGGTTAAGTCCTCTTTATACTTCATAACTGTACTGATCAGGGAACTTTCTACTGTACTTTTTGGTGGCATTTGCATTCTGCACAGCACCCATCAATAACAAATGCATCAATGGATGAAGACACTTCAGTCAAACATATATTAAACTGCTTAATTTGACAAGTTTGTCCTTACATGGACTGTGAATTCATCAACAGTACTAACCCAGGAAACTAATTTTCTGAAGTCAGTCCGACACAACAGGTGGAAAACTAGAACAATCGCCTCGCGGTTGTATGCCTTCGCCAACAAGTCAGGTTGCCGTTTACATCCATGTTTGTCTGAATTGTCATCACTTCATATTTGGATATACATTTCTGTAAAATTGGCATCATTAGCATATGAATTCTTGAGTTATGGCTAAAAACGTGTTTTTGGTAGGTCACAGTGACCTTTGACCACCAATTTATAATCAGTTCTTCCTTGAGTCCAAGTGCACATTTGAGCCAAATTTGAAGAAATTGCCTTCTTCCTTAGATAATGCATTCACGAGAATGGACCAGACGGACAACCTGAAAACAAACAGCTGCCGCTTGTACACTAATAAAAATGTCATGTTGCCGTGTATAAACATCCAGGTCCTTTCTCGATCAGGCAGTTTTAAAGCTTTAGCAGTTAGCAGAATTAACTGGAGAATGTAATTAAGTCCAGTAGAGTTATGACTCTAAACTCTCAGTGACCACATGAGTCCTCCGAACGTAAAAGGGATTATACATGGCTCCTAAGACTCTGAGATTGACGCTTTTTGCTAAAGAGCCTGTGTCCTGTGCCAGAGTAAACCATGCTGCTGGCTGACCCCACAGGACATCTGGTAAAGTGGGAAGCCATTTCATTATATCTGGTTCCCATGTTGACCCGGAGAGGATTTCAGTGGGCTTGTGATTCAAATATCATCTGACAGGTGCTCAGCTTTGTATTATTTATACATGTCCCTATTTAAGGGTCCTGAGTACCAAAGCCCCCAGGCTTTGTAGCATTTTTAGCCATTATCTTTGGTTGGCCGCACTTGAGGGGTGAAAGGGTGGGAATTGGGTAAAATTATAAAAGGCACCGTTGGCCATTTCAGGGATAGTCTGACCTGACATGTGGCATACTTTCTTAATTCCTGAATACAATGCATGATCATGGCAATGTGGAAGCTTCAAAAGCTAATCCCTGAAAAATATTTCAAGTTATGCTTTTAGCAAGAAAGCCTACGCATGTGCTTATCATTGAGCTTACGGTATTTGGTGACTCGTTTCAAATAAATAAGAGTCCAATTTCACGAATGTATTCACTAAGTGCTACTTGGGTTTTTTGGTTCTATGGAGAGTGTAATTCATAACAACTGTGGTAGGCAAGTCTGGATGGACCGTAGGGTAGAACATTTGGTGGAGATAGACACTGTTGACTATTGCATTTAAATAATGTAAGACGTTATACTCTTTAATTTTAATAATTAAGTTAATTCAATCGCAAAGGGAATGTGAAATGTGTGTCAGACAGAGAGGGAGTGGACAGAAATAATAATAGAATCATATATCTGTCACAGCATGATCAAGACTTATTGTGGAACTTTATCCTTCTAAAATATATTATTTATACAGTTCTATTATTGTATATTTCTATTATATGCGTCCTACGTTTATTTGTTTATTTATGTTATATTTGTGTCTTATGTATGCACTTGCAAGTAGTCCTTTATCTTTCTTGTATTCTTAATTGTTCGATAAAAAGTTGACTACAAACAATCATAATATTTGTAGAGATTAAAAGCAAGCTATTATTTGTTTACAACCGTCTCATGTGTGTACTTCCAAATGTACAGCCTCTAACGTATCTGTGGTAGCATTTTGTTTCGCAGCATATAATTACCTGAGCCAAACGTCTTGATTAGTCTGGAAGGCTCTGTTGCTGCTTGGAAGGTTTTTTATATATTCATCGTTAATAATAGAGTTGGAACCTGTTGACTTGTCATTAAGGATACTTACACAGATAAACATTAAGTGCCAAGTAATTATGTCAAAAAAAGGGAAGGCAAATCCATGTATCGGCTTTTATGTAATTTGACCCTTGTGACCGTGTAAGTGGGATAGAAACCGTGTAATGATGTATATAATTGTAAATGTAATTGACGATGTCATTTAAACTTGCACTTAATTCAACTTAATGTTGAAGGATAATTCAAAGCTGTTTTCCTAGGTTTTTATTCTTTGTCATTATAATAAGCGTGTAGCTTCAGAGCATTGTTGAACAATACACAGAGGGCAAGAACACTACTCTTAATCAAGTCCCACCATTTTGGTTATGAGATTGAGTTGAATATGTGTTTTGTTTTTTTATATCCTTAAACCTCTTTTACTTCACTGTCTGCTGTAGTTTCCTCCTTTGAAAAACGTACTTCTATTCACACCGTCAGCTGCACAATGCCATTCACACACTCGTAGGGCTGCACCGAATTCTAAATCAACATTTGATTTTCATCGATCCTTTTTACAACACAGGGGGAAGCATGCGTCTGTAATAACGGGGCGGTCTGGCAGCAATCTAACAGGACCATAAATTACAATTCTATGGTGATGTGCGGATTGCGGCTATATCCTTGGCTTATTTGTCTCACATCATTTGCTGCAGGGACATCACTAAGGGCATTAAAGCGTTCATAATGACGCAACTAAAAGCAGTCTCTTTCCCTGTCATCAAAGTAAAATGAAATCGAAAACACTCATACATTGTTACAATACACGGTTTAGAGAAGCAACAAGCCAACAGACCCTTTAGCAAACTTCACAGGGACTGCCAGGGGCTGGGGAGGGAAATGTCCATGTGGGTTCGGGTCTCTGAATTGGAGAAAATAATTTATTTGGGTGAGTGTCAGGCCGATGATTTATGCGTACAAACGAATTTGGATGGCATCAGAGTCGATTCAGAAACTTCTATACCGCAAGAACAAAACAAAACAAAAATCTATTTTTATTTCGGGAGATAACGTTTAAAGTTTCATTTGAAAACCACAATAGAAGCTTTGAATGTGAAAAATGGCATTCGGTACAGCCCTTCACACTTCAAAACTGTTTATATTGTCCATACCATAAACTATAAAATATATTTCTTGCCCATCTTAGGCACAATTGATCCCATTGGTGGGATTCCATATGAAATACCTCAGGCTATCAACTTTGCTGGATTCCCTGCTGTGTACATACCTCCTAAATGAATAATGGCTGGTGAATCATAATGGACGCTTTGAAAAAAGAAATCACGTATATTCCACTTGATTCACTGGATGGAAGTATTTCCCAGTTGTATTCACAGAGCAAGTATAAACAGAAATAAGCATCAGAGTATCTGAGCATTTGAGCGTTCCAAATCATGACCCTAACATTAGCAATAGCACATCACACACAGGTATTATTATTATTATTATTATTATTAGGCTTATTGAACTGCAGTGCAGAGTGCTGTGTTGGGCCCTGCATGCGAGTGTTAGACAGGATATGGAAGCATTGTTAAGTAAGTAATGAAAATTTAAACACAATCGAACACAAACACTGCAAACCCTAGAAAAATAAGGCCTGGGCTAACATTTCCCAATGAGTGTTCCTGTTTGAGCCTCTCGATGGACACGAGACCGCTGCTGCTGAGAATAGCTTAACGATGCACTCCACAAGAGTTGATCGCCTTTACACATTAAACATACTTGCTTAAGTGGTAATTTAATGGCTCATTGATGTGAGGACCAATTCTTTAGGTTACTCAAGCTAAAAACATTTCCAGTAACAATAACATTTATGGAAAACAGAGCGCTGCCTAGCTTTGAATTTTGAACTCAATCAATTTCTTAATAAGACGTTTTTAAGCCGCACAGAATGTGTCAACAGATTAGACTTTTTCGTCACGTGGAATCACTTCTCACTGATGAAGCATTAAAATTGGGAGGAAGGGGAAGTACTCACTTGAAAAATTCTGAAAAAATATATTCTACACTTGCTGCTGTTACCTAGAGTACAAGCAACACATTTATTCATAATAAATCTTGGTAACACATTCTATTGCACCCATGTCTGTAATGCATTATAAACATTTATAATGCTTTATTAGCTGCTAATAGCATTGTATAATCATAGTAAGATAATATATATAACATATAATCACTCAGATACTCATTACTTCATAACAATAATCATAACACATTATAAAATGCTTTATAATGTGTTAAGATTATTGATATTTATGACTTATTGTATCTATAATTATAGAGTGCTACAAGCAGATTATTATAAAAAACAATTATAATACATTATACATTAAATCTTAGCTTCAACACAAACTAAATAGGTTATTAATTGTTGGTTAATAAGCTACATATTTATTTCCTTTAATACCTAATGTGCATATTCATATCAACTTTATATAAATACTCAGATATCTGAAACTGGATGCAAACTGATTATATATTGTTTTTCATTCTGTTTACTTACATACTGTTAATGCTTTGGTTTTCTGCTATTTACCAAATAGTCAGATTGTTTGTCATTCAAATTATAAGATGCAGTTCATAATTGTATTTGACTGATTTGGTCAATTTGTGTTGACATTGAAAATGGCCCGCATAAGGCTAAAGGGCAACACATGTCGGTGGCATCACAGAGCTTCGCATCAATTAATGTCATAACGCAGAAGTTGTCAAGTCACAGCACAGGACTGAGCCAGTGAACAGTTTTTACAAGTAATTGTCACGGATGACCAAGTACAGAGGATCAATATCTGTAAAAAACAAAACAAAGAAAACACTGCAGGTGTGAACAAAGCCTGATCAATAAACCGACGGTCTGTCTCCACGTTTTATTATCTAAAAGATCTGTCTCTCAGTGCCACACACACACACACACACACACACACACACATTCAGACTCTGTTAGGTATACCAGAGTTGGAAAAAAAATTCAGTGCAACACAAATAGGATTCTGCTCCTATAATCAGCTGACCCATCGTGTTTATGTATTTGGCCTTGATCCATGATAATAGCTTGGTGTGGATCAGGGTTTTCGCATCGGTTGAATCCACTTTAAATATGAAGTGCAGCTCGCACCATCCATCATCACACATTCACTGATAACATCTGCTGTCTGATGAAACACAGCTGATCACAATAGCAATGTTGAAACACCAGTATAGTTAATAAAAAAGCAAAACTTCCCAACTAAAGTGTCTCACGATTGAAATATTAAAAACACTGTGTCGAGTCTTCAGACAACATCAGTGTTAAATTCACAAGTAGCCAACAACTCTCACAAAGAACAGGTTCTACGAAACTTCATCAGATGGTTAAACAATTGACTGTTAAAAGTTCCCTTAAGTAATGTACTACAGAATAACCATCTAGGAGCCAGAAGTGACCTTTTGGTGTTTCTGCACTTGTCCAGGCTCGTTGGGGGACGGGGGTAAGCCGTGGTACAGTAGCCAGGATGTGTCAATTTGGAGAGCAATTATGATGAAATAGCAGTGAATCCTGGTGCTTTGACTCTCAAAAATAAAAATGTGCGTCAAGTTCTACGATATCATTGAAAATGCATCCTCAGAGAAGAGACTAATGCCATGTTCACACTACGAGCGGCAAAAAGCAACAAAGCAGCCAAGCGTGGCCAGCTACATTGTCCCTGAATCACCACTGAAGTCTTACTCAAGCGCTGGGGCGACGGAGTTATGTCGTTAAATAGCACTGAAAACTGGCTAATGTCATTTTTCTACTTTGTCAAACAAAACCATGTGATCGCCTCACCGCCTCATCGGAGAGCTGAAAGGCTGCACGTCAGCACGCCGTCCGCTGTAACCGTTTAAAAGGAATGGAAAGTGGCACAGCCACTGGGGCACGCTCACATGCACTAGAAAGTACACGTGGCCGGTTTGGCTTCGTGAACAAAGCGCAAAAAAACTCGGATTACAACACACACACACACACACACACACACACACACAGAAAGAGAGGGAGAGCGACCTGTGTATTACTCCACTATATCTTTGAATAGCAAATAGTTATTTGATGTTCTATTAAAGCTCTGAATTTCGTACAGAGCACCTCTAAAGCAGACAAAGTACGGCCGTGAAATCCAACAAACATCAAAGTCACCATTTGAGGTTGTTAAAAGGTGTTATGTGAGGCTCTCCTGCTTTGAGATCTCCTTTAATCCAAGTAGTATTCAGCAAATAAAACAAACAAAACAACACCAACCTAAAAACAGGTCAGCTCTTAAGTTGAGCAACAAAAACAAAGACATTTCCATGAAATATATGGAAATACTGACTCGTATTCGGTGCACCTCCAAGAAGACAGCTCTTTGGAAGGACTTCTCCCAGATAGCCAGGTCCGTAGCCAGCTCTACCCTGAAGGTGTGGCTCTGGCCGTGGCCGACCAGAATACTGAAGCACAGGCACTCGATGTCCTGCTGCTCCGGCGAATGCTCCAGCCCCAAGTAGAGCCTCGCCTGGAGCCAGCAATCCTCGGCCATCCACAGCTGTAACACGAAATATTAATTAGTACATGCTGGGGGAACTGATTCTGGGGGAACTGATTCTGCCGTCTCTTCACTTCTTTCTTTGTCTTTAAAAAATGTGCAATTAAATTCAGTGGGTGGAATGAAGGATGAACTCCTTAATTCACAGGTTAAACAAAAGCACTTTCACAGCGTAGATTTCCTGGTTCGTCGATCAGAAATATCCCCTCCGGTCAAGAGAGCCGTGTTTAGTGGGCTCCCTGAGACACTATTCCATCTGATGAAATGAGAAACAGCAGCCATCTATACTGAGATGAAAGCTGCAGTGATCAAATTTTGAACACCCCTGATGCACATCACAACACCCTGCTCTTAACTTACCTTGTGGACCTTGAAAAGAACCTCATAGAGGTTATATGTTGTTTCAGCGTGTCCCCAGTCAGCGGCACTGATCTAAGAAATAAAACATAAAGGAACGTGAGATGAAGAGGCAGCATATCAAAGGAAGTTTTTTTTTCTTTTCTTTTTTTTTTGCACTTTCTTATCCAAATACGTAATGCAAATCAGCAAGTAGGTGGGGGTTGGGTCTTTAAAACCTGACTAATATACAGTACATACATCATTTTATTTGTAAATAAAATAATAATTACATTTAGATTTTATTTATAATTCTGTAAAATTCTAATTATATTTTATTTGATCATTTGTGTAATTCCTTGGCTTTGGAACAACTTAAATCACGGTGTGATGGAGGGTCTTATGTAGGAGCTAAATACACACCCACCCAGAGAGAGGTGCAATGGGCAGAAGTGGACGTGATACAAAAGTCACTGGTTGAATGCACATCACCCGGTCCACGTCATGTTCATCTGGTGTATCAAATGTCTGTTTCCTCCCTGCGCTGCATCGTTTTATAAACTATGATAATCAGATCACATCTCTTGCCCTTGTTCAGGCGCCGTCTCACTCCCTCTCCCTGGAGTTCCTCTACTCGTAGAACTGAAGCCACATCCAGTAACTACAATTTCTTTTTTGCAATTTGTTTTGTTTCGCTGTTTTTTGAAGAACATTAAGAGCAGAAACACAAGGTGCTTTAGCAACTTCACTGCGGACGATGATGCTACGTCGTTGTCTGCTGCGTTATATTCAGCTTATTATATTGATTCAGATATTAGAAGATAGCATTATGTCATGGATATCATGGATAACCAAGTTACAATTACATAATTATGTGTGCTGACTTGTAGTTCTTTTTAAGGCTGTAACTAAAACCTTATTTCATAATTACTATACATTAACT
This sequence comes from Ophiodon elongatus, assembly GCA_016806645.1. Taxonomy (NCBI): domain Eukaryota; kingdom Metazoa; phylum Chordata; class Actinopteri; order Perciformes; family Hexagrammidae; genus Ophiodon; species Ophiodon elongatus. The sequence continues at coordinate 61,765 of JACSYO010001494.1, forward strand.
TCTACTTCTGATCAAGTGTTGTAGTAGATACTCATATTGTAGAGCGTCCTGGTACTAAAGTTATCCCTTAAAAACTCAGTTCTTGAGCACGGCCACAGACTTGGATGAGATACTCATCCTGTTGTGGTGTGAAGGAATAATTTGAGTGGTGTTTCAAATATCTCTAGGCTAAAATGAATGACTAAAGCATGCTAGACTGAGCACTTTTCTTTTTTTTTTTTACATAGCACGCATATTAACTGCGACCGGCAGGAGGCTTCTGATTTTCCAGGGCGACTTTCATTAAAGCGCATGCACCAGTGCGATCCTGCTACATATTCAGGTCCTCTCTACCTCAGGGAAACTGGCTGCTTCCGGATTTCGACAAAAGCCGGGGGACAGGTGAAGCATTTCACAACCCACCAGCTGCGTATAGCCTTGAGTTCATGGAACCATGATTTTGACGACTGTAGAATCCACTATGTTTCGGCCTAATGCAATCTGTGAGAATAATGGCTGATGACTCTCTCACTAACGGCTCGTCAACATGATTTGCTGGTCCAGTTGGATTGGTCCGTGTCAAGTAAAAACAATGCTCTGCATTCAGACAGACGTTACCGCTGCTCTCACCTGCTCCCATCAGGCTTGAGTTACGTTCATAAAGCAAACGCGGAAAAAGTAACGACTTCACCAACTTAAAAATGGTAAAAAAAAAATATAAAAGAAATCGTATTTAGCCTGTGGAAGGTTCATCTGAAAAAGGAGAAATCCCAGATATTTCCTGCTGCATTAAAACAACTTGTGTACCGTATATGGTCCATTAAGGCTTTTTTCCTTGATGTTAAGTGTCTTTGTTTTTTTGGGGCACAGAACATTAATAACTGAAGTCTGTAGAGTGAGGCATCACTCACAATGCTGTTGAAAAATCTCTAACATTCATGGTTTTCTCTTTGCTGTGGCGATGCCCCGAGCAGAAAGAAAGACATCTGCCTGCACACAAAGGCCTGTTTGATGGCATCAACTAGCTCGGTTTGAGTGTCTATGCTTGAACGAGGCCAGACACTTGTCTCTGCCTTGGAAACAAACTGCTGGAGTTACGGTCTCTTATCTTACACGTAGCAAGAAATGTGGAGAGGGAACCGACGATATGTGGCATACAGACAGCCGTCCTATTCCACACAGTTGCTCTGTGAACCAGCGTTGGAGGCTGGAACCGGAGAATGCAGAACTCAAGACGCAACGCGTCGCTCCACAGCAGGGCACACCATCCATGGTCACCCACTTAACTGATGAATGTGAGAGTTGCGTCGAGCATCGACGTTATCCTGGCGAGATGAGGCTGGTGTCAGTGGCGGGTCACGGTGTCGTGGAGGCAGAATTCTCCAGCAGAGCAGCTGGCCCGACCCTCTTAGCTCTGTGTCACAGAACTCTGCTTGCTCGCTGGGAGCGAAACAAGATCACCACCACTCTGACATCTGTACGGTAAATATGAAGCTACAGCCGGCATCCGTTTGGCTCAGCCTGGCATAAAGATTATGTGCCGGACATTTCTTGATCAGACGCTGTAGTTTCTTCGCCCTGTTATCAACACGAGGTTGCCGGGCAACAACCGGAGACTGCTGCAGGAAGTTACTGTGCAAAGTTATTCATGTGCAAGCAGTCGCTTCATATTAACAGTCCAGGAATTTGAGTGGTATTGGTCTTTTCAGCTAACCTTCAGCGAGAAAGCAAATAACAATATTTTACAAAATGTCTTAATATCTCCATGAAGGAGTAAACTATTCAGATTAGTCTCTCATAAAGACCGCACAGGTGATGGCTCTAATCCCACCTGATGAGGGTCGTGAAATTTCTGTTTTGAAATCTTTATAGACCAATCATCTTTGTCATCCGTGTCTACATACTTGTTTTAAGAGGACGGTGGAACAAGATGCTGCACTTGGAGCCATCTTGGAACCCATCGGCTATAAGTCTGATGACAATTTATCCTCCCAGGGCACTGACCAATATTTTTGGGGTTCGGTTGTAGCCATCGGATATCTGGATAACTGATACCTGAGCCAAGAATTCCTCTTCCGTGCGCCGGTCATTGTTAAAAGTCTGATAAGCAGCTTTAGCAACAAGCAAGAATGGAGTTGAAGTTAAGAGACAACGTCTATGACCGGATTGTTTCACAAGGAGACAGTTTATACCCATTTAATAGTTTATTTTAGCCAATATAAAGAGAAATTGTTGGCAGACGATAGTAAATGTGTTCCGAGATGGCATTTCAGCAAATGAGTTCTGCCTCTTTTGATCTCTAGACGGACTGTTCACCTGCATGCGTCTGAAGCTGGCTCAAACGTGATTGGCCAATACTACTCGGACTGTAAACCGTAAACCAGAACACTTCTAATACCAAAATCCCTTTGTTGCAGATTCTGCATTCATTTGCACATATCTGTTTACAGAGATTACGCTGGAAGCCACATCATATCCTCCAGATACTGCATTTCAGCTTTCAGGCCATCCATTGTCACTGCCCTGCCGTCACTGGCACCACACGGTGAAAGAGAAGCTCCTCAAAATGTCACAGTTTTTAGAACCTCACAAAGTGATAGGAATTAAGTGGGAGTTTGACAGAGCCCCAAACACAAAGTCTGCCCTTAATGTGCAGCTTAGAACATGATTGAAAACCAGAGACAAAAGCCTGCTTGGGAACCTTTAAAACAGAGAAGGTGAGCCACAACAGCTTGTCAAAAAGAGTTAAAGTATGACAAAAGCTCTCCCACAGGAGGAAGGACAGACCAACACAGACTGAACAAATCATAATGAGCACACCCTACGCACAACAAATCACAGCGTCCAGAGAGTAAACATGATTAACCTGCAGAAACACTTGCCAAATGAAGTAAGAAGATGAAAGAGACACATTCTGGACTACAATGGTTTTTATACTAATGGGAGAACAGGGCTGATGTCATATCACAAACAAACACAGCACAGAAGGCCATATTCCTTTTGTTCAGCAGCCCTGGCAGTCAGGCGGAAACATTTAGAAGTGATACTGGACCTGCATTAAACATCATCTGTTGGCCAGCGGCCACTTTGGATTTTTCTCTGACCACTTGTGGATAGGAAACACTTTTCTAAATTATACAGTGAGGTTTTGGTTTCAGTGCACATTTTGATCTGCTCATTCCATTTTCACAATGCAGAGGAGATTTAATTTCAGGTAACATACTGTGTCTCAGGGGTTTGATGTCAAGCTAACCCTAAAAAGATTTAATTAAAGTCGGCGTCAGTGGAGAATATTAAGTATCTCGTTGTGCAAAACCTGCAGGCTTAGAGGCTTTTCCATCCCTGGCAAGAGTACACACATTGAGGTCCTAACTGAATATGTTTTTGGCCAAAAATAGTCAAATGTTAAGACAATGAATATCGGATATACTGTACAATATTGCCCAAAATATATTTTTTTAAAGTACTGGCATAAGCATGCAATACTCATTATAAAAACATTAAATGTATTATAAATGTGTTGTAACCACATTTAATTATTAAGGCTATAAAGCCTTGAGGGCATTAATTACTGTGATTGTGTTAGTACTTTGATGATGAGCTGCATCTTGCACCAGTGGGGAGCATTGTTCTGAATTTCAGCAAGGACAGAATGCATAATGCAACCAAAAAGAGTGATTTGATTGGCTGAAACTATCGGTGAGATGTTACAATAGAAAAAGACGTGAGCAGGTTTTAGCAATATTATTTACAACTGTATTGTGTAACGACAACGATGACACTGCTAAACTAATAAACACCGGATCAGCTAATATTACTGATTAATACACCTTCAACCAGATTGGAATGAAATCAGTCAGTATAGAGTATAGCTGGAATAAAAAGCTGCAATGTACTAGTGCGGTTTAATACTTCAGACAATTACGCGACCACAATCGCATGGGTAGAAATCCCCCAACGTTAGTGTTCTAGGCCTTAAAGGTGCATATGGCCAGAATTTTTGTTTAAAACATTCGTAAATCATTCATGTCTGTCCAAAAAGTTTTCACTTGAAAACCGGTAAAAAAATAATAATGTTATAAATTCTGAAAAATAAATAAATTCTGAGGTCACGGAGACCTTGACCATGACCTTTGACCACCAAAATCCATTTATCCCCGAGTCCAGATGGAGGTCTGTCCTGAGGACGAAGAAGTAGAGCTGCCCAGAGGGCTCCTCAATCACATTAAAAGGTATAGCCCCGTCAGTGGGCTATACCTCTTGGCGAGTAAAGAGATGAGGTTTTGATTTAACTCACAACTCATCAAATGTTGCCTATTTAGCTAAATTTATCTTTAGTGCAACTAATCGCGACACAAACCGTACCGAAAAACATGGCGTCCAGATATCCAAATGCCATTGATATTTAGTTTTGATGTGCCCGTTTTCTTGTTACTATGGTCTTGCTAAAACTGAGCTAAGTAAGCTATGATGTAAACCATATAGGCTGACGCCACATGTCGATATATAAGATAGCGGTGTAATTTTGAGCGAGTGATTTAGATTGTACGGACCCAGTAGCATGGTTCAGAATTTTACCTCTATTTGTTCGGAGCATGCGGCCAGGTGTTACACAAGGTGTTACACACCTTTAACTAATTCAGTGTATCAAATGTGATACGTGTTGACAGATCTAATTAACATCACATTGTAAAAATTTAAACAACAATAGTGCATAATCATGTATAATCCCTGTTTCACTGACACAACAGTCAGCCATGATCACAACAAATATGTATTCAGCACCAATTACTCCTTGCCTGTCTTCTCTTATTCAATTATAACTGAAGCATACAGTATTTTTACAGATGCTGCCAACATGTTTCAAAAACACAGCCCGTGCTGCTCCTTAGGAGACAATAACAGAATCAGTGAGCAGCAGCATAAAATTGGACAAAAAGGCCCATAACACATCCTTATGCTAAGCTGAAGCCACAGTATTAATCATTTGCACGTGTGAGTGTAAGTTCTGTGATAATCTTCAGGTATTTTGGACATTTGAAATTAGCTTTAAATAAGATTTGAATGAATGAAGTAGAGTTTTTCAAATCGGAAATGATAAAGGCATTAGTTACCGGGGGGCTTCTGAAGATATTAAAATATGGTCCTCTCAGTGCCAGGAACTTGAATGCTGAAGTTCTACCAGCGGCGCTGCCCTCGGGGCTTTCACATGCCCAGGCCATGTGAACAATCTGTGGAGATGTAGAGGATGACATTTACACAAGTTTACTATTTGATTTAAAAGAAAAAAAGAAATATACACAATAGACATCTATGCTTGCTCAATAAACAGACCAGGGATACGTTTGAAAGAAACCCCGTTGTACCGTGGTGCTGCAGTCTCAGCTGCAATGCAACAATTTACCTTTTATCTACCTCAGATTGACTTGGGATGTTCCTCTGCTTTCCTCTTAGCAGCATATCTGTACTGTACGTACTGTGCTGCTTCATCTGCTACACTCTATGTACACTAGATCTTGTGATGAATAATGCACATCAATTTTTACATGCTGGTCTTGACTCCTTCCTGACCATCTGCTGACTGAAGTGTTCCAAAATGTTTCCAAGCTCTTTATTGGCCTCTGGATAAATCCAGAGCTGCCAGGACAGCTGCGGGCGTATGCAGATGACACGATTCCGTACACCTGTACTGTGCAACAATCTCCCGTTGTGTTGCAATTATGTATCTGGTTAGACTGGTATGTCGACTTAGGCCGGTGTCAGCTTACCTGATCATCTGAAGAGCAGTATTTGTTAATGATCTTTATCTGAGAAAAATTAGGGGAAAAAAAATCAGTGATTACAAAAAGCTATTAAATATATTATTATATAAAGGGATCCTGGCCGCTTAAAACCCATAGGAATGAAATTGTTGAGATAGTTATAACACACACATCATCACACCCTATTTAAAAATGTCTGCTGCTCCTTGTCAAAATCTGCAGCTCTAAAGAAACATAACAGATATAACAATTTGCAAGTCATACGTGTATGTATATTCTATATATGCTCACCATTTGAGGCAACTTGCATGATCGAGAATCTTTTGAATTTTTCCCCAGTTTCATTCCTGTACTTGAGAGCTCAAGATAATGGCCAATATTAAATCTATAAAATATTATAATTCGTTCAATCTCAGGTTTTAACATTTATGTGACCTTATAACATTTTACTATTGAGATCAACTAGCAGCATAGAATTACCTAGTAAAGCCGTTTTTGCCTATTCTATTCAGACAGTCAGAGCTGTGTAGATTCCTCACTGATCAACTCACAATAAGTGGTAAAAACAAGGCTTAACACATATACAGTGCATAAATAGTATGCATAAATGTTAATGAATCTAAGCTCTTTTTTCTTCATTTGACGGTTCACAGTCAAGAGAAAGAGGACGCCACGTGTAAAAATGAAATGTGAAAACTACTCTGAGGCTCCAAGCAAGTATAAAGTTAGAGTCTCAGAAAGATTGTTTACCTCTTCCAAAGTGTATCTTGGAGGTGATGATGATGAAAAATGTTGCAAACCATTGCAAAAAAAATTCCAGACTGAATGGACCCCTGCTGCGTCAGCATATCGCACTCAGCATGGGGACGACTCCTGTCTCGCCTCACCTCCGTTACAAAGTGAAGGTAAATTGTCACTTGAAGTCCTTATATAATTATGCACTAACAAGCTCCACAATTCTTTCTGCTTTAGTCTCTGTAAAAGAACATCAAACAGCATCGAGTAGTCCTCCACCCTGCCAGATGACAGTCATCCTCAAACACATGAGGGACCCTACGGGTGTCTCAGAGTCTATTTAAAGGTTGTAGGTCATTAAAACAAAAGTTCCGCTCTCTCCCAAAGCGGGCACACAATTACATCCTGATTGGCCATTTAGCAATCACACGCCACGTCCGTAATTAGGTGATGCAGGCATGAATTAATCAAACTTTTTTAAAAAAGGCAGCTGTGCGATCGACAGCATACAGTACGTCTGCGTCCTCAACAAAAAAATGCGTCACATCATCAGTGGGATAATCAAAGTGAAATGGGAGGAAATGAGAGCGAGACAGAGAGAGACAGAGCGAGTGGTGCACATGCCGAATGACTACTTTGCAGTCATTAATTAGGTATGAGAGAGGCTGTTTTTTGTCAGCAGAGGGGGAGAGGTGCCACTGTGACTCAATGAGTGCTTCTCAGGAAGGGTCTATCAAAACCATGCTAGTGCTGCTGTCGTTTATGTGGCTGTGGGAAATCAAAAGGGGATAAATACACGTGGCAACTGTGGGCAAAACATATTTATTACATGTTTCGACGTTTGCTTAAGATGGCGTTATGGACAAAAAAGCAAAAAAAACAGTGGATGACAGGATAAAACTCACTATCTGAATTCTTTTTAACAGCATAAACTAATAATTTGGCCATTGCGTTTACTTAAAACGACCATACAAATTCAATCAAATGATATATTATATCAGCTTCTTTCAGAACACGTTTTTTTTTCCTCTTCACCTTCAATTTAAATAAAGACGGACGGGAAGACCCAGGCAAGTCTCTAATGTTTAGAAATGGACTTACGTTCTCCTGTGTCAAGTCATTGATATTTATAGATATTGCTTGGAGCCAGTCGGTGCTTTCTGCAGCGGTGCAAAATTGAAGAATATTGGTGCTGGCTCCATCCAAGGCGAAGACTTCAAAACAGTTGGACCTGGAGGAGAGAGCAGGTCAAGATTAGACAGGCGCGGTGGAGATTGAAAGGCACATTTCGCAAAGTGATGCTCGAGCTGTTCGTTACTTCTGTCAAGTTACTTTAGGCGGTAACACTTCTTACATGAGCTTGATGGGCTTTTGACAACTAGTTATGAAAACGTCTTCAAAACAGAAGCTCTGAAGAGGCACTTCATGAGTCCTCAAAATCCTAAGGATGACGGTCATATTGGTGAGGCAATATTTCTCCGATCACAACTGTTTTTAGGATTTAATGTCCCGACAAGAATAGAGCATGAGTCAGCTACTGGCTCCAATTAAAAGTAAAATAAGAAGTTATCTGCGTTATCTTAAGTCAAAAGCTTTAAGAAATAGTTCCACGTTTTGGGAAAATACACATATGCAAGGTAAGGGAAGGCAATTCAAAGTGCTTCACATAAAACCATTAAAAGCATCAAAACACAATGCAAAAGAAAAGAAGATTTAAAAACAATAAAGAACATTCATTTAAAGATTAAAAATTAAACAGTCAGTAAAACTTAAAAAAGCTAAAAAATAGAATAAAAGTTGCAGTGCAGTTTAAGAAAGAAAATACAGTAGTGAAATGCAGAAATTGATTAATATCCTTGAATCTGGTTCAATTAAAGGCAACAGCAAACGACAGCAAAGGAGCTGAGGGTATCTGAGGGTCTCTGAAAGTCTCTAAGGGTCTCTGAGGGTCTCTAAGGGTCTCAGCAGACCTGCAGCTTTCAGGGACTTTGTTCCAAATATGTGGAGCAGAAAAACTGAATGCTGCTTCTCCATGTTTAGTTCTGATTCTTGGAACAGAACGTAGACCAGTCCCAGATGACCTAAGGGGTCGGGATGGTTCATAAGGTAGCAGCATATCAGAAATGTATTTAGGCCCTAAACCATTCAGTGCTTTATAAACCAACAGCAGGATTTTAAAGGCAATTCTTTGTTGGACAGGAAGCCAGTGCAAAGACCTCAGAACTGGAGTGATGTGATCCACTTTCTTGGTCTTGGTGAGGACTCGAGCTGCAGCGTTCTGACTGACTTTAACATCAGTGGTTGAAGCTGAGCGCTGACTTTCAATCGTTCGTCCTTGGTACCAAAACACTTTATTATTTATTTATAGAAACTTTATTTAATTGAAGAAAACTGTCACATCCAGTTGTTGATTTGTTCAATGCATTGATGCATATGCTTTCTGGAGGAGCATTAGATGAGAAGATCAATATATTCCCAAAAAATAAAGACCCCTGTATGACAAACAGGTTCGGACATGTCAAAAGAATAAACCTTGCTGAACAGGTTGAAAAACACACATGAGGATTTTATTATTTTACTGTGCATGTTATTTTGTATTTGGCATCAGTGGGGGACATTTTTGGGATTCTCTCATCTCTGCGGAGCGTCTCAAGGTTAAGTGCATAGACGGGGTGCTGATGAGGACATCTAAAAAGAGAGAGATCGCACTCATCAGCAAAATGTGATGTTTTTTGACATTTCATTTCCGTGCATTTCTACGCCGCCGATACATTTGGCCTCAGAGATAGTTGTCGCTTCACACGGAAGCAGTGATGGTTAAGCAATCCCGTTCGCCGGAGTGGAGATTTTGCAACGTTACGGGGAATGCGTAAGGGCCAGAAGAAATGTTGAACATTGGTTGGTGCGCATGAGAAGCGGGGAGATGTTGTGGAGGTACGTGAGGTGACGGCTGATAAACAGAAATAATAGAAGGAACCCAATGCACAGTATGAGGAGAGAAATTGTCTAAGGCAGCTCCTTAACCAAACAGTTCTCCCTCACAAACACACACACACACACACACACACACACACTCTCAGCAGCTCCTCAAGGTCGGATGTTACAAAGTCAGCATTCCTAACAAATCCTCTGGTGAGCACGACTTTCATACTGTATCTGCAATTGGCTTGTTAAAATCGTATGTTCCGCTGGCTGTGTACTGACCCCAGCGGCTTTCCAGGGGTGATTTTCACTGGACTTACATTTTTTTTGTTTTTATTAAATAATGTGGCAAATTCTTTCCGTGTCAGTGTGCCTGAACCCAAATTAGCTTTATGCTGCGATTTGTACGACTGTAAAGCCTCACTAGTAGTTGTTCGGAATTCTTTTTTCCTATGATTTGTCTTGCCAAGCATCTCGCTTCTTCTCTTTTATTGAGAACTGCAGAGAGAAAGTGAGCAACTGATGAAATGACATGAGACAAAATCTACAGTATATCAGTTAGATCCCTTTCAATTAATGCAAACCCTTAGAGGGCATGCAGTAATGGGGATGGGGGTGGAATGCAAGAAGGGATGAGAGTGCAGTGAATGGGGAGCTCCAAAAGGCAGAGATTAATCAAAGTGACAGACAGCTGGCGGATCAATGTCATGAGAACACAACCTTGTCACCTTCAGTGAGCAGAACTGAAATCCTCACTTTGAGATGGGATCTAAGAGGAGTGTGATTCTTTCTTACATCTGCATCGTTCCCAACGGCACAAACTGCTGTGCATTGCCTGCTGACTAGGCAGTAATAAATCCATTGAGATGGACCGGTGACATGCATAATATATATATATATATCTATATATATATAGATATATCTATATATATATCTATATATATATATAGATATATCTATGTATAGATAGATATATATATATATAAATTATAAAATATTATATAATATTTTTGGAAGGAATCCAGCTGTTATCAGTTAGTTATAATGGCAATGAGAGGGAAAATGCTCCATGTTTACTGATTAGTGACGCAGGGAAATAGAAAAGCTTTGGGTCATTTTGTTTTTAGCATAATTAATGACAAACATGTTTGCTTTTGAATAAATGACACTGAGCAAACTGGTAACACACAGCTTCAATAAAAACATAGGACTGTATCATAAAAGTCTAACATCATATTCTTTTTTATTAATTCCAATATAACAGATCCCACCTTTCGGCCACTGTGTAAAGTTTGGGAGCTTGCTCCTCCTCCTCAAAGGTCAGCACTGTCAAGACCGCTTGCTTACTGGTCAAAGGTGCAAATCTGCTTTTGACCCAAAGTTTACTTGACGCGAATTGATTTTGCCGCGAAATTAATAACCATATTTCAGCCTGGTATTTATAGAGAAATAAGACATAAATAAATAAAGACATTAGACAATACAACCCCCAAACCTACTCTGCCTAATGTGATACAACTCAACACAACATATATATATATATATATATATATATATATATATATATATATGTTTCCATGCTTCTTCCTTAGCTCAAACTGTAACAAAACCACTCACATGAAAAATGGGTAGACAAACATGTCTATTTTAAATTGAGGTGTGATCAATGATTTTGAGTTTGTGAATGAAATGAGTTTCTTTTACTTTTTTTTCATAAACAAGTCAGAGAAAAACATGCAAATTAAATGCAATGGGTCCAATATATAAGATTCTCACCATTAATTAAAAAACAAACAAATAAACTAGAAAGTAAGTAAGTGGGTAAGAAATAATTAAAGTTCCTTTGCCAGTCTGCTAACCGTTAAAATGTATGAAGGAGCACTTGGCCTCACACTAGTGTCAACAGATCCAATGTTTGTACAGCAGAGGTTGCTTGTCGTTGCCCGGCTCCCTCTCCTCTCATCTCACAACTGCCATATCTCGTCTGTCGCGTAAACAAGAGATTAAATTCACTTGTGTTCTGGCAAATGTGAAAGGCAACCGAATTATCAGTGTTCCGGGTATAAAGCCACCGGTTTGTAGCTGTAACTCTTTGTTACTCCACATTATCTTGTATACCTCATTCATAAAATGACAAATTTGAATCATCGGATCATGACAGTTCTATATTCAGATTTTCATAAATTATACAAACAAATAGTAAGTCTCACCATGTTCCTCTGAGATCATCTTGTCAACGATTCTCAACTGTTGACCCCTGTTCACAGCCACACTGATCTGATCTGTATTCCTGCATTCTGATATACCCATGTCGGCCATGTTTTGCAGAGCAAACTCGTGATATCGACGCGCTCGCTGCCTCCGGGGCTCCTTATTGACTGAACTCCAGATTCAGCACTGGGTTGTCAGGGTTTAAGGTTAAGCTCCAAATCTCATCAATACATTAGTTCAATATTTCCCTCTGCGGCAAAGCAGTCATTAAACTGTTAATTGGACTTAACATCTGGCAGAATTAATATTACAGGATTGTTGCTTTTAGTCAAATAAAGCCTTGAGGCTCGGGGGAAGTCCGAGGTAGGTGAGCACTCCTCAGTCATGTGGACAGTGCTGCAGAGGAAAAGCTGCTGTTCCATCTCCTCCTAACTGACCACCGGAGGCAGTGCTTCAACACTGGATGTCTTCCGTCTTACGCACACGCAGGTAGACTATATCAACAATGCCGTGTGTGACCTTGGATGACCCTGGCCGGGTCGTGTTCCCGTGTCATCCACGGGGTCCTTCCTTTTTCTTCTTCCTGCTTATGCATGTTACCTGCTGTGGTAGAGTTAGCCGAGTGTGTTGCTGTATACACAGTTTCCTATAGCGTAACTGTTTTTAGAGCTCCTGCTCAGACTTGGGGTGGGGCGCTGGTATCTGACAGCCTGCTCGCCTCTCACCGCTTAGACCTGTATGGCCTGTTTTCAGAGTCAGCGGACAGCTCTCGCTCAGACTGACGTTAGCTATGTTTAACTCTTCTGGCTGTAAGACCTGTATGGCTCCTCTTCAACCCGAAGATGACCGAGACCATTTGACCCTCTTGCCTTGGTCAGAGTCGGCCAAGCTGCCTTCTAGGTGGATCTGCTAAATGCTGAGGTGGCCCAGATGGAGTCGCTCCTCCTGACCCTCAATTCTTATTGTTACTTGATCAGTGTTTCTTTAATTTGCTATTATGTTAATGACTCAATAATTGACTCAAAGGAGAGGGCAAAAACAAACAAACAGATGAGAATACACTTGTTTAAATAGTTTTGTTTTAGTGTACTTACTCTCTACAGTTATAAAACAAACGCTGCTCACTGACTCAGAAGTACATCAATCAATCAAAGTACATTTTTCTAAGTGCAAAGTGGTTCCGTTTGATGTTTGTCGGCCTATTTATTCGGCCTATTTATTCATAATAATGATTATTAGGATAAGTGCTATTATAGCTACCGACATAATTACTATCATTATCAACGATCCGCTATTGTTTTGTAACGTATGATCCGACATGTGTTTGGCATCCTCTTCTCTATTCTTTTGTACCGTAATGACTTCGTAATGACCGAAGTGTAACTACAGGCTTAAGTCAGCAGCCTAGTGGGAACAGATATGAAAAACAGTGTTGCTCATGGAGTGGCTGTGCTGGAGCTGACCAAAAGCTTACACCCTAGGACATTCTCCTGTAGTATCGACTCCATACTGTCAGTATATCACTATATCAGTATATGGAAACTCTCCACGAGATGTTTAGCCTTTATTATTCTCTTTTGAGCAGTTTGACACGGGACCGTGACCTTTTGAGTTCATGTGAACTGGAAAGCACAAAAGACATGCCGCTGCTGGCGCAGGAGCAACTGGGAGACACCAAGGGAGAATGCACATTAAAAATGTAATTAAAAGACACAACTTTGGCCCAGGTTTGGGTATCGTTGGAGAAGGAGTACCCAATAGTTTCAAGTAGCGCCATTGCAATTCTGCTGCCCTCGTCACTGACGTATTTGTGTGAACTGAGCTTTTCTAGCCCGACTTACATCAAGAACGAGTACAGGGAGAACAGGTTGTGGACCAGGAGGTCAGTATCAGCTTCTCATCCAGCGCTGCATGAATAGGCCGGTCGTGTGCATCCTCCCAGGCTCAGGTTTCCTATTAATAGTAAGCCCATTTATACATTTTGTACCTCTCTCTATCTCTAATAATAACCACTTGTGTGCGTGTTTTGGCCATCGGAGGGATGTTAAGTGTTACTACATTATAAACAAGGGTGACTTGACATTTTGCATATTTTCTAAAGGGTGACTGGAAAAAAGAAAGGTTGAGAAAGGCTGGGACAGAGTATTTGCATTTGTACCTTATCATGGACAGCTGCCTATGGCTTTACATTGGACGATACCCAATGAGGTGTCCAATAAACAAGTTTAATAAACATTTCTAATTAACTCTGCAGCGCACACTTCCATTGTTTATTTATCATTATGTACCTGCAATTCGTAAACTAGACACATCCCAAAGAGCGGGAGACGTCTGCTCAGCAAGAGTGCAAGAAATGATAAGGAAAACTGAAGGTGAATAATTTCTAATTTGAATTAAGAAAAACAATTGGAAAAGATTTAATTATATATTTCATTCAGCTCAATTTTTGCATGCAACCAGTCATTGTTACTCAGTCCATAAACAAATGGTTCCACTATTTTGAATATTAATGTATTATTAAAACCAAACAGGTTGGATTTAGACCAGCAAAGTTATCCAAATATAAAACAAATAATGAATTAATTATGTAAATGTTCCACTCTCTTCTTGTCAGACTTTGGTAACACCAATTTTGTAATTCGTGTCATGAGTTTACCACACACAAGTATGGACATGTAGTAGTGAGTTTGAATAACAGAATGTGGTTCAGCCTTGTGTCGTAGCATGCTGGATGAGATCTGAAAGCCACAGCGGCCAAATGTTAGTGGCGCCATTTGTGATTTCTGGAAAACAGTCCACCTCTTCTTTGTCCCTCACTCTAGAAATAAAACGTACTGATTGAAAAAAAAAAAAAATCCTCAAAAAGGAAAACAACTGTGAAACTACTGTATGCATGGAGATCAATACAAACAGGACAGGCATAACAATCAAATGCATTAACAAGCTCGCCCGGTGTTCTCACAGTCACACCTTCTGAGCCCGAGCCTCACAGCGGCGGTGACCTTTTAAGCTGTTTATGCCGGCGCATAGATATTGGCATTAACGTCCCCTCGCTTAAATAAAAAGTGCTTGCTAAGCCAACAACTGTGCTCAGTGAACTGTGGACCTTGGAGGTGAATTATATCATGCTGGATTACCCTTACCTTAATTGATCTGTGCCAGCTTTGTATCTGGAGACTCTGGCCATCAACAAGGGCAGGGAGACGGCATCCAGCCAGCGCTTCTCATACTTTGGCTCATTAGCTGAGGGCGAAGGGGGTGATGGAGCCTGCGTGGAATACATGAACAATGCCAATGAGCTTCCTGCTCCTTTTGATCATGGAGGATCTGGTCTGTATGAAACACTTGCACCATTTACATGATCAAAGAATTTCTTGACCCGGATTAATCAGTAGTTTTGTAATGTAGCAGTACGGAGACATCAAAATGACAGACTTTGACACTGAGAATTGCTTTAAGGGTAAGATCTGGACCTTCAACCATTATTGCCTCATTAATGTCTTGACTAGCTGTTACACACACACACACACACACACACACACACACACACGCACACACACACGCACACACACACACACACACACGCACACACGCGCGCTCCAACTGTCCTTTCACTGCAGGCTTGTCTCACCCGAGGTTATAGAATCACTTTCCAAAGAGATGAGCAGCACTTTCTCCATGCCTAATTATCAAAAGTATTACTTTATTTCTTGTATTTTGCAATGACGCAGACAGCACAGCAGTGAGAGCCTATGCATACAATTAAACACATTTCTGTTGTAGATAATTGATAAATTATGTGCTTCTCACTTTTTTATGATTCCTCAGGAAGCCCTATAAAGCAAAGGGGTTATTTTTTATTTATTTATTTGCTGGGAATGTTGGTTAAAAACAATCAATTTTATCTCCTATGTACAAGACCGTACGAGACATCATCTCCAACAAAGGAGATATTATCTTATCTCACCATCTTGCAATGGAACGATCACTCAAATACATCATTAACGGTTCTGATCCTCTGCTTTTCAGACACACCCTACACACTTTGGCTTTGCTGCTATCTGCTGCTGCTAGATTTCTTGCCTTGTGTATTATTGTGCCAAAACACTTTCAAGATACAATCTATGTTGAGGTATTATTTATTTTTTATTGTTCTCTGGCTACCAATTATGGAGAAATTTGAGGCCCAAAACTGTTTGTTTTTTTTGTTGTTGTTTAATTGCTTCATGAAAATTACGAATGTCCAATACTTGTTAGTAATAAAGTCAGCAGTACTGTCAATAGATGACATTGTAAGCAATCAGAGTAATTCTAAATTGACAACCCCATGCCGGGTTTCAGCCCTGCTGCCACGTTCCCATTTCTCTCTATAGGGAAATGTGCTCGCCTCAAGGTTTATCATGGATAAAGTAGTAAAGTGTTTGTAATAAAAAAACACTGAAGAAATGTATATATTTTCCGAGGTGGGAGGCAGAAAAGGCACACTTTTCCAAAGTGTTTCCACGGGAGTTATGAAGATGGACTATGGACTGAAGCTCAGGTAAAAAACTAATTGGTTTGATATTAAAGTTTTTGCAAAAAACAGACAAAAGACTAGAAGAAAAACAAGGAAACAGGAGGAGTAGGAGGACAATGACCCCTAATCTGTCCGCCCAAAATGAGTGCCTCTCCACATGAGGATCATCCATAAGTGGGAGAAATGAGGGTGAAAATCATTACTTCCAGCAAAGACTTTCAGCCTGAGGTTATTTATTTCAGAATTGTATTAGGGCTCTACCAAATAGTTTGAAGCTTCATTCATAACGTTGACATTCCAATTCGAGATCAACACGGCACAGCTTCTTTCTGCCATGTCTATATATTCTGATAATTCAGTATTTCTGTACAACTGCATATACAAAAATGAGGCTATATTATTAGAATTATACCATGTGTAATATTAGATTTCGGTGATCCGTTGTTTCCGAGTAGTGTGAACCAAACGTTTAGAATAACTCCAGGACATTGTGGAGTCCAAAAGTCAACATGTGTTGAAAAAAGATAAATATAATAATTTCTAAAACAAAAAACAGGCTTTTATTGAATAGCAGCAATCTGATCGCACCATAAATAACATTTGCACAACCACAATCAAATCAAACAACACAAAGGGAGAGTGACTTCATTCTCTGCTCAGGTAGAACATTACTCCAAGATATCCTTGCGTAGATAACAGTCGTTTGCTGCTATATTAAAGTTCAGAATGTTAAATACAGCTCCTTTTAAAAAGGTGTGTGTATACATAAAGAGAATGGGTCGGACCTTCATAATAAGGCAGTTTCCAAATTTGTTCGCAGAGTAACAACAAATTCAAGTAATAAAATATTGACGAATCACGGATTTGTGTGTAAAACGTTCACACGCATGGTTTAGGCATAGATTTGTGCGTACTCACTGTTCGAGAATGAGACCCAATGCCTCTTTACGTCTTGTGGTGTTATTAAAGGCATGGTCGGGAAAAATACACTGTTTTTGTAAATTGATGGATTGCATTAATCTTGGCAGCAGTTTGTCTCTGTGAGGTGTTAATGGCTTTTTTGAAAACAGCGGGCCTGCAGTATGAGCTTCTGAATGTGGCAAACAGACAGGTGCATTTGGGCTTTTCATAGGACGTAAATGAGCATTAGAAAAAAGCTAAAATTACAGCCTAAATGTGCCTGACGTATAGCAAGAACAAATGTGTTAATGTGGCATGGTTATGGGTACTTCCTGATGGCTGCGATACACATGGAGGCAGGCAAGACTTTAGAATGCACTTTACATCATTACGCTATCACTGTAATGGCCAACACTTTATTCCCTTCATTAGCAGTCTACTGCTCATATCACATTTGATAGGCCACTCTGTGCTTGAAAACAGTGTCTCACGCTCATCTCTTTAGTGCAAAAGTTTTCTTTTTGACAAGCCTGCATATAACATAAATAAAATAATGGTTCATTGCTGTGTGGGAAAAGTCTGAAGCCCTGAAGAAATAAGAGTTAGCGTAGATGTTTTCTGGGAGTTTGTTCCAGATCTGTGGTGCATAAAAACTGAATGATATTTCTCCATGTTTAGTTTTAATCAGAGATATTTTTCAGCCCTAACCTATTCAGGGATTTGTTAACCATCACTAGAATTTAAGAGTAAATTATTTGAAGAACAGGAAGCCAGCATTAAGATCTGAGCATTGCATTGATGAGATTCCTTTCCTGGTCTTAGTGAGTCTCTAACAGCAGATGTTCTGAATGAGCTGCAGCTGTCTGATCTGAGACCTGTAAAGACAGGGTTACAGTAGTCTATTGAGCTTACTGAAGATGCACACATGGACAACTTCTTATGAATCCTGTAAAGATACAAGTCCTTCATATCCTGATATAATCTTCAGGTGATAGAAAACCAATTTATGTCATCATCTTAAAGTGAATGTAAAATTTAGGTCTGAGCACATGACCACATCAAGAGTTCTTGCTTGGTCTGTGGTCTTTAACTTTAGCAACGCAAGCAGAGCACTGAATTTTTATTGTGCTTCTTTGGTCCTAAACAATTGTTTCATTGTTATTTTTGTTTAATGATAGAAAATGTTGTCACATCCAATCATTGATTTGCTTGATGCACTAACTCAGTGCTTGTGTGGGACCGTTGTCACATAGTGATTTCGTCATATAGTCATATATATATAAATATAATTCTTTCTCACAGAAGTTTAACTCCTTTGTCAAATGTTTTCTGCTAATTTAAAAATCTATTACCATTTCTCCTCCAGAGTGTTTGGAGAAATAGCTAGAGCCGTCTGCAGTCTAGTAAATATGCGTACAGACATACAGGCTAAGGGCTGTCACTAAATCAGATTTACACCATGAGATTACAGCGGCCAAAAGACTTCACAAAAACAATTTTATTGCAATATCATTAGACAATAAAAACAATTATAATAATGGTATCAGTCAAATACATCTTTAACTTTGTTTATGATGTGTTTTGTCTCTTTTTTGACAAATCAATTACACTCAAAATACAAGTGTAGGAATGTGGCGAGATAGTCTGGGACCATAACTGTACAGGTGTATATAAAATAAATTAAGGGTGCTGAATTATTTACACAATATTATCATATGTGTAAAATATGTAATAAAAATATATTTTTTTTAATTCTAAGAAACAGTTAAATATCCAGTAGACCTTAGGGCAGGTATTATATGATCAAACTTGTTAGATCTTTTAAGAATTCTGGCAGCTTTGGCAGACTCTACACATAGAACATACACGGTCCAAGTATTGATCCCTGGGGAACGCCATGCCTAAACTTGGAGAAGAAAGATAGAGTATTACTTGTAAAACACTTGTATACTGTGTACTGTTGTGTACTTTTCCACTGATATGAGCTGAACCAGGCAAACTCCAGCCCCTTGAGACCGATGATGTTCTCATGATATGACGGCCTCTTGATCTACAGTGTCAAAGGTGGCCCTCAAATCTAGAAACAGCAGGATAGATGTAAAATCAGAATCAATGGCAGTTAGTTGAGAAGTTCTTTGCTACCCCGAGAGGTGCAGTTTCTGTACTGTGTTCGGATCTGAACTGACTGAAACTCATCAAGAAGATTGCTATTGGATAGACGCTGTGAGTTGGCTAGCAACCACTAACAGTTTAAACATGATGGCGAGATTTGAAATGGGTCTGTTATTGCTTAGAGTTTGAGGACAGAGGTTAGGTCTTTTCAGTAAAAGAGTAGCCACAGGAAATAATACCAGAACTCAGAGATGTATATATGATGCTAAGAAGACAGATTTGAAGCAGACTGAACAGCTGTTTTATGTGATTAGTTTAGTATCAATTTTAATAAAAAGTGTATTAGAGCATATTTATACTTCAGCAATCTTTTAATCTTAAGCCATTTTTATTCCTACTTATATGAAAGTCAAAAGTGTGGCTTCACAGCACAGAACAACAGATTGTGTTTCAGATGCCTCTATAAAATGGTTCAAAACTTTAAAGTTTAATGAAACCCCCTCTGAGACTGATGGCAGTGCATCAAAAAGCATCCATTCTTAAGATCCTGAAGCACAACATGTTGCCAAAAGCTGTGATATCTGGAAGAGTGCCACATTTAAATGCAAATCGCACTGCACTTAATGAAGAACAGATGCATTACAACATATTATCTAATGAGGTACAAGCTTAGGGATCAGATGAGTGAAGCTATAGCGGCATCAAACAGTGAATCATTCCTGCAGTTTAAGATTATCTGTCAACACAAAATCCCCAAACTCGTCCAAACAACGGCAAACCACTGATGTACCCCTGTAGCATTATACACACAGTACAGGTAGGTGTGTTCATCACATAACCAAATCACCTGCCTTCCCCTGAGTTTAACATGGCTGAACATATTACCAGAGCATTAAAACAGCCTTGGGGTGGAACAGTGAGAAGCGGAAAACTGCCTACCTTCACAAAATGAGTCGCACGTCATTGCTGAAGTACAACATGTCGCATGCAGAACCCTGTCAGCTCCTGACCAGTAATTACTACAGCTCTGAAGAAATGATCACCCTTTGTTCCATTTTTGTGAACCCAGAACAAAATGTTTCAGTTAAGCCTCAAGTGGAGTCGGTGAGGTGGCAGGAAATTGAAAACTATCAGGCTGTCCGAGTGCATTACACTCGGACTGATGAAGCACGTGCTTCTACCGAGGAGCCGGAAAACAGCAACTCAAGCCACAGTGTTGCTCTTCACATCGTTCAAACACTCATCCATGAATACTGATACTTCAGTGGTGAACCATAATTATTTGAAAGCATGTAAATGAATCAGGGAGGTAAATTGTCCAGGGTACGATGGAAAAGGAAAATGATATCAGCCATTTCAATGTCGAGAGAGCCTCCTGACAACAAAGCTTGGTGAATCCTAATCACCTACAGAGGAGGAGGACGCCTCAGTCTTGTGAGTGCTCGGAGAGGAAAAAACATCAACCATCACGTTCTCTCGCATTGTAACAACAACCAAGACACATTGTCATCAGTGAGT
Source organism: Ophiodon elongatus (assembly GCA_016806645.1). Taxonomy (NCBI): domain Eukaryota; kingdom Metazoa; phylum Chordata; class Actinopteri; order Perciformes; family Hexagrammidae; genus Ophiodon; species Ophiodon elongatus. The sequence continues at coordinate 82,420 of JACSYO010001494.1, forward strand.
CAGTCACCGTAGAAATCTGAGGACGAATGGTTATCGCCATGCTATTGGCTATACTTTGACAAAGCAGCACTTATAGGTAAATGCTAACATCAGCCGGCTAACATACTCGCAATGCCAATGCTACCATGCTTGATTTTTTGAGGAGGTATAATGTTTACCATGGTCAACATTTTTTGTTTAGCACATGAGCATGCTAATTGGCACTAAACACAAAGCACAAATGAGGTTCATTGCAAGGTTGATAATGACGTTTTGCAAGTATTTGGTCATAAACCAAAAATTTTTAAATGATTATGAATTTGATGATTGGGCTGGATGTAAAGTTAAGGTATGGCCAAAGCCAATTAATCATCAGCCCCCCATTGCTAACTTTCCTGCCAAAATATTTTAAATTAAGTGAGGACAACCATTTTAGAGGGGTGTGGGACACATTCTTTAAATAAAGCACTTCTTCACTGTGATGCATGCCACCTGTTCGGTTTTACACTCTCAAGAAAACTAAATATTTTATACATAATGAGGAAAACATCTCAAAGTAGTATAAATGGCAAAGGAGGGAGAGTCGAGAACCTCGAAAAAACATTCTGTATCCAACTGCTCCGAGTGCCCAGTGTTCTCATCATCTCGCACTATCCTGTGGAGAAGTTTTAATATTTTACCGAAGGAAAATACCAGAGTGATTGTAAGAGTTATAATATTTGACGATGATCTGGCAGGGGGCAAGCAAACAGCAGGCTAATATGCTCAGTTCTAAAAAAAATAAATTTAAAAGAGAGAGAAAATGGATATAAGCCGACCAAACTTTTCTAGCTCCTGATCGGTTGAATTCTTTTTTTTTTATAGCAAACATGTGAACCGATGCAATTATCCTGTCTAATAGTGCAAATGGTCGTAAATTAGCTACTACAATTTGGTCGTATTTGCTGCTAAAAATAATGCGCTAATGGCTAATGTTAGCCATGAGCATGTCTGATGTTAAAATGGGGTCCTATTTTCACCGGTGCAGGCAAACACAAGGCTTACTTAGCTAACAACACAAGTAATGTAAGGTTTAATATAGCCTCTTTCAGTCTGAGAAATTTGATGAAAAATAGATTTACTAGGTCAGCTGTACTATTAAATGTCATCTTTGCTGGTTGTGCTCAAACCAGTATAAATATATACGTCTAAGTGCTGTCTATCATAATAACATACAAGGGAAATTCTTCAAAACATATGGAGTCATATTTTCAGTTCAAAGAAAAACCTGCTGTGGGTTAATTTTTTTTGGATCCATGTTAACAATATTTCCTGCTGTGTGCTGACACCTCCTTTGAGACTGTTGGGAGATTTCTACATAACTTGCACTTGTAGGTGAAACTAATTCTAAGTAAAAGCTGAGAGCTGATTATGTCCTTGTTGGCCAGCAATGCAAAGTCATTTTATATGTGTTTTCATAAGGATGCCAGAATCTACCTCAGAAGCTGTACCTACCACATTTTATAGTCCTGACAACATGCAAGAAATGGTCATTAGCACTAAGTCCCATACACGAGTACTGGCTGCACTCAGGAGATAATTGAAAAGCAGCAGTCTGTCAGAGTTAGTGTCAAAATGATCTCGGGTCATTTTTTAGGCTGTGATGGAGTATTTTGCATGTGATTGAACTGTATTAAGTTGTACATTAAGCACATAACATACATCGACATTTGGTCCAGTAAAAGTGCATTGCATCATGGAAAGTTACTTTCTGTACACCCCCTTAAGCCCTCCAACCAACCACTATCCCTCTCTAATCTGTCAAGGTTGGACTTCCAAGGTGATTTACAGAAAAGCGTCTTGCACCACTACAAACGGTCCACTGTCAGCTGCAGGTGAGCACGCAACGCAGACAGGAGGCCCTTCAAGGAGACAGTAATGAAAGACTGCATGTTATGCAAGTTTGTAGCCCAAGAAACTATGAATCCGGACTTGTAAGTAATGTTCCTTGTAGCCTCATTAAGACAAATTGTGAAGAAAACAATATTTGGTTTAGTTTAATCTGGTCTCAGATTTGCATAATTCAAACTGTTTGAAAATGAGCATTAAAAAAGCAGCACACAACTTTTTGGTTTGTAAAGATATAGTGAAGTAATGTCGTCGAGAGCAGAGAATGAAGTCACTCTCCCTCTCGCCAACTCAGCTGTTGCCATGTTGAGTTATGTGAACGCAATCCCCCAATCATAGAGATGCTCTGAATTTGTAATTGAGGACCTTTAATTTGCAAAACTACAATATTCTATTTCATTTTATACACAGTATTTGATCAGTTAGTATAGTTTGGTAAATATTCTTGGGGACATTTCTTCTTTTTATTAGATAACATTTGTTATGGAAATATTATGAACACCATGTCATTTAATTTTATGTTAATGCTAATGAAGGAGCTAATTTTGTTTCTTTATGAAAGCAAATATTTTCTTGAACTTCATTTACATGTTGAGAACAATACTATGTTGTACAACTGTACAAAATGTCATGAGAAGGTCTGGTTTCTAGTGGTTAATTAGGGTTTCATTGTTTCAATATATATGAATTAACTACAAATTTGATCCCAGGCCTTATAGATTTAAATCAGACATTAAATCAGCAATTAATAACACAAGCGCTTTCAATTTGGTTTCAATGTCAGGCATCGATCCTACTGTGCCGTCATGGTAGGCTTCATCCTCTTGGGTCCACAAATGTGCGAAAGTTAATGACAATCAAACCAATAGTTGTTGAGCTATTTCAGTCTCGACCAAAGTGGTAGAAAAGCATCGAGAAGGAACATGTAGTAAAACTGTATTTCCAAGCAAAGCTATTAACTATTATTATTTGGATTGCAGGTAAGTTCCTACAGGTAATTATTAAGGGATACCTGTGAGAAAGAACACATTACACTCTATTGGGCTACACATTGTGAAGCTTTCTGCATTACAACATTATTCCATGAGGTAAAGTTATACTGGTGTTTATTGCTGCCATGCAGCATTGGAGGAGTTCTTTTGTGATGAGATATGGCAATTTATTTTGTTGTTGTAGTATCAACTGTCCCTGAACTTGCCGCCCCTATTTTGACTGCTTTTCCTACATTTCCAGAATGAGTTTCAATACCCCCGCCCCCCCCGTTGGAGAAACTCAGCTGGCCTTGCAGCATCCAGCAGTTTAATTGGAGAGCAATAGAGAGCGATACCAGCATCAAAATAAAGCAATGCATTTTTCTGTCAAGAAAACGGGGGCATCATGCGCCTCACCCCACTGTGCCCCTTGTGGCTGCGCTGCATTCGGGTTTATTGGGTCTGCTGTCAGTGGAGAAATTGCTGTCTCTTACTCTCTCCACCGTTCCTCCCTGTGTGATTGTTGAGCCTTAATGTAAAATGGTCAGTCTCGAAGAAGTCCTTCCTCAAATCAAAATCATTTACTGCTAATGTTTAAAAAAATAATAATAATAATAATTTGTGGTGACATTTGGCCTTTTGAAACAACACAATAGCCCCAGGGATGCATGGAGTATTACTCATACCTCTTTATGAGTGTTAATCTGTCTCTGGGCGATAAGTGTTTTTGTAAATATTATCAAGGTTATGTAAAAATACATCCCCGACCACAGCCTCGGGCCTGGCAGGTGGCCTGCAACATTACTTTGGAAGGTAAAAAGAGAAGAGTTGGCACACAGCCGGTCTAACCATCAGCTCCAGCACAAGCAACCTTAATCAAAAAGGAACATTAAAGCTTCGGCGCCTCGAGATCCATTAAAGTCTCTCTGTTTGTTGAATTGCAATTTAGCGAGCACTCAAACTATTTGGTAAATCATTTAAAATAATAGACCAATCTTGCCAGCCTGCTGTGGTACGGAGTTCAAAAATCTTTTTTCACTGTTCTATGAATGCAACTAGTAATAACAGTTATTCTTAAAAGGACATTGCTATTTTAATCAAACAAAATTAACTGTGAATTGAGGATTATAAAAGAGGCAAAAGTAATTAAAGCAGTATAAAATTTGAATTTCGCCCCCATGGGAGCAGCAGAAAAAGCTAAAAACACAACATTGACAGTATCAAATACATCAAATATCTTCTTATGAAGCTGATACGTCTCATGTGGTTGCAAACACGTTTAGCAGACACAGAGTAACGTCAGAATTCACTTAGACATGTTTCTGGCCGACATACTATGTATCCTGCATGAACCCCCGTAGCGTGACAGTTACAGCCCTAAAAACAATGCCGATGGGAGCAATGGGAGTGAACCAAAACCGTTTGAGTTGTTGGCTGTTGGCTGTAAAATGAACACAATGAGCTGAAAGAGGCCAAACATGGAGCTTGCAGTGTTTGGTGATAATTCTCAGTTGGGTTCATTACAACAAGAGAATTATTTCATATGACACACGCTTTTGCACCATTGTTAGTAATGCAGCTTTAAATTAGTCCAACAAATTAGAAATGAATTAGTATACAGTATACAGAACTTCTGCACATTCCAGTATACAGAATGTGCAGAAGTTGTGTAGTACTTCTGAGGTCATTTACCATTCCAACCATTGCTCAACCTCAGGGTTAATGACCCTTTCCATTACAGACTATTTCATTGGATGTAGAATTTGTAATGGCATGCAATGTCATTTTTTTCTTCTTCTTCTTCTTCTGTTGGTGGAAAAAAAAAGGAAAACTTATGAGTTGCCCTACTTTCCCGCAAATCTGGAGGCTTCCTATCATTATAGTCTGAACATTAAAGTGGATTCAGGGCTCATACTGCACTGGGGAGAGAAAAAAACAACACAACAAGCAATTACTCTAAGAACAAAAACAACCACTGACATAATAGTCCTTATTTGTGAGGCAAGAAGAATCTCACTTGACTTTAACTGGAGGCCGCCTCCTGCTATTTTGTGTTTCTTCGCTGCTTAAATCTTATTTCTGTGGGGAGGAAACCGCCTGGCTAATTGTGTTTGTCAGCCACAGAGTCTTCAACTTCAACCAGAGAATTAATTGTAAAGATCCCTGCTTCCTGCTGACCCGATATGTCACACTGAGTCATGCCTCATTCGTTTTTCGCAAAGGTAGGCATGTGTCACAGTGATTTCTTTTTTTTTTTTTTTAACCTCAGATAAACCAAGTGCCCGTAGTGGAAATCGAAAGAAATGCAGACCATGCAAAGGCCCATAGTGCACAGGGATGTTTGGCCTCCAGCTCCCGCAAAGGATTTTAAATGGAAACACTTGAAATCTAGATCGTCTATGAAAGGTTAAAGTGGCCACCTGCTGTCCTCCATGCTTTCTCTGAATTATTCATGTGAAATGATGGCCGAGAGATGCTGTCTTCATGGCTACCCTTTTCATTATAGATAACCATATTAATATGCAATCTTCTCAAGAATTACCATTAAAAGTGTGAAAGTTGGGCTTAAGGGAAAGAAAACAAACCTTTATACTTTGTATTCTCCGCTGCTCCGCATTCGTAGTGCACTTCTGGCTAAACGTTATATACAGGCGTCAAGAGCAATTGGATTGATATTTCTGCAGCAAGCGTGACACAGTTGTACCTATGTACTTATAGATGCCATTTGGTCATTCTGAGTGTTACCTGAATCATTTTCTCTTGGATGGGGTTAGAAATATAGGGAATTTAACAAATGTTTTTGAGAAGCTAGTGCTGATTTTGTCCTGTTAATTTGTAGTATGAGCTGACACGTGTTTTGTTCGTGATTGCAATATCCCTCTGTGGAATCAGCTCCTCCTACATCATCCCAGCAGCATACACTGCGGTCACAGCCATCTCCACTCCTATATCAAGCAAGGTCAGGGAGCTAATAACATGTTTGCAGGAGAACATGGAACAAATTGAACAATTTAGACTTCTTCCTTTAGATCCTAAGAGAGCCCAGTCGCCGATTGGACTCTTGTCGTTTTACACAGGATGCCTGTCTGAGGCTGTATTGCTACTGTGCCACACATCGATCGTATGAAATAACAAGGTGGAATTCCCCACATTCAACTTGTAATGATAAATGCAATGAAATCATTTTGTAGCGGTCTTTAAGCTTTGTGGCTATGAAAACAGGGCCAGTTTGTAGATACAGCAAACACATAATCAATGCTTGAACAACCCTAGTTTACTCATATGACCCTCTGACCTATCAACAGGGAGAGTTTGCCTGAGATAAGTTTCATTTTCCTCCCACTGCCAAGAGATCAGCGCCGCAGCAGTCAGCATCAGGGCTGGCCCCCATATGTTGGAGAGCCAAACAACGTCCTAGCACTTATGAGTAGAGGACGTTATGGATTACTTCACATTTAATAACATGTCAAAGTCAAAGCAGATTTGTACGAGCCACAGTCCACAAAGGCTCAGGCTGCAGCAGATAGCGCTGCTGCCGCTGCCGCCCCACTAGTGGTTAGCCCTGCCGAGCTAGCTAAATGATAAAAACTCTCTATAGTCTCTATAGCCAATTAATAGAGTTAATTGGTAGTATTTCGCCCCGCTGCTCAAGTGAAATGTAGTCAATAATGCAGTGAGGCATATTGTAAGCTGATGATTCTGCTGCCAACATCACCTTTCAGACTTTCTTCACTGATAAACCAAAACAGAAACAATTATTGTTTAATATATGAAGAGGACTGCTGGCGACATTAAGGAAACAGTGTTTTCTGTCCTTAAAAAGAGAGTTACTAGAAAAATGTAAACAGTTACTAATATTTTTTCAGTGTAAAAGGCGATTACAATATTATACTAATTACTCAACAGCAAAAGTAATTACTTGTTTTACTTGTTACATAGAGAGATTACAGCCCCCGGATGTTAGCATCGCACTGGTTCCCTCTACAAAAACAGCCAATGGGATTTTTGATAAATAATCAGTGATAATGTGGACATCAAAATCAAATGGGTGAAGGCAAACAATAGAATAGTTATAGAATAGTCGGGAAAAGACAACATTCATGCCGTTTATGATATTACAATATCCAAAATCTGACAAGATATCTAGTCTCATAACACAATATCGATGTTATATCGATATATTGTCCAGCCCTGGACTTTTGTGAACCCTCACATGAATCCCGGCATTACTCAGCCCTACTTTACCCCAACAAGCTGTCTAATGAGCCTGTGTGTGTGTGTGTGTGTGTGTGTGTGTGTGTGTGTGTGTGTGTGTGTGTGTGTGTGAGAGTGTGTGTGTGTGTGTGTGTGTGTGTGTGTGTGTGTGTGTGTGTGTGTGTGTGTGAGTGTGTGTGTGTGTGTGTGAGAGAATATGTGTGATGCAGATCCAGGTGCAGATGAAACATTCCTCGTGGAATTTACATGACTATGCAGCCTTGGCTGACGTTCGTGTACAGCTGCTAACCGTTCTCAGTTGGAACAGCCACACGGAGACACTGGTTTCACCTGAGCCTTTCGAGAACACTCACGAGGTCCTCGTACATCTGCAGTGTGTCTGTGTTGTAACGTATTGTTCGGGCCGTTGTGGAGAAATGGCAAGAAGCTTCATAAGCAGTTCAGTGAACAATCCCAAAGCTATAGGCCAATCTGAGGGGTCCACTAGTGGAAGCCACACGCACACACGCACACACACACTCACACACACACACACACACACACACACACACACACACACACCACACAATACACTTTGGTACAAAAGCAGCTGGAGGATAATTGGTCAAAATGAAAGGCACAGGCAGTCTTAATGGACTCCTAATGGACTTAACGTTACGTTTAAGTGACATTCTTAGCAATCCCACTGTATATACGCAGTGAGTTCTTCATTCTGTCCAAACACACCGGTAACACAAAGTCAAGGGGCTACTTTACAGCATCGTACATGAAATTTCAAATAGATCTTTCTTACTGTGTTGTTCCCGTTTCCATTTAGATGTAAGCCGCTGTCAAAGAGTGGGGAGGACACTCGGCTGTGATCAGTGGACGGCCCGGGAGAACCTGGGAAACCAGAAGGCACGTTCTTTACAAAAACAGGCTTCTGAAAGAATGCCTGTACATTTAGTCACATCTTCATTCAGCAAAGGAAACAAGTCACGGGTCGCACCTTAAAACACTTTGGCACGGTATTCACTTCATTCTGCCGCCCTGCCTTTAAGCAGTGCATCTCACAGGCAGAATCCAAAAGAGACAAGCGCTGCTCTTTGATATGATATTAGCTTGGCATTAGACCTGCTTTCTAATTCGGTCACAACGCATGGCTGACTGCTCCTGGCCTCTCTTGCTCATCATTTGTGCCAAAGTGAAACAAAGGGCGGCTTAGAGAGACAATACGTTTTGAACCTTTTTGTTCCTGCGGCAACAAAAGACGACTCATCGGCCAAACTCCCTCCAGCAAAAACACCTGATCGTGTCTGCACCGACGCCTTCTATGAATGTTAACTTACCCAGAAGAGATGAGGGCCAGACAGCTCTCGGTTTGAATTCGGGAGAGAGTGTTGGCAGTTTATGAAATGAGCTATAAATATTCATGCACGTCTATTAGTATTAATCATTTTTCTACATCTGTGTGCTCTTCATAATTTGGCAAATGGGGCAAAATGATCACCATGTTTGCTGGTGGCGACTGAAATGATTTGTATTACATCTTTCAGTTTTGTGCTTGCAGCCAATTCATGAGACAAAAACTTTGTTGGCGCTTTAGCGGTCCGCGCGTTTGTATCTAACGCACAACTGTGAACAGATGACGCCCCAGATGTTAAGTACCAATGAGCTACATGATCCTCCCTATCCCATTTGCCATGGCTGTGTTACCTAAGAGATTAAAGGAATAGTGCGACATTTTGTGAACTAAACATATTTAAAAAATTGCTTAGTAATTAATACGTTATATCTTGTTTGTTCAATCCGTGCAAATATTGAAGTGTGAGAATGACGAGTTATGTGCCAGACGAGGCATTTTTGGTTACCTTGGAAAGCCAGGCTAGCCGTTTCCCCCACTTTCAGTCTTTATAATGAGCCATATTTCTATACTCCTACTTTTACTGTAAATGCTAGTATATCAATTTTGATGTGGAAGATTCCCCACCTTGACAAAAAGCATCCCAATAAAAAGGTCTAATTACTAGATTTTTCTGAAGCATTCAACTGCATCTGACATTCTTCCTCACCAGATAGAGTTTACTCAGTTGTCATGGAGATAGCTCTGAGCAAACTGTAGTAGCTAGTAAGTTGAAGAAAGAGTGTTTCGCCAAAAGGTGATTTTACGTAATTCTGAGCACCAATTAGAATTTAGTAATATTTTAATTTAAATCAGATGAGAGTTGGTGAGTTGCTGGCCACAGTCGATCAAATAGAGCTGCAACTAACAATCATTTTCAGAATGGATTATAATAAATATTTGTTCAGATGCAATATCTTGAGTTGTTTCAGGTAAGCAACCATCTCCTCTACTTGATATAAAAATGAAAATAAAAAAAGCAGTCCCATCTAACTTTAAAACAGTGCTCCATAAAATAGCCAAAATTTCCAATTTACATTTTGTGTTCAGAGCTGCTTCAATTTCTCATGTAGTGCTGGCTACCATTTTCTTACCTCTCTCAGCTGCGTACCTGATTTCTCACCTTTTACCGGCTCCACATGGATGAATTTAAAATCTATGTTTCCAACTCTTCAAGCTGCTGGAGGTAAGTACAGGAGCAGGGGGATTGCAGCTCTGGGTGTTTCTGACATTACTGCTTGCCTCAGGCCACCGAGCATGACAATTTATTACTTTTGAAACGAATGCTCGTCTATTGAACGGCTTTAAAGCGTCGAGGCGTGCTAAAAGACAATTTCCCATAAACGTGGCTGATTCCTTTATCGTCAAAAAAAATGCCCGATGCAATGGAGTTTATTATGAGCTTGCGTGGCATCAAAAACCACAGGACTCTTACCTAGAGGCAGTTTTAGAAATGATGGAACTTCTCGCAGGTAGCGAACGGTGATGGTGACCTCATCTCCTGCGGTGCGCAAGAGGTGAACCTGGCGAGAGCAAGAGTCGGAGAGACGGATTGAGATTGAGACAGATAGCGAGGGAGAGAGAGAGAGAGAGAGAGAGAGAGAGAGAGCGGGAGAGAGAGACAGAACGATTGTGAGTGATGCAGCGAGATAAGAATTTAATCACGGTGAAATGAAACAAGCCACATTCATGTCAAGACGCACAGCGCCTGAGCAAACTAAATATAACGGGAGATGAGGGAAGAATATGTAGTCATAAGTTAAGGCTTCACTTAAATTCATCAAAGGCGGAGCTTGAAGACCGGCATTTCGGTCAGCACAGTGACAGCTGACATCAAAAAGTAATTGCTCTCCAAAATGTCTGATTATTTGATGTCTAAGTGGTGTAATATGTCCTCAACGATGTTGAGTCCAAGAGGCATTGAAATAAGCTTAGGTTTAGAGGATTAAAATATTCGATCCGTCTATCATCTTGGAAAAGAGAGAAAATAAAACGGCGCAAATGAGACACTTGACTGTCACATCCAACATGCGAGGTCACCGCTTCTAACCCTAAATGCTCATCTAACCATCAGACCCCTCACTATCCACTCAAACATTGTAGCCCTTACTTTAGCCCGAGCATCTGTCAGTGCCGCAAAGTGGGACAGACTGCCATTAAAAAGCTCTGGATTTTCTTCTGAAGAAAAGCTGCTCATTATGTGTTTTGATGCTCTGGAGGTGAGTGTAGAGAACAGCTGTTTGGGGCTGCATGAGGAGACAGTGACGAGAGACATGGGAAGAGTGTTGGAAAGATGGGGGGATGGTGACACAGAAGAAAGGAAATGTTCCACGAAGAGAGGAGCTAAGTTTGAAAGAGAAAATTGAGCCAGAAAAAAAAGGGCCATGTATAAAAAACGCTGCCAAATATTAGCACCCTCAACTCCTGTGCAGCTTTTGATACCGATTTCCCTTTTCAATTTCTGCAATTTGTCACAGGGTAAACCAAAAGGAAAACAGCCTCCTGTCAAGATGCAACCTGGGATTGTTGCTCGTTGATTGTGGGTGTTGAATCTCGGAGAAGGATGGAAAAGCAACGGATGGATGGATGGATGGATGGATGGATGGATGGATGGATGGATGGATGGATGGATGGATCGATGGAACAGTTAATCACAATTGTACTCACAACTTCCTCATGTGTGCAGGGCTCTACATTTATGCCATTGACCTAAAGAAACCAGCAGAGAGGAAAAGCATATGAGTAATCATATCGTGGAGAAAGTGTGTAATTATGCAACTCTATGCTCGTTCGCTGCAGTGACAGGGGCCAGAGGGGTGGCCGAGGGGTGGAATATGATTGGCAGCCCCTGGTGCAACCCCGTCCCCCTAACGTTCCCCACCTGCAGCAAACTGCATATGTTTTTTCGGTGCCCAGTTCTGGATGCAGGCTCCAGGACCTCTCGTGGTTGCGGTGACTTGCAATCTCTGGAAACACCTTCTATTACCTGTTTGCATACTGCCATTTGACTGCTGCTGACTCTACTGCTCTCTCGCTATACTCTTAAAAGGGGCCGCGAGTGATAAAACAGCTGAGTGCATCTCCGACCCTCGTCTGCAGCTCCCAGTACACACACTGCTACGAACGTCTTGGCCGTTGCTCTGCGGCTCACTTTCATCGTTTTGGACGGTGTGTGTTTCTTTAACCGCTGACAGTTAACGCAACTGCCAGCAAAAACGCACTTCTGTACTTCGCCGCAACTCAGAAGTGTATTCTACGAAGACTTGAAGCCGACTGCTTGCACTGTCGCCGCTTGTTTCTTTATGTTTGAATGGAGTGTGTTTTACGATGCTTTACAGCCCATTGGTTGCGTACACCACCTATTGTTTGTTGGCTCACTTTTAATGTTTTGTACTTTACTGAGTGAACCTTTTTCTAGTTTCTATTGTGAAAATAGTGTATCAAGGCTGCCAATGGGCAACAATGCTACCTCAGATCCCGGAAAGAGGTTTTTTGTTTGTCACTTGCGGTACTGTCTGTCTAAAACAAATGAAATAAACATATCTTGATGTACTTGTGTTTTTGGCTGTACTGAACTTACCCAGAACCGTGACTCCTAAACCAGGATATGAACCAAACCATGACTTCTGTGAAACGTTACACACCTACTGAATGGGCCTATTGGGTGCAGGTCCACATAAACCGACTACAAAGAAGACACAAAATAACACAAACAAACCACAAAAGCACACAAGGCAACCACACCACATCTAAAGACCCCACCACAAACACACACATAATAACCACAAAAGACAGGCAAATCACTCGCAAAGAGACATACAAAGACCAACAACATGACCATGACAAGACGCAACATGCCCACTCAGATGCACAAAATGACTGCAAGGGACACAAAACGATCACAGAGACATGTGTCTTATAATCCGTCCATGGGTGTGAGCTACAGCAGCTATAAATTAATTAATTATTTTTTCATATTAGAATAAAAAGTGTATTTTCCCTCCTCTTCTATTCTTATCCTCCCCTGATTTGCTGCCTCCCCTGCCATGGCTTACGGTATGCAAATAGATGCAATATTCCGCAGTGTGACAATTCAAAGTCATTGCAAATAAATATGACACGTGATCCAAAGGTGGAAGCAGTAGCAATTCAATTTATAATATCATTCCTAATAACTTCCAATATGAGTATTAATATTGCTTGGCTGTCCGATGAATCTCCGATGTTTTCTAGATAAACAGCACGCCAAATAAACCTGCCAGACAGATTCAAATTAACCTTTTAAAAGATTAAACGAACAGCATTATTAAATACTAGACACTTTGGTGTTTAGATGATTATAGACCTTATGATTACTCTACCACAGAATTAAAGAATTTGTTTGACCACAAATTGATCTTAGCAGAGACACATTAAAAGACTCATTTGATTAATATCATGCAGTTCAAGCTTCAAAAATAGTCTCTCCCCACTTCGTAAATGAAATTACGCTCTGTCGAAACAGAAGAGGGTTGAAATTGAGATGCAACAAGTTGTCACTCTTGGCAGTGACCCGGAATCAACCTCGAAGCAAAAGAAGTCACGAACCTGCAACACGGCGTCCCCGACGAATAGCTTCCCCGTCTGATCGGCTGCAGGCGTCGGTTGTCAAGTGTCAGAGGTTAATGAAAACATTAGAAAATAATTGCTCATTTCAAACATGGTAATGTGGTGGAAATAGCAAGCAGTGTCTCTGTCTGACTAATCTCTGGCAACGTCAGCTCAGAGAAAAGAACACGGGAAAGCATGAAATTTGAAACTAATCAGGATATAAACTCATTTGCAGCGGCACGGGAGGAAACAATGAGAGCCCTGTTGTGAAAAGACTTGTAAAGCTTTGTGAAAGGGGCTCTTGCCGCCCGCGGGGATATGAAGACATGATTTTCTCGTATCCCAAAAAGGTATTAAGAGGGATGTAGGCAAAAGGACAAATTACACGGGAAATGATTCACTCACACGAGGCTCTGATATTGCATCCCAACAGGATAGCGAAAGGTCATCAGTTCTTACAATTTAACTGATGAACATGATTTAGGGCTTTTCTTCTCCGTCTAGCTGAACAGCATGAAATTACTCTTACAATCTGGCGACTGTTCGGTGTTTCTTTTCACACTTTTTTATTAGAACTTCTCTTTTCCTTTTCCTTTTTCTTTTTTTTTCAAGCAAACTGTGTTACCGACTTGAAAACAGCTAATCTTGTAGTGTCTGCCAGTGGGAGTAAATTAACAGTCCAACAAAAATGAAACCAATTTTAAGGAAATACAGTAGGTCAATATTTTTTTTTTGCCGGAAAAAGGGTTATTTGATAGGATCGATAATCTCATGTCAGGAAGCTGGAGTCGGGACATGTTTAGCCTAGCTTAGCACAAAGACGCTAAAAGGTGACTTGTGCATCTCGTTTTTTTAATGAAACCTCACTGGTCTTTGGACACTGGTCATGACAAACCCAATATCTCAGGCTATGCAAAACGTATTAAGAATATTTCCATTTATGAATGATGGAATGATGCAGCCATCAAAAACATTCCAACTTAAGGGAAATTAAAGGGGAATGTGAAGTTGTTTTTAACCAATACTTTAACATTTATATTTTTATGGGGGATTTATGCGCTGCAACTATTTCTTGACGAACAGCAGCTGGGCGCAGTGACTGTGTGCAGCTTCCTGATGTCAACAAGTTTGGGACTCAGGAAACCAACCAGTTTTACATTGACGTTTATGTTTGGGTTGAACGAAGACACTGATGAAATGAGTCAACGTTAGGAGGCTGGCATGTTTTTTTTTTTTAACCAGGCTAATTGTTTCCCCACGTTTCCAGTCTTTATGCTAAGCTAGGCTAGGGGTAAAATGGAAGATGCTTTTGAATTGCGTGAAGGGAGAAGTAGACTAATTTTTACTGCTCACTTTTCTCACAAATTTCCCCAATTTTTAGGACCCTTTTACACTCATGCATGAGATTGATATCAAAATCCTCCTTCCGTCCGTCCCTCCCTCCTTCTTGTAAAGAGAGCAAAATTGAATGTTTCCTTTTGATTTCCCCAAATTTAACCAAATTCTTCACTCTTCGTTTTTCCCTTTGACTTTCTCTTCGAATATATCCTCACCCAATACTTTGCTCTGAAGGAAATTATTGACGCTCTCAAAATTCCATTGTGAACGTAAATGTCACCTGTAAATTATCCAGCGTCTCTTTCTAATTCCATTAACATTTCCATAATCAACTTGATTAATGACATTTAACACTGCATTGAACACAAGTCCCGAATCCACATTGAGGTAGAGAAATGAAACACTTTCTTACCTACTTGATCTTTGAAAATCTTTGAGATAACCACAGGCACGTTGTGCTCTGCACCTCCCTGAAAAGCAGGAAAGAATAAATGAGGAGGCCGTTGCTGAGTTTTGGTGATGAAATTTGCTGCCAAAACTGCGTTCCCGTTTTCCACTTTAGTCCCTCCATAATAAAAAAAATACATGCTTACTTTGATGCTTAAGCCCAGACCGCCAGTCGCCTGTCTTCGCAGTACAACAGTTCTGTGCTTTAGAAAGCGGGAGTTTCTTATTGGCAATAGGATATTGTGAACATTGAAACAGTATTCTGTAGTCATGCGTCATGAATTGCAATTGCAAAGTCGGGAGCCCTCGGGCGCACTTACATTTACTGGGGATTCACTTTCACTCGTGCAAACCACGTCCAGCTTCTGTATGGTTAATACCTCTTTGGTCAATTTCAGGCAGACGTCATAGGTATTGTTGGTCTCCTCATTGTACAGCAAAGCAATTCCAGATTTTGTCTGTTGGAATTGAGAAGAGGAATTGACATTTTGCCAAGCAGAGCAATTATGTACACAATGAACATTTTAATCCTCTTTCCTCAATGTGTCACTTGTGTTCCCCATTCTACTGGTCTACTTTTGTGGTAATTGGTTTTGCCTAACATTGGGAAAGCGTGAACCTTTGTGTAATAGAAGGGGGAAAAAAAAACGGATTGCATGATTTGAACTTCATATCTTTCAGTTAATAAAAGAAAATGTAAAAAGGGGGATACGCGAAAGTTCACGGAAATTGCACTCGGACACTTTGAGGACAAAAATGACAACAGCCGACTCGGATAAAAGAAAAAGGCACAGATGTCACACTTGACACTGTGATTATCTTTGAGTAGGTGAAGATCCATACAGACGCATAACACAGTGCAGTTTTAGTTCACCCTTGAATTTTATTCACTATTCTGACCTTTCACTGCTCTGTTACTATCTGCCTTACTAACTCTCAAGAATTATCATTTTTTTTGCCGAGAGATTAAGTTGATGCTAAATGGAGGTTTTTCTACATTGCTGTTAGCCACATATGGCTCAGTGGTTGCTAACCGTTTTTTGTCTCACGTTCCCCACACCCCGATTAGATGAGCTCAAGTATCCCTACATCGAGGCGACATAACATGGTCCAAATGTATCCTTCCGCATTGAATTTACTGGATATATTTCTAACACCATCTTTATTCTGGAGATTACATATGTTAGGTTGTAATAATATAATATGACTTACACTTGTAAATAAGGAATGTCTGTATAAATTGCGATACTTAAAAAGGATGATTAATAAGGAATAGTGAGCCTTATGGGAAGCAGTATGCGTGACATAAAAAATCAGAGCTCTGTAAGTCCACCACTGGCCTGGATATGGTGTAGCTCTTTAAGGTGTACTTGACAAAGTTAACTACTACGGCTCAGAGGTGTCTCATTTTGTTAAAAGGCGAGGAAAATATTTGAGGAGACGCCTAAGCATACTGAAAAGCACCCAATGAAGCCCACTGACATTTTGTTCTGCTCTCCAAATAAATTCAGTATATGTTTTCTTTTTACTTTTAGTACATTCTGCAACTGGCCATACAAAGT
The DNA here is from genome assembly GCA_016806645.1 of Ophiodon elongatus. Classification (NCBI taxonomy): domain Eukaryota; kingdom Metazoa; phylum Chordata; class Actinopteri; order Perciformes; family Hexagrammidae; genus Ophiodon; species Ophiodon elongatus. The sequence goes on from JACSYO010001494.1 coordinate 98,790, forward strand.
AGGTACTGTTGCATGCTGTAAGCATTCAATTGGGACACTTCGTCAATAATATTGCACCTTGAATTTTGACCCTCTTGCTCACATATCTGCTGCACAAACGATTGTGGGTCAGAATTGCTAAAAAAAAAGCACGCTGGCTTTCATACGGCAAGATACGTCCAAATGCAGTAGAACATCCTGGTATTTTTGGCATACTGCATTTGACATACTCAATCTTTTTTTTCTGCCATAATAAATAGCCCCAGTATTGAAACAAACCGTATATAATTTTGAAAAAAGCTGAACACAGCGGTGAGATGCTCAATTCCCTCATGTTTTGAAAACACTATTATTTTCCCGAGCTTCATCAAAATCCTGCTACCGAAGTCAATACGATTGATGGATGGTGTGACATATAAACAAATGCAAAGGACAACATCTCATGTTTGATGGGAAAAACAATTGCCAGTTGAACTGAAGTGACTTGACTGCGAGTTACAGGAAAGGCTTAATATGCAAGGAGAGGACAAAACAAAAGGAACACAAATATGACGCAGTCCAATACACCCCCACAAGCAATGGCCTCAACCAAGAAATGAAATTAGCTACCTGTAAATATTGGCCACCATGGCCGGTTTTTAAAGCAATTCCTTAGTTAAAAACAGTCTGTAAGTAACATGATATATTCCATATTTCTACTGTCTGATACAACTGACTCAGTGTTTACAATTCCAAAGCGTTCCAGGGGGATTTCAGAAAGTGGCAGACAGGAATCAGCATGTTTTTGACAGTCTCACCAGAACTGAAGCTTCACAATAGGTATGATTTATTGCAATGTGTTTCTCTTGTATTTCAGTTATTGTGCCCTCCCCCTCTTTCATTTCATACTGTAGCAGGTTTTACTCTCTAGGTTTCCCTTTTGGCTGAAGTATCATTAAACGCCTCCTACGACACGGTTGATAAAAGAGAAGCTGCACTACATAGAGCGCCTTATCATTTTAACCCTTTTTTTTTATCAATGCTTTACATTTGCTTATCATATGTAGGAGTGAACAATGAAGGCTATATTTCTTTTAAGATCATTTGTGGACATGCATTCTCAAAGATCATTGTCTATTTAAAAAAAAAACCTATGGACAGAAAACATCAGTGACTTTACAAGAAAAGAGGTTATTCTCACAAAAATTGAAAACATGGTTGGAAAGTTGTTTATTATGAAATGCATTTTCGTGTACTTTTAATAATTCTGTGACTGCCTGGACTGTCCTGATCCAAGTTGTAACGGGGCTGAACTGAAATTCTTATGAGACAACCCTGATGGTAATAAGACAGTGATCAGTAGAAGGAGCACAACAATACAAATGTGAGCGTTGTGTTCTTTTACAGGCATATTTGTGTAGAATAGCAGAAGATTGACCTTTTCAGAGATGATGGAGTTGGTGAAAAAGGTGACAATCCGTACATGAGTGAGGTCAACCGATTCTCTTTTTAAGAGACTTTGGAATGAAGGTTGTGCTCTCTTCCTGCTGTTGGGCAGCACAGATGCATCCCAGGGACACAAGACAAAGTGTGACGGCACACAAAGGCAGCACGATGCATCTGCCATTACTTTTTTATTTTTTCACTGCTCAACCTCTTAGGAAACTCTCTTATGTCGCCGTTATCGTTTCTCGTCTTCGATTCTTGTCAACAGTAAATCACATATGATATTCATTCAGGCCGTTAACTTCACATTCTGCCGTTTAGGAGCTTGAGGTACCCATTATAGCTGGCCATTAACAATTGAAACAATAGCTACAAAGACAATGTCAAATTGACTTTATCAGATACCTCGTCCCAACTGTGATTCGAACACGTCCTATGTTACCCCGAGGTTGCGATTTAAATCACAACATAAAACAGCGTATATGAGGTCTACTCAGTGCTGTCGTCGTTTGCCATCAGCACAAATGGACCCAGAGAGTGAGAGCTAATGCTGACTCCACTCAGCAGGCGTTGAGACAACATCAACGCAATCCGACTTCCAGTTGGAATCAAAATTAGCACAATCGTCCTCGCATGAACGTGACAAAGAGGCAGTGTGTGGAATTCGTTAAAAACTTGACTTTTTGAAAATGTAACCGTCCTAACATTCGTAGGCTATACAGTATGACACGCTCCGGTAGAGTGCAAAGGGGGCTCTTAGATGTCAGTCCCAGCTGACATGGAAAACACCCACACACAGGAGTGAAGCTTAGACGCCGCTTCCATTTTATTTAATTTTTTTCAATGAGAAAAACATGCACAATAGTCTTTTATATCATATCTTATACTTCCTTATATTTATCTGATAGCATTGCAGAAAGACATCTTTCACGTTTGCTGGGCACCTAATTAAACCAGTGTACCAATGTTTGCTTCGGTGTGAAGGGTTGCAATTGAAGGAAAACATTGCTTGTCTTCTTGAAGAAACACATGACTGGAGGGACAGGGAGAGCTGTAATGGGATTCCCTACTTAAAAAAAAAAAGAAGAGAAAACAAACATTTTCTTTGATTTTCAGTGTAGCATGAGGCGTTGTAGAACACTACGGTGACCATGGAGTGGTTACATATTTTCAACAAAGCATTTAGTGACGGGGGGCCCTCAAGAAAGAAATCGATAGTGTTGGAAAAATGTGTGGGAAGTGATAACTGATGTTCCCAAAAAAAAAAAAAAGTACCACCTCTTGCAGGGCTTATCCTTTGTAGGCCCTGTGCTTCAGCCAGCTTCCTCATGTGTGACTGTGTGCAGCCATGTGGGATCATGAAGCATATTCTAGAGACTATAGTGCTGTCTTGCAACCTCATTACATTTGTGCAGATTGAAAACAATAGAGGGGATGAAAGCCACCTTGTGGGACACGTGTACATAATACAATCTTGTTAAGACGCCGCTGGTCGTATATTCTCCTTAGGCAGTCTGTCAGAAATTCTTTAATCCAATGACACAAAAAAAAGAAACGCAGTTAACATTCAAATCACACAGCCGCTGCAGAAGCACATGTATTTGCAATGTATTCAAAGCTGAAAGTGAGTTAAGATCTTCTGACAGCATATCATATTCATCGCGCTGACTGTGGCCAAATTGTGTCCTCTTTTCCCCTTAAAACATTCGCAGCCGCACTGTGGGCGGTGAAGCTGGCAAGCTAATGCAATCCACAGCAACTCTGCAATGAATGCTGTATTTCTGAAGCTTAAACCGTCCAGTTTCTGTTGTTTTGGTGACACTGTTGGGGAGGTTTGGATTCGAGGTGTGGTAAACATCGAAGCCGTAGTTGTTTGTACTACGTGGGTGAATCATTTCTGCTAAAGTCAGATCGGTTTGATAATCGTCAGAGCCAAGCTGTTGCTTTTACAAAAGTGCTGTGATGGAAGTGACCTTTGACTGCTGCAATAACCAATTATAAAAAAATTAAAAAACAGCAATTTTATCTCTCCTCAGCAGATGATTTGAGTGTCAGAAGAGCATCACATTAGAAATATTTACCATGTGCTTGGATCCTAAGACCTGAACCAGGACCAAACCTGGGGCCGGTCCTATTTAGTCTGCTCCAGTCCGATGGATTCGGGTAGAGTTCAGGACTCGGGTCTGTGTGTGTATATGCACCTGACTGGATCCAGGTGGAGCTCAGATCCTGTGGTGAGTCATAATGTGAATAATGTGGGAGTTTTTGGTGGATGGAAAGTGTGAACTGAAATGTGTGAAAAATGATATTGGTATTGCTACTCAATAATATGTGAGGCATCATGTTGCTGCTCTCTCTCCGTTAGGGTCTGTTTGGGTCGACTGTATTTTAGTCCAGATTTAATTATACTCAGGTCTTTTGGGATTGGGTCTGACTGTCCTCGGGTCTAAGTATGTCTCATGTCTTGGAGAATTCCAGAGTCAAGACTCGAGTCAAGACTGAGTTTTGGCATCACTCCGAGAGAGCTACTGTCAATTTTTGGATAAAACAGAAGAAAATAGACTGGAACCGTTAAAATATGTATAGACAGCTGGATTTATCAAAAAATAGGAGTGCATCGGTTTCGGCAGACACATGAGACCGAAGACAACAAAAAAAACAGTTGAAACTCCTCCTGCTTTTATGCAGACACGCCATACAAGTTAGTATAGTACATTTACATTTATATTATAAGTGCTTTTTAAAATTTCTGTAACTTTTGAACACATTAGAAAGCAAAATGATGAGTTGTTGTGCTGTGTTTTGAGTCTCTAATCACACCCATTTGTCTTCTGCTCTGAACATCTGTATCAAAAGTTTAAAATAAAACCCCAAAGACGTCCTTAAGATCTGATCTCTTTGTTGGCTGAGAAGGCAGAAGCACTTCAGTTTTGAGTGGCAGTATAATTTATTTTTATCATAACTCATATAAAGCTTGAATACGAGATGAGCATAGAAGACATGGAATGCTGATTTAATATGCCCCTGAAATAACAGCTGTAGCATACTGAATTTAACAATTTATTTCTCACTAGCTCCTTTCGCTTAATACTAGGGGTCCTGATTCAAAACTATTGAGTGGATCGGCTTAAAATATTAATATAACATGATGGAAATTTGAACTGGGAGATTCTAACCGCTAAAACGTCCCCACCGGTTGGCCTCGTTGACCTACAAAAACATAACATCCGCTGAAAGTATTAGAGTAGTTTTACATGCTTCTTTTCCCTCACAAATGATCTTTGGCTGTAACTAGCTTGCGGAAAGTGCAAAAACAGACAACAGCCAAAAGTGTCATTGATCCTTTTGGCAAATAACTTACGCCATTAACATTAATTCTGGACAACCGCTATAATCGGCCTTTGAGAAGTTTGTCATATAAACTGGCGAAGGATAGAATATAGAAGTTTATTTGCCTGGATTTTCTGATGTCCAAATTCGATAACGTGCTGGTGTGCGCTGCAAACGCACCTTTCCCTCGCACATTCAAAGTGGCCGCTGTCGAATTGATTCAAAAGTATCCCTTGTCAGATTTTGTATTTCGTCAAGTCGAGCCTAAAGTGATTGGATTTATTACTCAAGTCTGACTTCAGTCCACGCCTGTGTGGATCGGGTCTGCAGCCAGACGGCTACACTGCGGTGTCCGCGCTCCTCGCTACATTAAATCCAACGAGACGGCTCGAAAATTCGTGTCCAGTGCACATTTCATGACTCTCGGGTGATGAAATCCTCTCAAGTTTTCCAAAGTTCACAACAGTTGCTTCATCTTCACTAACATTTAAAGACCAAATCAACTAAAGGCACGCCGTCGGGTAAAAAAAATGGAGAAGTCTGCCAAGTTGCCTCATTAAATAAAGATTTACAGAAGGCGGGAGGTCACCAAATCCTCGGTAAGGTCTGGAAATCTAAGTACAATACTGAAGGAAAATCAAAAGCTACACCCAAAAGTTATCTGCAGATGGTGAAAGTACGAATTGTGCCGGAGGGTAAGCATGTATAATTTGTTTAGTTGGAGGGTATCTTCAAACACAGCAGGTGAGCGAGCTCCAACAGAGATCACGGCATCAGTCATAGGCATTGCATAAGGTCTCACTTGAAATCTGAAATTCGCTCCAACACAACGATCTAAATTATGAACAACTGCAAAAGGATTTTCAAAAGGAGGAAAAGAGAATAAACAAAAACAACATGTTTGCAATTAACGATCCTGACGTTCGCGTGGCTACATTAGAGACATCCATCTAATAAAACCACTGGAAGGTTTCCTTTGAGGTTCTGTTTGTCTGAAGTATAATAAGACTTATAAATGTCAGCAGGGGTTGCCAAGTTAGTTAAAAGAACAGACATGCTGTGGAGATCTCTGAACTCAAAGACGGGAGAAGGTCGAAGGCTTTTTTCTGTTGACGTGTGAAGGCTCCCCTAAACATACTTGCTTCACACACTCTCTGTCCTCTGTGAATTGGAGTGCAAATTTGACCTGACAGTTGGCGATTAGCCGGATTCGTCACACTGGCTGGAGGAGCGCTAATAACCATGTCGGCAGCGGAGATCACATCAATGGTGTGTCCGAGGAGAGGCTCGGTTCATTTCGATTTGGTGATTCGATTTGCATTGCTAAATGATAACGACCAGGCAGAGTGCACATACAGTAAAGAAGATAGATCGGATAACATATTAAAAAAGTGGACCCCTCTTTATTATCCACTGAAAGACCCTGAAAAGTACTTTCAAATTTTAAGTATTCAATTTCACCCCCACGTCCGAGCTCGAGTCCACCCACTGCATCATTTTGAAAAATGACAAAAAGTAGGCAAGGGGCTGAGGGATGTAACCACGCCCACTTCCGCATCTATGACAAAAGCCTCGATGTGGCGTCGACAAACATGACAGCCACAGTAGATTGGAATGATGCGATATGGCATGGGGCACGAGATTTTATGAATTCACGGTTTTATCAGACCACAAATGAGACAAGAATTACATCCCGCGGATCACTCCACCTTTCTGGAGAGATCAGTTTGCCGGAAGGAGGAGGGCCAGTTTCAGAGAGCCAACCGAATTCAGCCAGCGCAAACAGTAGCGCGTCCATGTCGGGAGTGGCCGTCAGCTCTCCTCCCGGCTGTAGTCTCCTAGCGGCTGTAGTCTCCTCCCGGCTGTAGTCTCCTCCCGGCTGTAGTCTCCTAGCGGCTGTAGTCTCCTCCCAGCTGTAGTCTCCTAGCGGCTGTAGTCTCCTAGCGAGTCTCCTAGCGGCTGTAGTCTCCTAGCGGCTGTAGTCTCCTAGCGGCTGTAGTCTCCTCCCGGCTGTAGACTCCTAGCGGCTGTAGTCTCCTAGCGGCTGTAGTCTCCTAGCGGCTGTAGTCTCCTCCCGGCTGTAGTCTCCTTGCGGCGGGTAGTTGGGACCCAGCTCTGCCGCCGGCTACCAGCACGCTGTTCCGCTCACTTTTTTGTGACCATTGTAACGTTAGCATGAAAACAGGGTGGAATTAGCAAGCTAATGTCAGCTAGCTAGCTAACCGCGAAAAATTTGAAACGACTTAATGCTTTTTCTACACCCCGTTGTCACAGCGTAGGAAGGCACATCGCTTTCGTCTCATTCATAGATTGAGTTTTAAGACTCATCATCGTTCATAAATTTGAACCTGGACCCTCAGGGACTCACCTGTTAAATGGTTGAGTGTGAGAGGCTGGAAGGGCTTGAAATGGTGTAAATACAAATGGGACAGCACTTTGCTGCAACATATCGTGTTACCATGAAAACATCAAAAAATATTATGTACAATTGTGGGTATTTATGTTATACTTTTTACTCCCTGATTTGAACGTCTTCCAGGCTCTTTCTTCACAAGAAGAGAAGTCATGTCAAATATTCTATTTACTTGTTTTTGTCAAAACAGCTTCAATAACAAAATAAATGTTTAATGAATAAATATATAAATATTTAAATATTTAAATATCCTCTGATTTCATGTGTTTTCATGTTCCATCTTTAATCCTTCATGTTTCTGAGTAAATGTAATTTGCCAAGCTGAACACCCATGTGTCCCTCTTTGTTTACCTTTTTTATGTCTCCATGCTTCCACTGGTAACCCTGTGTTTAATGTCACATTGATGTTAATTGTGGGTAATTCACTTGCCCAAAGTCTGCATTTAATGCTGTATTACAGAAAGGAAAGGGTTCATAAAGGGCTCAAAATATCTGCCAGAGAGCCCTCAATCACTTAACGATTTGACAGGTGCACGGCCCTAAAGTCCGTGAGTCCGTGAGTGTGGAGACTGGGATTGGACCAACCATTTAGTTTAACGTTTAAAATATAAGTTTGAGGGAAAAAAACCTTAGTTATTAAGTGTTTAACACTCAAAAACGTCACTAATCTCCTTTTATCAGGACCGCGTGGGTGGTTTGATAAGATCTGATTGACAGTGGCCTAGCAACATTATTAAACAACTGTCCAATGTTGCTAAATTAATAAACCGATTGGTGCTCACCATTTACCAGAGAAGCCCACTTCAAATCAGTGAAAAGAGCAAACTATTCCAATTGTTGCAGAAAATAGGGTTCATGTAGGACCCCATCACATATTGCAAAAAGACAATCTAATAGGTTTGTTTTCAGGCGTTCCCCTTTTCTTTTTTTTTCAAGGAAAAGAAAAAAGAAAAAGCCAAATAATTTTGACTAAGCTTCCAGAAATCCACATGCTTGCCCTTTCTCAATTAAAAAAGGTTTTTATATCAGCCTGTCACTGTAGAGGCGCGTTTTTGACGGAAAGCAAATTTGACTGCTGGATAGTTTGTGCGGCCCGTGTTTATTCACCCCGAGCAGCATGTCAACCACTGAGCTAGCAAGCAACATACTATTCTCAGAACTCACCAGGAACTTTCGTTTCTCTCATCTCTGAACGTTCATAGAGGTCAATCCAGTCTCAGAATAAGCGCAAATGTTTCACCTGGTCTCAGTTCACGTTGCCCTTTGCATCTACACGTGTTCATCTTTCCATAAAATGTATGCGCAATTACATCAGCTCTAAAACCTCCCTTGCTCTCTGTCGGAACACACGATGAGGCTTGAATTGTGAGCAGCCACAACTTTAGCAGGGTATTACACTATGACAAAAATAAAAATGAAAAATCCTTTTCACATTAGATATGGTTAATTTACTCATGACATATTTTCTGCATTCTATGACCATGACTCAGTTTCAATATTGTAACTTTAAATCACAAAAAAAAACATAATTTTCCTGAGCAGAAAAAGGGCATGTACAGCATAGCACTTCACCAGCTGCGAGTCTGCAGGGACCGTGGTTGACTGCTAGTCTGTCCGGTAGACTGTTGGAATATAATTAACACGGACGGCTGGCCTCCACGCTGTAATTTACATTGTGTGCAGCTGACCAGATTTCATGGTGTATCTTTAGCGTATCTGCTTCTCTGCCTGAACAAACCTCCGTGTTTTCTTTCAGTCGGGTTGCAACAGACAAGGTTCAAGAGACTTGTCATCTTTTCGAGAAACACTCGCACCTCTAAATTGTGCGAGACGGCGGCTGCAAACTCCACCGTCTCCACCGTCTTCTCAACTGTTTACAGTGTTTGTACCGAGGCATCACAGTTGTGGCTCCAGTGGGAGAGGGTAAAGTACACTTTTCAGAGTTGAAAGAAATGCATCAGAGTAGATTTTACTTCACCTGGCGCACTTGAAGTTGAAGAAAATCATAGTGTTTACTCAGTGAATCATTTTTACCAGTATTTTTTTTTTGTTGCTAAAGAAATGCTGTTAAGGGACATGTTAGTTTCGAAGTTCACTGGAAATAAAGCACTAGTCAGGTTTGCTGCATCATCGACCACAGTGTGTGTGTGTGTGTGTGTGTGTGTGTGTGTGTGTGTGTGTGTGTGTGTGCGTGTGTGTGTGTGGATTTATTTTTTTCCTTTCAGAGCTAAAACATTTCAACGGCTGGAACAAACAAGACACTTTCATCAGCTCCTGCGTCATAAAGACCTGGATGCAAGCCAACTTTCTCAAACTCAAGCGCAACAAATCATCATCATCATCATCATCATCATCATCATCATCATCATCATCATCATCATCATCATCATCGGCCCCAAAGCACTAAACAAATCCCTCCACAACTTCTCCCTCTCCAAACGATGGCACCACTGTTCCTGCTTCCACACGCATCCTTAACCTCGGTGTCATCTTCGGTCAAACCCTCTCCTCCCAACGACACGGCAAGCACATCACAAAAACTTTTATCTTAAAAACATCGCCCGTCTAAGCACCTCCTCCTCTCCTCCTCATCCACGCCTTCATCACCTCTTGACTGGACTACTGCAACAGCATCCAGTACGGCACGTCCACCAAAAATCATCAACAAACTACATCCAGAACTCAGCGGCCCGTCTGCTCTCCCACTCCGGCACCAGAGACCACATCACCCCAGTCCTTCAAAACCTCCACTGGCTCCACATACAGGGAAGAATATGGTTCAAGATTCTCCTCATCACATACAAAGCCCTTCACAACCCCGAACCCCTTCATACCTTTCTGACCTCCTGCACCGACACGTCTGCCACTTTCAAAACTGCATTTAACATGCATCTATTTAAATCTGCTTTTAACCTGTGATGCCAGTTCTGAATAATTGTTGTGTTGTTTCTTACTGTGATGTCATCTCTCTGGTTTGTATTGTTATTGGTTTTTATTGTTTCAGTTTATACCATGTAAGTATCTTAGAGTCCCTTTGAGTACCTTTTAAAGCGCTATCCAAATGAAATGTATTAATATTATTATAGCCCGATCTTGCAGCCTGCCTTTAAGAAGTGGAGTTCGGGTTCAGTGAGGACTTAAAAAAAGATTTACTTTAATCGTACGATATATGGACATGACCGTAACCATTTTTATGTTATCTACTTATCTACCTACTTATACTATATATGGAGATTCCATTCTATATTTAGGGTCATATGTGCCCAGTTTATCTCAGAGCACATATAGAGACAGACAACCATTCACGCTCATATTCACACCTAGGGGCAAATTAGAGCCTCCAATTAAGCTGAGCTGCATGTCTTTGGACTGTGGGAGGAAGCCGGAGAACCCGGAGGGAACCCACGCTGCCACGAGGAGAACATACAAACTCCACACAGAAGGACCCCTTGGGAACAAGGATCGGGCCCCTCTTGCTGTGAGGTGACAGTGCTAACCTCTGCACCACCGTGCAGCCCGATATATGAACGTGACCGCAATCATTTTTATGCTATCCACTTATCATATGATATATGGACATGACTTCAATCAATTCTTTACGTTTTTAATCAGTTATAAAACTGTCATCGTTGTCATTTAAAAACCAACAATATACCCAATGATGGTATAACAATTAGTCTTAGTTAGGATATTAGGATAAATGACGTAATCTTTGCAAAGATTAAATAGTTAATAATACCTCATATCTCGCTGTTGTGCCAATCATTATCAGCGCAGGTGAAATTCCTTCACTGACAGCCTCAATCCGTTATCAAATGTGATTCGATTTCTACTTCATTTGCAGCCAACTAACGTTATAAATAACTAAACACAGAATATTTCAATTGGATCTCTAAAGAGCTTTTGCCTAAGAGGACAGGAACTGTTTTCAGTGGCAGCCTAATTGATGTGCACAACGTGTAGCTACAATCTGTAAATGAGCATAAAGCATTAAATGTTGATTAAATGTGTCTGACACACTGTCAAAGTACGTTCTCCCAATACTGGAGATCCCGATGGATAACTATTAATTTGATAGGCGTTACATTTTTTATATTTTATGGAGATTAGTAAAACTTCGAGGACCACTTCCATCAGACATGACCTTTACTTTGGATTTTCTCTTGCCTCTGTATGAAATTTATATGAACTGTTAATTCTTGCATTCATTCACCCTGACTCTGTTGTTGGCGTTGTTGCACAACAAAGACACTAGAGTGGATTTTCAAGGCAACAGCCAAACGTTTCACTTTAGTTGTTCAAGAGTTTAAGTTGATTAGCTTACTTACTAGCTAATTTAAAACGGCAAAGTGATGTTAATGAGGCCATAATTGTGAAGCCTCCTAAGGCTGTACGCCTGAATCATGATTTTCCAAGAAGACTCTGAGCAGCCAGTTTCTTTTTAGTTTCATTTACTTGCAGTTCCTGCTTTTTCTTACCCAGAAATTGTTTTTTTAAATACATGATGCGTGATGATTTTTTTTCTCCAATACCCTTTTGTCTTTGATTGTACGAATTATTATTCACACTCACATGTGAAGCAGCTGACCGACTTGCCAAGTCCTTTACCTGTAAGACACATTTTAATACATTTGCTCATTATCCGGGAAGTGAAAATAACAGATTTCCACACAGTCAAAGAAATAAAAAAAAGTGTGCACCCATAGTTCGGATGTAAAATCCTGATCCTGAGCTTCGGAGAGCCAACAAAATAGAGTCGCGCTGCACTGCATCGCTGTGCCTTGTTTCTGTCACAGTTAGTTTTGTCTTTGGGCAATTTTGAGACAAGGTTTTGTTTGGAAAAATTAATAGCCTGCCATGTTGTTGCCCGGTGTTACTCTGTGGACGATGATGCAGCTAAAAAAACAAAGGGTCAGCCTTTCTGAACAACACAATTACAGAGTGACGTTCAAGAGTATTTCAATCAGGAGAGACCAGTCAGATAAATAAAAGATAATTGTTTATTATCAACAGATGATATGTGATGATGAAGTCTTGACAGAGTCTTTTGCGCTTGGACTCTACAATGAGATTTGTAATTGAGGGCCGTCTGCCCCGATCAGCAACAAGATAGATTTCTTGTGTTTATTTTACAGGTGTCTGCTTGCATAGACAACGTTAACCAGACAACAGCCAAAAGTTTCATTTTAGTTGTTGCAGTAAGGTGAAGGGTCTTGTTTTCATACGATTTTTATGTTATTTAGGTCTATATTCCCCTATATGCTGAAACTGCTCCATTTGTTTACTTGAAGGTGACAGAACATGTACAAAATGCTAAAAAGAGACAGCAGCGGTGGTGGTGGTGGTGTACGGTGTCGACTGGGGCCCACAGCATATTGTTGCCCCGAGGGCCCCCGAATGCCTCTATCTGGCCATGTGTCAGACCGTTCAGGCCGAGTCAAGGTTAACTGCTTTTGATCGGACATAAAGTCGCATCTAGGCCTCCCTGATAAATATATACAGTCGTTAGACACTCCGTAGAGAAGTGAGTCGCTAGCAGTCAAGTTAACATCAATCACACTCGTTCCCTGAACCTAAGCGGGGGCGTTGCCTAAACCTAACGGCGGCGGTACTTGACGAGTTGGGAGTGAGCATGTGTGGACATTTCTACCAGCTCGACCTCCCCTCCCTGTCCCGTGGACAGGTTGACGTTTGACTGAGCTTTCTGGGACTAAAGGGGAGGAAAAGCTTTTCAGGCACCGATAACCTTCAACTGTCTAGCGACACACACAAGGGACAGCACTGTCACACAAATATAGCCAGCGGCCAGAGCTCAGACACACACACACAAATTTTTTTGTCCGAGATCAATCCGATAACGTCCGTCATCAAACCTGCACAATACACGATAGCAGCAAAAACCATCTAGTTCCATTACACCTATAGCCCTCTCTAAAGAATCACACTTTAGCTCTATCAGCTCACTTTTTGTTTAACAAACCACTCATCATGGATTTTATAGAGTTTCCGCCATGATTCATAAGTTACGTCGAGCGGAACCGTCTCCAGGGCGATAGCAAGACATCTCTCCCAATGTTCCGTCCCTAGGCGCAGACCTGACTGTAATAAAAGCACATTCATTTCAACCTAGAGGTTGGTAATGAGTATGAAATATGACTGGACTGAAAGATGTATTCCACCTCATGAATAAAAATGGCCCCACAACACCCTTAACAGTCGAAACCAAATTGATTAATTATAAACTCAAAGTAAGATATTGATTGTAGTCAACCAATGAGCTTAAAAAGGCAGACATTTGGTTACATATGTGGATCCTTTAAAGATATTCACATTAAAACGGAGAAGAGTGTGAGAAGCAAAACTTCAAAGTCAATTCAAACTACCCAGTGTTGTGTCTTCAGCGAAAATAGCTATGGATTCTAAGTTTTACAGTCAAACAAGCATGTCGATTTGTCATCTCAATTTGCCTGGGATTCATTTTCGGGAAGTTTATTTTCTTTTTTTTATTATCATTAATCATCTTAGAACTTCAAGCGGAGAGCTACAACTGCGAATAAAATCACAAGGTTTTCGATGTATTTATAACAACTATCAGAAATAGATGGACAAGGAGCATTTTATTTGCAATAGTAAATATGCAGACAGGTCTGGCATCAACAGCAAAAGTGCAAGCACATGTATTTTGCAAAAGTATGAGCGTGCATTTTCTTGCCAACACGCATGTTTTTTTTCTCCAAATTTGCAAACATGCACGTTTTAGAAAATCGTGTCAAACTGTGGCAAAGTTACCTCTTGTGTGTGCACCAATAGGCAATGTTGCCTGGCAGCTTTCAAAGTTACAAAGGTTAAAAAATATTAATGGATTTTTTTTGGGATGGGGAAATGCATTAAGCAAAACAGCTCAAAGATGCAGCTGCACTGATGAGCATAATCCATCATTTTAAATGAGACAGCTTTGGTAATTTCACCAAACATGGCTTTACCACGCTGCTAATATCCACATTTAGTGGAGCTTTTTTTTTTTTTTTTTTCAGGATACACTCTCACATAGGAGCGGTGGCAGCAAAGGGGCAAATGAAACTGTCTCTGTACATATTCACTTCAAATACCACTGTAGTGATTCTTACAAAGTTGTGTTTTTATTAAGTTGTATGAGCGAAAAGTCAACAGTCATCTAATTTACAGTGATGGATTATAGTCATCAATGCATCAGCATGTCTACACTTAAGCTGTTTTTAATGTGTTTTTGAAAACAGCGGGAGCTTACGACTGTGGCATGCTGGGTAAACCTGCAGCAGACGGTGGTCCAGTCAACACTCAGGGCTGTGAGGAGTCGTTGGAAAGGTTATTGTGAAAACGCCTCTCAACAGTAGGACTTTTTTTTAATGTCATTATACATTAAATTATTTCTTTACATTAATTATACATATTATATTGTATATTGTACAATTGTGTATTGTATATTGTATTTATTTGTGTTAATGTTTTTTTTATTACTATTATTATAATACAACAAGAAAACAACGTCTTGCTTTGACTAATAAATAATATATACTTGGATTCGAAAAGGCAGATCACAATAGTTTTTCTTTGTCCAATCAAAGACTCATCTAGCGTCACCTGACGGAAGTCTGCCAATGACATTCGTTCAAATAGGAAGTAAACTAAACGGATCAGAGCTATCGCTATTTACTCTCTTGCCTAGTTTTTTCCTCATGCAGACACATTTGATCATACACAACAAAACTAAATGTTTAACACTAATTTAGCATGCTAGAATCAAATTCCCCCTTTTCAGCACCATGGATAGTGCCACTCGGCTTATAAACTTCAATATTTAACAGAAACTAATCACAAAATGCCACAGCACATTTTGACGTGACAGTATATGCCCACATGTCAGACTGAGAAAACAGCTGGTTTAATGACCCTGGAAATGTCCCTCATTTACCCACATGTTTGCAAATCTCCAGACAGGAAGGATCAAACCCCCGGTCGCTGTTGATGAGCTGAACATCAGACCGTTCAGCGTGGAGACGTTCATCACGTAGCCTTGATGGGCTTGGTTCAGCAACTAGAGCTGTCCCAAGATCTGCATGAGCAGACTGACAATCAAAACATAAGTTTGTGAAAATATATGCTCAAACCTGAGATGCCAGCAAATTGTATTTTACTTTTGAGAATGTTATTATTCATAAAAAATGGTTTACTCTGTCAAAGAAGATCGAAAACGCGCTCGACCGACCGTCTATGGAGGTCAAGAACGGTTTGCTTTACCGCGCACGAAGGTAGGCCCGCACTGACCGTTTAGATTCATTAAAGTGACAGCGCGTAGGATTTAGTGGCCTCTAGTGGTGAAGAACTACGGTGGACCTTCAGGTAACGTAAAAAACAATGAAAGGCCCTCGCTAGAGCCAGTGTTTGGTTTGTCCATTCTGGGCTACTGTAGAAACATGGCGGTGCAACATGAAGGACTCTGAGGATTCTAAAGAAAACACAATAATTATTAGTTACAGGTGATTATACAGCAATGAAAATATAAATATATATTCCCCAGAATCCTTTACACTGGTCCTTTATAAAAAATAAAAATAACTAATTTAATTAATTTAGTCATTTTATTCAAATTGAGGATTCAGATTTATTTTAGGGTGACGACGTCATTAGACGACAGACTTTCAAAGCTTCATTCAAAAACCTCATTCGGAGCATTGAATGTAAAAAATATATATATATATTCAGTACAGACAGACACCACAGATTGATTCCTATTCGTTTATACTATTCAATTCGTTTATACTATTCAAAATGGGTAAAATCTTAGTTCATTGTCGAGCCGAGCCGGCAGGGTATTGCTCACTCGCTCCTCATTGTCCCACTCGCTCTCTCACAAACACATTGGCAACGGACCGGTCTGTGAAAAGCCACTCTTCTCTGAATGAAACATGATCATGCGCAGGAAGAGAGATCACTGTTGACGGCTGGCCGGATTCCTGAATAGACTCAACCCTGAGTTCACAAGTGGTTCGTCATGAAAACCTCTGCACCAATGTGTCCGAAACTGATGCATTCAAGTTAATCTATGTTCTGAGCACCACGCTGTCACTCTCAGGGACCCAGCTCTTCAAATGAGTTATGAGCAAGCATGTTAGGAGCCGAGTAAGGATTGGTGTGAGATAACGTTAGAACACGCGTGGGTCGTCGAGGTTAGCCTGCTGTACGTAGCGTGGAGGGGCTACCAGTTACCACATTAGCGGGAGACCCTTCATTAACGTGTCACCTTTCAGACCCCAATAACACTTTGATTACTAGCTCCCTAAAGATACGGAATGAAATGATTAAAAAGGCACCGATGGAAGGGCAGGACTGAAATCTTAAAATGGTTTTGTCTGGACTTCACCCCCAGTAAATACGACAGGACTGGAAACGGCCTCACTGCGTGTAAAGCCCCGTCGCTTATTTTGCGATACAAGGAAACGAGGGGGCCGTATTGGTCGTGGATTACTTTTCTTTTTGACGCATCACAAATACGTTTCAAATGAGGCTGCGTAAGTCCTCATGGGGAGAAGGTGGATGAGTCCGTAAACACAGAGCTTTCACCCAGGAGACTGCTGTCCACGTGCCGTCTGAAGTACGTCCGTTGCCTACACCTCACCTACAAGTACTTACGTTGCTCAAACTTAACCAAGTACTTCTGTTGCGTTTTTTTTTTTTTTTTTATTATTCGAGTGTTATTTTAAACCAAACCATGTTTTAGTTTCTTTGCTTATTTTTTGTTTTTGTTTCAATTTGCAACGTTAACCGTGTGTTTCAAACTGCCTAAAATCTGCGACTGTAATCCAGGAAAAACATGATCGCACACTTTTCATTCAATGTACTGTTTCAGAGCTTCAAGGACCCAGAAGGACCGCTTTTATCAATCAGGACCACTTCGGTATTCACAAATCAATCCTAAAGACGACGCCACAGTGTGAAAGAGAAACCTACATATTTTACAAAAAGCCCATAAAAACAGACCAATAAATAAGATCTAAAAAGAGACCATACTCCGAAGATCAAAGCAAGATGGGAAGCAGAGGGGTAATTGCACAAGAACTCTGGAATAATGGGATGGGATCTGTAGATAACAATGGTTAATAACAAGTCCTCCCTCCTGGAGAGAATTCAGCCGAAGGAATGTGACTATTCCTCTGCACTCCAGCGCCAAAGACTAACTGCTCTAATCAGACTGCCTGCTGGAGGTCCTGTGGAAGCACAGCAGAAACCACTTTCACATTCTCTGGAATTGTCCCTCTGTGGCTCCGTCTCGGAGAAGTGTCCAGCATGTCCTGGAGGCAATTATAAAGACGACAATCCATATTCATTTTAAAATAATGGACCTTGGTGATCTGGTACGGGCTTCACTGATGGATACATGTTGAGGGTGTTGTTAGTGGTTAATAGTCAGAAAATGGCTTAAGGAAGATATAATTTCCTCCAATAATCACAAATCATGTCACAAATGCAATAGCAGTCCAAATAATCGCAATTAGATGTTTTATCAAAGTCATTCAGCCCTAATATCTTTCTGAACAATAAGAAAATCTGAACGAGGGGTTTGCAGGAAAGCGATTTGGTGTGTAATAAAGTCTCTGTGCCAGTGGAGCGAGGTAGTTACGACCGGCCCCAGTGCACACCATTAAGATGGCTACTGGTACACGCTAGTTACTGGTACTGAGGGGCACACACCATTAGGTATTTATTATATCAACAATGTGCTGGATTTTACGGTCCATTTCGCAGTTACTCGTTCTATTGTATTGGGGAAGTAGAGAGGTCAAGTTTTCATCTGTCGTATCGTCACATGATCAGATAGAGACAACTGGACAACGTCAACAGATCACGCATCGCCACTGCACATCTGTAGAATACAAAAATAACAAAGACATTATTCATTTAATTGAATCGTTTATCATGGATTATTTATAGTTTTATGTAGAATAAGCGAAATCATTTTGTTTTCAAAAATTGCTGTTGACTTCAACCAACACAAATTTTAAACATGACCGAGATGGGTTTCCTTTTGAAGGGCACATATAGCAAATGGCAGCAGCTTAACTTCACCTGAGCTGTTCTTTCAACACAGTCGTATTTCTGAGATAATCTGACTTAATCCCAATAGTCAGCTCTTTACTCACCACACTTTTGAGGGTCTGCTCGCTCTATGGGCCCCCCCGCCCCCATCCAACCCTCATCCCGTTGGCCCCAATGCAACCGCACTCTATTTACGCCCCTGCTTCATGGCAAACGTGGTTGTTTGATGTTTTCGAATGTCACAAATTCTGGTTGAAATTGATCCGCCGGTAAAATATCGTACACATAGATCACATCCCTATGCATCAGTCGAGCCGCTGTGTGCAGTACCGCGCCGTGTGTCAATATCCCGGAAGGGACTCGTATGCACAGAGCTCACAGAAATCATCCCGCTTCAATCTTCCCCCCGGAGTGCCTCTGTGGGAAATCAAAGCCACTTGATGCATTTCCTCTCCACTGTATATATTCATTGTTTGAACAGGCTCGCCTCGGAGAGCCGTGCCGCTCAAATAGCAGCACGGCAGACTTTATGATCGCCGCAAATCCACCCCCCACCCAAAATCCATGTGAGATTATCGCACGTGGTTGTGCGAGCGCAAGGGACAAGATGAAGGAAATTAGCTAGACAAGGCTTAAAACTAGTCTGAAACGGTCCCTTTCCTTTTTTTGATATGAGAGGGTAGTGCTTGTGTCTTTTCCCCCCTCGCTGTGATACAGACAATACAGGCGCAGACACACACAATCATCAATGCAGTAACAGTCGGGAGTTATGCATGAGTGGGGATTGGGTGTTCTTATGGTGGCACTGTGGGAGGAGTCATTTGGGGCGACTGTAGGTTTTTGAGGAACCAATCTGGGACAATCTGTGAATATTTCCGTCATTCGTTTATTCCCATTTCAAGGACGAAAAAATAAACCTTTGCTTTTCTTTTTTTTCTTTTTAAGCGCAGTTATCATAAGTGACAAGAAAAGCCACTACCGGCTGGTAAAGGGGCACGGTAGATTTCTTTGAATCTCACTTGGAAATGAATGGGGACATTAAAATGCATAAGTTCCCTGCCTCGAATCTAAATAAGAATGCTAATGAAACGCTGTGGGTATTAATAATGCAGAGGACGACTTTCCTTTTATTTACTGGGGAAACATTTCAAGAAAAGGTTTTCGAGTTGTGACAGCGCAACTTGTTTCGACGCATCAGGATTTATGACAACATATCCTCTCGACACTTTAAAAATTGAAAACGCCACCCAATTAAGACTTTAATTACAGCCTGCTTTTGTAGTTGACTGACTTATGAAATGTGAGCGTGCATAACACTGTATTATATATGTAACGTTGCGCTTCCTACAGGGACTAATTATGAGCTTTAAAAAAAAGACTAATTTATGATGTAACACTGGAGTCTGCCCTTTGGCCCATTCCACAACTCTCATGGGTTCCTCGAGTTCCTGTCATTAGTTCACATGCCTTCAAAAGTGAAGCTGCGCAGCCATCTGACAGGAAGTTATATCTAGATATACATACTGTATGTGTATGCATAATGTTTTGTGCAGAAACATTTAATATAGCAAAAAGAGGAAAGTCTTGGAGTCAAGCAACGCGTTTCCATTCTTAATAGGGTCATTAAATTACACCGTTCATTTTTGAAGGACAGACTCCAATGATGGGGAATAAAATTGAATATTGTTCAGACACTGGCCTTTTTTTTAGGAAACTGACATTTTTTATATATTTGACAATAATAAGGTCTGATTGTTTTGTGTCATTTCCAATTACCTGAGTGGCTCTGGGAAAATGAAAAAGTTATAAAAGGGAAATCATGTTCATGCTCCAGCAGAAGTGATTTGGTTAAAATATGATTGACTTCCTGAATACAAAAGCGTCGACTTTCACACTCCACTGGGGTATAATTATGCCTCTGCGGCTTTTGCCAAGAGACCGTCAGGCGTGTGACCACAGGGTTGCTTGAAATTTTATATGACATGCATGTCACTTTATTTTGTCCCGCCTTTAGAAAAGGACATGGGTTTGATTGTCCGATAATCACACTGCAGCACACTGTATTTAATCTCATTTCTAGTGATCCCAGTTCCAGGTTGTTCATGCCCCTTGTTCCCTCAGAAAAAGTTATATTGACCAACAAATTAATTACACCAAGCAGCCAGTGAGTTATCCATCATTGTGAGCACACTCAGTATGGTTATTATATGGCCTATTTGCTCAGAGGAAGTTGTCATGCTTACTTCTCAATCGGATTGCATGTGATACATGTTAATTGGAGTGCTGCAAGAATGAGCCCTAAAACCTGGAAATGAGTCAGCATTTTTGCACTTCCGGGTTACCTCGTCAATGGGTTTTTATGTTTTTATTTTTTTAACGGGTTTTTGGTTAGATGCCTGAAATATGGTCTGTGGTTTAACCCAAGTTTAAGAGATTTTAACGTTTTGTTCTACGATATAAAATAGGTCAATAGATAGCCCTTTCTTGAGTTTTTAAGCTTTTACTCGTCGTTACTGTCTTCGCGTCTTGCGGTGGAGTTCGTCGACAGCCCAACGTTAGCTTTTTTACGTCTGGCTATTGCGCTCGGGCTTAAAAAATCCCAACAGTGGTTTCCAATTGTGAAGATCATCTTGCTGAACAAAAAACGTGCAAGCATCATAAACTTGTGTTTGCAGCAGAGTTTGTTTTCTCCAATCATCCAAAGTCCAATGGAAAACTCCCATTGGCTTTTTGTCGAGAGAATGCTAACTTCCTGTTCGGCAACCCCGCACCAAACTACAGGAAACAAATGTTTCAATAAGCTTGAGTTGCATCCTAAAATCAAACTTGCACGAAGACAAGATTTTAACGTACGGCTCATCACTTAATAAAACATTTAAAAAAGGGTTGTTGTATCCAGTGTTGCCAGATTGTACTGACAATAAGAAGCAGTACTAAAGTCTATAGTGCAACCTGCCTAATCGTCACTGAGTAGCATCATTTTAAATATTCATTTCAAACACACACACACAGCGGACATCGCCCAAAGGGTACGAAAAGTAGCAAAAAATATTTTTACCCACCAAACTAAATGAAAAGTCGCCCGATTGGGTGGAATTGGGTGAAATGCAATTTTAAAATGTTTAGATTGTGAACAGGTTTGTACTCGCCTACAGCTGGTGCAGCCAGCTCCAGATGTTTGTTAGCAACCAATTTACATTAAAGAAAGTAGGTACGTATTTGCAGCTCGCTCGGACATTTATCAAGCCTGAATGGTGCAAGCCAATTTGGTAAATAAACTAGATTGAAACCAGCTAGTTGTTACCAAGAATACACGCCCACACACACACACACACATCCACTTTGCATCGGATTTACAATCCAGGAGAGAATTAAATATACAGAGATTTACATGGTGCATTTTAAAGCCCTCGTGTAAAACAAACGCAGCTTGCACTAAGACGGGGATGGAGACCTCTCCTGACCTGGGGAAGCAGGTAAACGTCCTGTAAGCACCTCCTCTCCGTCACACAACCAAACACACAACCAGTCTCGCGCAAACTATGGACACCGGCCGTCCTGCTCGCGTTTGGAACGTCTACTGTATCTAGACGACTGCTGAAACAACCTTCAAACACCAAAACAGGCCTTCAACACAAGCCTCCGATTAGTGCATCGGCACATTTCAAAAAGCCAAATGCAAATTTTTTTTTTTAAAAAGAGACGTTTTTAGGTTCGCCGAATTCGATTTGATGGCTTCTTGCGAGCGTTTCTGATGGAACTGTTTGAGAGCCTGCACAGTCTTGAGTTCACTTCCTGTCGAAGCACAGTCAAGTCCACGCGCTAACAGCCTGACCTGCAAGGTGAGCCGAAATATGCACGACGGAGCGAGAGCGTTGCAGGTATTACTGGGTTTGTGGGAGAGAATGTTTCAACAGGAAATCAGTGCGTGCCGTGTAATAATAGCCATCACTCAGGGGTAAGTGGAGAGAGGGAATTGTGTGAAAATTGGGCACACTCCATGGGCAGAATTAAGCCACAGACTTGTCTCCCTCGAGGCTCAGGTATCCGGTTTTAAAAGCGAATGCTTTGTGACCGGAAAGTGCCCACAAAGAGGGACTCCGGGGACCGAGGAAATAAAAGGTGCCATGTGTCCAGTGGAGGCATCAACAGACCGCCTACCACGCAGCAAATAAAACGGTGTGTCATGTTTAGCCAGAAGAGGATGGAAGCATGAATTCTCAACTTTTCATAAAAATAAAAAAAATAAAAACATATGGCTGAAAAACAATGCAACGGTTAAGACTTGCAGATTAGAAAATTCTGCATAATGTAAAAACAGAAAAATATTATTTTTACCCTTTCTGATTAGATTATGATTAGTTAAATTTTAGACGCAATGCAATATTTAATCAGTGTTGATTTATTTATTTATTTTTTTAACAGCCCACTCAGAGAATATGAACCGCTGTTAAAAAAAAAAGAAAAAAGTAAAATGATTTATTTTCACGATCAAGTAGCCTAAACCACAATACCCAATTAAATATGAAGCCTTTAGGAAAGGAAGCTCAGCTCCATACACGTCTATGTCTGACAAAAGAAATAATGGGAACAGTCATGATATAATTGATGCTCAACCAGCCAGGCATACGTTAATCTGGCATGCATTCAAACTGGATTTTGATTACAGGCATATGGAGTAATGGACTACATGGTAATCAAAATAAATCTCTCAAAATTGACGTCAAGGGAACGACAACAAAATGTAAAATTACAATAGTTATGTTACTTTAGCGTTTGTGCGTCTGTATAGCGCACAGTCTGCTGTAACCTATCAAACCTCAGCTGATGGAAAAATCAACCAAAAAACGCACCGCTTCATCATAAGGAACGTCACACCAGCCCGCACTGACATATCCGGTAGTTTAACGTGAGCTTGCTTATCGGTCAAATTACACGTCTCGCACTGACGGACAAAGGCACTCTGGTCAATGAGCATAGTCCTCCGGTGAATTCGGCATAAAAGTAGTATTGAATAATAAAGCAGGCAATGCCGTATTTCAATGAAATGCGTGTCTAACTTGTCAGCAACGCACGCAGAAGTCGCTCCCGCCCGGGATGATCTCCGGCATTCGCCCGGAGGAGTAACGGTTCCTGTGGACCGTTAATGGTAAAAGTTAGACGTCTGTACGAGTACGAGCACCACAGTCCGGTAAGTATTTGCCGAAATGTGGCGATGCTGCAACGTGTGTGGGGAAGAGTTTCACATCACAGCCCTCTCGCCACCAACAAGTATTTATAAGCGACGAAACACTAAACATTCGGGTTTCTCAAGGTAGTCTGGAGCCCCCCCCCCCTCTCCCTCCCCCCGTGATGCTCCCTGTACCTGCCCCTCTCCACCCGGCACCTCTCACAGGAACAGGGCTAACTGCACCGGGATCCGGGGGATGATTCAGTTCCATCCACATGAACAGCTTTTATTTATTTTGTACTTGCCGAAGTTGGAACCAAAAGGCTGGCGGGTCGCTCGATCAGCTCAGGTTGCTGCTTCCCGGCCACATTCATTTCCCATAAAAAATTTAAAAAAAGAAACGCTTTTTCTTCCCCCTGTGTCCGCTGACTTCGACGAGAGTTCCTCAAGTCGTCCACCCGGCAGAGGACCGCGAGCTCTTATTCACCGGCGTCCCGCTCCACGGCAGAGGCAGACGGAGGAACCATGCCTGGAAGCTCTGTCGTCCTTTTCTCTTTCTTTCTTTCTTTCTTTTTAATAAATATATATTTAAAGGTGCCTAAATCCTGCAATTAGAAGAAATGTTGCCTGCTTGCACGGGGCAAATAAGTGTCGGGCAATCGTTGCTTCTTCCCTCCGCGGCTCAGCCTGACTGTCGGCTCCTCTGCTGCTCGTCAGTCTGCATGTCTCTCCACCTGCTGCCGGTCCTATTAACCATTCCTGCGTCAAAGCCCTGGTCAAACCACAGGCCGTTAACCCGTTCCCCGGTGCGCGCACACCCCGAGCATAAATACGCATAAATCATGGGTATATATATATATATATTTATGTATATATTTATATATATGATTTCTGTAGGCTGACAGTGGATGGCTGTGGCACAAACAAATCAGTACAATTTGTCTGAAAAACACACACACACACACACACCGAGATACAAAACAACAGCATGTAAATCAATATAGAGCCAGAGCTCTCTGCCAGCCCCCCCCAGCATGTTAAACCTTCACGGACACTGGCCCCAAATGAATTTCAGTGGACACGGGCCTTGCTCGTTTGCCTGGAGGAGGGGAGCTGATGGGTCACATCTGATGATTTTGGTGAGCCAGTCCCTACTGACTCCTCACATCTGGCCCCTGTAGGGGGGGGGGCTTCTGACCCCCCCTCAGTGCCAGATTTCCACTGGCCTTTAGCGGTGCAGACAGGCTTATAGCTCTTCCAATACCCATCCCTCCGTCAGGAGCAATAGAGGTTATAAATAGAGACTCTCCAACGCCTAAGTGCACACAGCACCTGAGAGGTGGTTTTACTTTGTATGATTGCAAGTCGGTAATCTGTGACAGACTTCTGCTTTATTTTTTATTTTTATTTCTTTAAATGATCAGGATTAGGGGCTCTATGTGTGCACCTGGGAGGGTGTAACGATGATGGACAGCGCGCTATTACAGCGCAGCGCTGTCACCGGAGAGGATGAGAGGGTATCATCAGAGGGCTGGAGGAGGGAGGGGTGTGTGTGGGGGAGGTGGGGGGGGGGGGCGACGCTCCTCTCGCGCTTTCGAACTTCGATGACAGGCGTCGCACTCGATATTCCTCCGCGAGAATCTGATGGGATGGCGCGTTAACGACTTATTGTTGGCAGATGAAGCAGTCCCTGTGGATTGCAGTGTGCAGCCTTGAGTTTTAGTCGGATAAACACTTGCAGAGCAGAGATCCGTCAAGGTACAAAAAAAATAAAGCACATGCTCTGTGTGAAAGGAGGCAAGAAAAACAAAGATTTATGGAGCAAAACTTAATGGAATGATCAATTACAGCGGCTCATAAAAATGCAGAATAAAGCTAATGTGTCCATTAACGCTCACCATGAGGAAAATGCCTTTTCAACTCACTGTCTGGAGTCGCCTACGGGTCTTTAACAGTGCTTGTGTATAGTGCTCAAACTTTACTAATCTTCAAAAAGAAATGAAGGTTGCTGTGGTAACACAACACAGTGCAAGTGGTTAATGCATTCAGCTTGACCGCTATTTTTTAGAGCTTACCTCATTCAGCTTTGAAGCTGATTTCTTTATAATTTTTTACCTTCAGATAGAGCCAGGCTAACTGCTTCCAGTCTTTATGCTAAGCTAAGCTAAGCTAACCAGTAGCTGGCTGTGTAGCCTCATATTTAGCGCATATGAGGATGGTATCAAACCTCTTATCCAACTCTTGTTGAGAAAGCGGACAAGCATGTTTTCCCGAAAACTATACCCATTTAAAATGCATGAGTTGTTTAATTGAATGAATCACACGTTTTCTAATAGTGTTATGATTCCCAGACAGTACAAATATCTACATATACATATACCTCTTTGAATATTACTCATCTTAAAAACACAGAAGAACCTCTTTGGGTCTTTATTCCCTCTATCCCGAGTGTTACTGTACTAACTGTACTGACAAGTTACCAGAACTATGAAATCTTATTTTGCACCTTCTGATACTCTGGATTTGATTCATTGTTGCCTTTAGTTCTAGATCAGTTGCTCAAACTTTCATGAGGTGGTACGAGGTTTGTATTCAACCCCTCATCGTGAAAGGGTAGAGGATGTTCTGGAGTGAGGTAGTTCTGGCATCTGGTTTCAGCTCGACTGTGTTGAAAGAAACAGACCTCCATATGTCCGCCCATCAATCAGTCATCCCTCTCTCGGCCTGCGATCATGGAGCTCCATCTCTCTCTTGCATCTTTAACTTGTTAGAAGCTTTGAAAAACCTTGCGTGAACGCTTCAAAGTGACTTTTCTTTCCTTAGTATTATTTTTTAAAAAGCTCACTTTTCTGGGGTTGTGTTTTACATACCAGACTCTAGGCCTGTTATCTGGGATTCAAAACATATCGTGTGGTCAATCAGTCGGTGGAGCCAGTTTCTACGGAATTATCTTGACCCTTCTTTGTCGCGGTGATCGAGGCTAAGGATGCACACATTGGCCTGGTGTTGTTCTGGCGAATAAAGTGTTTGTCAGGGTGAACAGGGATCATCCCTTGGAGGCCACTAAAGCTGAACTTCCGCCCCGGAGGAAGCAGGTGAGGAGAACTTTGGATTTTAACGAGAGACATTGCATTTTTCCCGGAACTTTTCAGTTCGTGAACGATAACCAGTTTGTGTAAGTGAATTTAGGTGGAACTTCTGACTTTAATCCTTTCATATCTTAACACAGCATTTTGCACCAGTGGCACAATTATTTGCTCGGCATTAAGTGCGCCGCCATAATTTGCTCCAGCTTCTATCTTTCCCGTGGCCTACTGTACAACCTTTTCTGATCAAAAAGAAAAACTCATCACGCGGTAATCCTCTGCAGACAATAAGAGGGGCAGGGTTCCCCAAAAGTTCAGCATGAGGTCTTTTATTCCTTGCATTCTCTCAGTCTGTCGCTGCTTCATGGTTTGTACTGTATTCATCAGGTCACCACAGTCAAATCTCACAGTCGGCACACTTTGCATTTAATCTTTGACATCGCCATTAAATCCTGTCCACAAGATGCTTACACTCATTTCAAAGTATACTTCTTTAAACTTGTCTTGTTCTCCACAGTGATTGCTTGGGAATGTGATATGTAGTCCTTACTGCTCCATAGCGCAATGGCTTTTTGATGGCATTTGGGCGTAGGATGCTAGTAAGCGTCACTTTCTGTCCAAGATGGTTTTAATTCCACAAATGTCTGATTCATCGATCCAAAACACGAAGCCGGAGGAAGTCATTCTCAAAGGACACTTTTCTGACTTGACTTTCCGAGCAGCTCAGTGGAACGCTTCATGTCGGCACGGTGGTGCTACGGGGCTGCATGCTAACACTAGCATGGCAACATGCTCGCGAGGAAAATGCTGTTCTTCGACACCGAGCTAAACGCTGACACAACTTTGACACAACTTTAATTCTGCTCCAGACCAACGGCTCTCCAACATCTGGCTGCCATTCATTTCATTACTGATGGCTGTTTGTCGGCAAAGATGGATCGAGTGGCTACCTGCTGAGTCTGTCGGCTAAAACCCAACTATGAAGTCATTATGCTCTAAATACATTTGTCATATGTCGTCCTCCCTCCGTCATGTATTTTCTTGCCTCTTGACAGCCTAAAGGGTGTGATTACAGACACATACAAAAAAATTGAAATCATATACATCCCTTATTACTAACCTGGAAGCTGGATCGTCTCTAATGAATACATTCCAAAAAGAGCTTTCTCTATTGATTTTATATAATCAATTACCTCTCTGGTGTCCCTTTTACCTTGAATAATTCAATTTATCTTGTCACGATGTTTGTTTTATACCTTGTTCTTGAAAATGGTGTCCTGTAATGGAAATCAGCCTTGGGGAAGTTAAAATGAAATTGTAATAAAAACCTTTAGAAATATAAATTAAAATTAACACAGATGCACATACATATAAAGTTGTCAATACATTTCAACCTGCTACCCTCTTAAGGCCATTTTCAGTGTGAGTCAGTGTCTGACACAAATACTAACACATATTGGAGATGTCCTTTATGTTTATGTTTATATGTGGCAAAGAAAAGACAAATTCAAGATGATTCAGTAGAAAATCCCTTTTGAGTCTCAAAACAAAGACAGAGGATCAGTAGATAAGTACGAGTTTGTGTTCCAAAATTAGACTCTATGGCAAGTCTGTACTCATGTTCTTGGCATTAAAAATAAAGGTGCATATTTGAAGAATGTCGATATAAAAAATTGCCAATACGCTGCATTTCAAGAAAGGTGGAGAGGACTTTGAGAAAGTTGCAATTCTGACTAAAGTTTCTGCAGCAGAGGAATTTTATGAGGGGAAAGTGCTTGCCAATACAGTGTAATGACTATATCTCCAGTTCCAAAGTAAACAAGAAAGGTCATAACTAAAGGTCAAATGGGAAAATCTCTATCAATCTGTATAAAATGTGTTACGTAAAAGGGAATTAAAAAAAAATACTTTAACCTCCATCAAGACAAACATAGGTTTATGCCCTCTGGGTCACTGTCGTAACAGCTTGTATAAACTGGTGTTTTCTGCGCACCATCAGAGATGGTGCGTTTTTATTAGAAGACGTTTCCAAGTGGGAGCTCGTACTGTACAGGAACAAACGGACGAGACCTGGAATTGAGCTCTGTGGGACTTTTTAAGAGCTGTGTGCCTCCGGGAGATGAATTGTCTTACAGACAAAGGTCTATTAGAAAGACGGGATCCGAGACAGCTCGGTGCTGAGCCAGATACCCACCTCAGCGCTTAAGTGAGTCGATTAAAATTTCATGATCAAATCTCAAATGCTGCACTATGAGGTCTAAAAGAGGTAAGACGGAGCAATCTCCTGGCGGCTTCCATTTAGTTCTTCTCAATTCAAGAGGGAGAGTCATTGTGCCCGCCGGTAATCGAAAATCCAAGGGGAATTTTCTCTAAATTAATGTGCGCACTTGTTGACCTGCTTCCTTATTGCCATTATATGAGTTCTCAAAAAGATCCGGGGTTGAAAGACCCGCAATGTTTAATATTGATTCTGCTGGCTCTGAAGGCCTTAGTCAAAATTGCTTTATTGAAAAGACACACAAGAAAAGTAGCCAAAAGGTGAACATGTGTGTCTTTGGTCCTAATCAAGAGCATTCATGTCGGGCTGTACTTCCATCACCCCCTTTAAAAGTGATGATCAGCCCATGAGGCATTTAATGGAAATAGTCCTGAGATGAAATAGCCTCACATTCTTGTTTACAATAAATTTGAATAACCGTGGGTCACTGAACAAGCTGTGAGACAGCAGACATATCTAAAGTTCATGTTGTGCCTTGAGAGAATGTTTAACTAAAGCAGCAGTCTGGATGAATTAATAAAAAAAAATAAAAAAAACGAAAGCAAAGATGCTCAGGGGAGGTTAGAACTGAAAACAATGTGCGAAGATGTAAAGTGATTATTGCATTTTTCGTCTTCCTTTTATTGATGACGCACACGAAAGAATGCGCTCAACTTCTTTGTTTTTTTGGGACATTTGCCAACGAGGGTTCGTGCAGCCTGCTCGCCTTGGCAAGGTAAACTGACTCTTGCAGAACACAATGCAAAAACTAATTGGCGCTATGTTGTGCTTTGACATGTGTTTCTTCAGCATGACACCAGTGTGGTATGTCTGGCTCAATCAACAGACTTTATCCCTTCGCTGTCAGATACAAGCCAGACAAGAGCCACAGGTGTGAGCGGTCGGTCGTGTGACATGACTCCTGTTCCTGGAGGCATGTCATTTCCTGAAAGAGAAATAATTGACTGCGCGTGCCGACGCAGAGTGGCAGAACGCCGCGCGGTAAGAAAGTAAACTCGATGAGTTGCCAGTTATTCCTTGGCTGTTCTCAACTGTTTCACCGTGTCAACTGAGCATTCCTAACATTGATGTGTTCGAAATTAGATTGCTGAATATGTGCAGCAGTACTGTACAAACATGCAAGCCTGCAATTATTTCCTTTTCTTGGCCACTTGTGAGTATCGCGCCAAGCTGTTGTGTTGCATATTATCAGCTTACAAAGTTGCCTATTACTACATTCAGCAGACACGGAGCAATATTAATGCAGAACAGTGTTTCTGTCCAATATTCACTCCCCTGTTAGCTCTGTTTTTGGTCTCCACCAACTCCTGAGGGATATATTTGGCTTTTTAGCGGCTAAATGTTCCACTTTGTCGTCCAGCTAGTCACTTCATTTTTATTGTGCACCACCTGCCCAGCACCAAACAGAAGTCAGAGGGTTTATCCCCAAAAAAATCCCATGAAAACGGCTCCCTTGTATACCTTGAAGCGTACGTGATGAGCTGTGAGACTGAACCAAAACAGTGTAAATACACAACATTAGCAACATTAGCTTTCATTTGAAGTCTTGTTTCTGTCATTGCCATTGTCAGCCGGAGCCAGCAGCTGTTTTAAACATTGCCAAAGTCTGGGTCGGGACCCACAGGTGGGTCGCAGGAGATTCTTTTGGGGTCGTCAAGTAAAATTGTGGAATTTCTTCCACAGTCTTTTATCTAATATTTATATCTGCAGTGCACCTTTGAGCCACAGGAGGGAGCCTGAGTGTTCATATTGTTCTGGTTTATTGTAGCCTACTTATAACATTAAATCTAATATGAAAGGCTTACATTCTTTTTGTAAATCCTGTAAATTTCCCCCCTGCAGGACTAATAAAGGATTATCTTATCTTATCTTATCTTAAGAACCTGTTAACTCTACCTAAATGCATTTTTTTGGTCACATTTATAAAGTATTTAACATGTGTTTTCAATTAAACAAAGTTGTGATTGTGAACGTACATCGCTTTGAAAATGGCAGGTTTACTTATTCAAGATAATATAAGGTGATATGGGAATGGCCGTCAAAATGTTGAGGATTATTTCTGCACAAATTTGCCCTTCTCACGGTTCAAGAAGGTTTGTCATTTTTAAAAAGGGGGTCCCCCGGGAAATAAAGTTTGGGAAACACTACGCTACAGTATATCTGCGAGCACCAAATAACAGACAAACTAAGTGAGCTAGCTTGAAGTTGGTGGAGAACAAAAATGAGTTCAAAGGAGGGTGAATACTGGACTTGTAATCGCCAGGATGCGTTTTGCTGCATATCAATGACTGTGTTAAAAGGTGATAATATATCAGTGTTAGCATTTTGCTTCAAGGTGCACTGCCCCCAAGTGGCCAAAATGTGTTAATGCAAGTTTAATTATGCTGAAAGATGCTTAAAAAAAAAAAAAAGAAGAAAAAAAAAAAAGCTCCATATACAGCTGGATGGGACTGCAGAGTTAGGTGGCTCTTCTCTTTATACAGACCTAGTTTAGAGAAGTTTCTCTGAAATGACTCACACGCTGTATCTCCACAAGACGTGACAGCCTTCAAACTGCTGGCTGGTGGGCGCACAAGGAGATTGGTGCTTCTGTGCTATTGCCAAGGCAGCGGTTACAGATTCAAGGGAGCATCCACAAGAGAGCGCCAGCAGCTATACGGCAGCTGTTCATGGCGAGGAGCTTCAGACAACGTGGCGGGTCAGGGCGGTCACCACCAAGTGAGCGGAGACTCTCATCTATTCTGTGTGGCAGCGTTCCACAGCTCAAGCGGAGTGCCAGGGAACGGAACATTTCGCCTAATATATATACCGGCGACCGGCTTCTCCTTACAGCCATATTGTCGCACCGAATTATTAAATCAAGGTAAAGCTGATGAAGCGGCACAAGCAATTAGGAAATGTAACCGACGAGCGGCTCAAATCTCAATCTGCTCATTCGTATTGAGACAGTTTAGTCGCTGTGCATCAGAACGGCGCTCTGCGGTATTCAGTGGAATGCAGTTCAGTCTTTATTGTCCCGGATGGGCACATTCCTTCTGTAGGGCAAAGGCTTAGAAGGCAGCTTTGAAGAGGTTTCAAACATTCCTTAAAAGGTATCACGTCCTTGTTCTTCCCATCCGTCATTAGGCTAATGAGGAGTTCCGCGGCACGGGAGATAATTTGAGAAAGATGTGGGAAAAAATAAAACATACCCCCTAAAAGGCCATTTTCTGGTATGAAAGTGGAGAGCTGCATGAAATCATTAGGGTTTTTGAAGAAAACAGCACCGATGTTTCTTGCGTAGGTGTGTTTCACACAGAGCTGTGTCTGGGATGAGAGAAGAGGCTTTTTGAAAGATGTTCCTATGTGTAGATTAAAGAGACAACTGTTACCAAGGAAATCACTCACAATGATGTTTTGAATGAGTCGTAAATACCTTTGTACCTTCCTTCTTCTTGTCCTGTACTGCATGTGTTTTTCGAAATCTTTCACTATCATCCCCCTATTAGGCTTTTCTCTTTGTTCTGGTCGAAGCTTAAGAGTCATTGGAATTTCTTTATATTGAGTAGTAACTGAAGGCTTTTTAATGGTTAATAAATACTTTAGTCATTTTTAATTGGAACCACTTTTGCGTTGTTAGATTGTGACGAATCCTATATTGTAATAATATGGTTATACATGTTGGTACACAAAGTTAACAGTGCGCAAAATTTTGTGGGATTTATTGGCATTTCTTCATTGTACAATCACCTAAAAATAAGACTTGCACAACGAGCCGTTTAGATCTACACACGGAGCGGGTCGTCTTTACGGAACCAGCCGCGTTGTTTTCTACAGTAGCCCAGAATGGACAAAACCAAACACTGAGTTCACGTTTTCGCCTCGGCCTCCTACAAGCCTGGCATCCGGGAGAAGTTTCAGTTGGTTGCAATCTGCAACCTCACCAATAGATGGCGCCAAATCTTACACACTGCACCTATTAAATTATTAATTAGCAATTCTTAAGTGATGCCATCTGTCTGATAAATATAAGGCAGCCAGCAGCCAGTTAGCACTTAGTTTAAAACCTTTAAAGGGTGGAAGGGTGTAGCATGGGACCAAGGAAGAACCCATAACATTTTGGCAGAATATCTGCCCAGATAACAGGGTACACATATTATTCTTCACTTATGGAAACGGTCTTTGGGTCTCCGAGTGCCTTTCTCGTGAACATATCTTGGTTGTTAATTTATATAAAACCTAAGTGCGACAAGTTGTAGTTTTAATTCTTAATTTTACACTTCGTTTTTTGTAAAAAATGTATAAAATGAGATACAATGTGTCAATGAGCTTTGGACAGAGCCAGGCTAGCTGTCTCCCTACTGTCTTTATGCTAAGCTAAGCTAACTGCCTCTTGACTGTAGATTTATGTATAGTTTGCAGACATTGGCGTTGTGTTTATTTTCTCACCAAACTCTTGGCAAGAAATCCAATTCAGTTGACTTTGGCCGATTGTGAAACTTTAGATAGAGCCTGGCTCGCTGTTTCCTGTCTTTCGAATAAGCTATGCTAAGCTAAGCTAAGCTAACTGACTCCTGGCTGTAGGATGTTTGATAAATTACTGATGAATTCAAAAATAAATAAAAATGGCAAAGCGAGATGTTGGAGGAGCAAAAACACCAGCAAAAGGGATTGTACTCATCATTGGCCTGTAACGGACCTATAAAGCATTAGTAAATCATTTATTAATCATTTATAAAGCCAGTATTTACAACATATAAACACTTAAAGGTGGCTTGTCTTTTTATTTGTTGTTGTCCCATGGGGGCACAGATTACCAGCCGGGTTTAAAGTGTTTCTTAGCGATACACCCCGTCAGCTTCCTGCTAATGAAGACCGTCACTCTGCAAAGAGAACATGCGTTTTTAGCTAAAACCGCACAAAGGGAGCTGTCAAAAGCTCACAGGAGCTATCTGGGTTCACTTCAAAGCTTTAAAAAGCCCCTTTATGTTGAAAAGTTCTGTATTCTGCAGATAAAATATTAATTCTCCAGCGTGCCCCTTCCAGACTGTTTTAACTCCACCTCTCTCCCACCTTATAATTAATGAAGACCGTTTTCTGTCGCATAGGCCGCTCACACAAAGTCATGGCGCGTGCTGCCAGCTTCCCTCCTTCGACTGGGTCTTATCGGAGGCTGTTCGACGTCTCTGGCCACCCCATGACTTTGTAATGCTCCCCGTTCTCTTCTCCACTTTATAATTCAGTGGCGGGACAGTAAACAGATGGGGGGGGACCGGGAGGACCGGGAGGACCGGGAGGACCGGCTTTGGGACTCCATCTGCTGGACACTCTGCTCGGCCTCGGCGTTAATGTGTACACAGTGTGTGTAGCTCTGTGACGCGGTGGACAAATAGAAGGGGGACGGGAGGGGGGGGACGGGAGGGGGGGTACGGGGGGGTTATGTAAAATAGAAAACGACTTCAAAGGGAAAGGCTGAAATTTAAAAAAAAAATGATGTCCGGCCCAGGCAACAGGGAGGGAGAGAGAGCTGTCTGGGTTTCCTCAGGTGACACCGCGCTAATCTCACGGCAGACAGCACAGAGGAGACCCGCTGTTCCCTTCCTCTCCTTCCTTCTCCCTCCTTCTCCCTCTCTCTCCCTTCCTTCCTTCCTTCCTTCCTTCCTCTCCTCTCCGCCGGGCCACCGCACTCCACACCCCGTAACTCGCCAACGCACCATCAAAAATGCGAAAAAAAGAAAGAAAGTGGAACATGGCTCGTGGTGAGAAGGAGGAGGAGGAGGAGGAGAAATATCACAGTAGAGGAGATTAGCGCTGGTGGGGGGGGGGGGGGCTGGTAGAAGTTGTTATAAATTACTAACTGAACCTTGTAGAATTTACACGCTCATTAATTGATCTAAAAAAAGAAACAGAAACAAATAACTGCCTGAAGAAAAAGATAATGTATTATTACCATTAAAGCTTTGATTCAAATAATATGGGACATGAAGTAAAAATATTATTAATAAAAATAATAAAAATAAATAAATACAGTAGTTCATTAAAGATTCAACTTGTCGTCGTCGGAGAAAAGGAACCCTTTTGCCACATGAAGGGCCACGAGGGGCCACAGTTGGTTTAAGGCCACGAAAAGAGCGCCCCCTACAGACACTAAACTTCACTAAAGGGGTGCTGAGGGGATTTAGTGTTGCTCCTCTCTGTCTCACAAGAGGCAGATTAGAAAAGGAGAAGTCAAAACGAACCAATACTGGAGCATAGTTTCTTTCTTTTTTGGGAGTCTCGCTGCCTGGTGAATTACAAACTCCATGCTCCCCAGTTAATAATGCTGGCTTTCTGTTATGAAAGCATAACCAAACGTTTAACAACCATTTTCATGTACTCCTCATGCCGATAATGCGGACCTCTAAGCGTAATAAATCGGTGGAATTCATCTTTAATGGCAATTGTGAAGAATTTCTAAAAGGTTAATAAATAAGAAACAGATTTAAATTCATACCAAATGAAGAAAAACAGACCCGAGCTTCGTCTAAAATTGAATGGCAATATTTTTATTAAGTTAGGAAATCAACATATTTTAAGAAATGTAATTATATATATACACTGGTTCTACTGTATGGATTTTTCTTAAAAAAAGGACAAAAATAAGCTTGACACACCAAGCTGATAAATGTTATAGACTTTGCATTTCACATACCCATAAATAGTGATCTTGGTTTCAAATCATAAATACAAGTTCATGTCATCCTCACGACTGAGTGGATGATGTGCAGTAACCTCCCAGTATTTATTTGTTCACATCAAAGAAAAAAAAAATTATATAAATCAAGAACACCGTCACTGAACTGTTCTTAAATATCTTAAAACTACACTATAAAATACATAAAGCATATCTACCATGTGTTCCATGGGAAACAAAGAAAAGGCAATGGTATAAGAAATCATTTCTCATGAAATATTGGTAAGCCTTAAAATAAACTTTCAAGCGATTTCATTAAGGTCATGTACAGCAGGTAAAAGAGGCAGGTGTTTTTTCTTTTTTTTTCTTTTTTTTTTCTTTTAAAACCATTAAAGCAGTCAAATAATTCTAACATTTGCTACTTTTGTTCAAAATATACAGAAAACGACCTCGGTGCAAAACGCTTCAGTCAGAGCCGCTAGTGGCGGACGCCGCGGTAAACAACTAGGCTGAGATTCACAGGCTGGAGGAGCAGGTAGAAATGGAAACGCTTGTCAAATGTGTTGTACAGTAGTGGCCCATTGTAGTCCAGTGATCACTGTAGTAGTGGTGTGTAGTGTCGGTGACCTGCAGGGGGGTGGGGGAAGGGGGGGAGGGGTTGGGGGGGAGGCCGCGTGCACGGCTCAGTGCTCCTCTTTGTCCCTGCCTCTCTTGTCCTTCTCGTCCTGCAGGGCGGTGCCCAGCTTCTTGATGAGCACCGACAGCACCTTGTCCAGCGGGTCCATGACGCCCCGCTGCAGCCACTTGGGGATCGTGGTGCGCGCGTGGTGGAAGCCCAGCTTCTGCAGGATGTAGTCCACGCCCACCGGGTCGATCTTGCGGCCCGTCCAGGAGATGAGCCTGGGGACGGAAGAGATGCTCAGCTTCTAAGTTTTTTTTTTTTTTTTTTCATGCAGTAAAAAACGCAAAAATGATTTCAACGTGAGAACTAAAGTTGTTCTTTACATCTTATTTCAGTTATTATATTTAAAAGTCTGAGCATATACAACACAATGCAATGCTACTTATTTAACTAGACAGCATTTCAAATTAAAAACCGTCTCCATCTCAACCATCAGGTGTTCAAACTCTTAAACATCCTGGAATCCCTCTCCCTGACACCTTGTGAAGAAACCAGTATTTCTATTGCATCACAGATAGCTCATGGCTTTTGGTTTTGTGAGCATGTTTTCTTTGGTAAAAAACATACAATCTTTAATAAGGTAATCACAACTCACGAGGTCCACCTGCATAAATAAAGGACGCATAAATAAGTAAAATTATATTAAGTTGTTATAAGAAACAGCAACATTGTGTGACTCTGTTCTTTCTTACATGATAACTCCTGTGCTTTTTGGTTTTTATTTTCCAATAACGCTCTATTTATCACTTCTCTGCCATGATGGCGAGCCAGACAGCTTGTGACTATATTCACAATCCTCCCAATGATGTCCATTCAAGATCAACTTATTGTGGTTTTTTTATTATTAATTTATTTATCGTGATCCGAGATTAAAATCCTCCCCATCCCGAACTGCAACATAAAATGATGCTTAAACTTTAGTGCAAGAAATAATTAAATAAATAATCTAATAAATAGATAATATAACCTGTGAGGAGCATTTTCTCTGCATATTGACTACTTTTACTTGATACTTTAGGTTCATTTTTATTGCCAATATAATACTTATGTACTTAACTTTAACTCACGGTTTAAAAGCCTAAAAGGAAGTCTCACGGCAGAAATACACGAACCCAACAAACGAGATGAAAAGAGCTTAAAATGAAATGTCATTGTGTCCTGAAACAGTCGCAGCACTCCGCTGCCTGCATTAGGTCTAGAACTGGTAGACAGCTTTACTCAGATTTCTTTCTTTTTTCCCCTTTATACAACGAAGCATGACATCCTTGTGTGTTTGGATTGAGCGGTTTGGGCCCCGTCGTCTCTGTGGAACTCTGGCGAGGCCACGAGGTCACAGCGCACGGCGCCGCGTCACCAACGCTCCTTTTCTCGTTCGCCCTTCTGCCGCTTCCGAACGCGGCGTTATTTATGAGCGAATGCCAATTCATTTCACTCTCCCCCCCGCCCCCCCCCGCCCACGCCGTCAGTGGCGCGCCGCTGACCTGAGGGTCGGCTCCAGGTGCCACGTGTTGCACATGAACTCCCTCCAGTCCACCGTGGTGTAGTTGATGCCGTCGTCCTTCTCCGTGTCCGTGTCCTTGTCCGACGAGCTCTCGTCGTGCAGCGCCGTGGGGCTCTTCTGGCCGGGCCGCGCCGCGAACATCCGCGGAGCAAAGAGGGCTGGGGGAGGAAGGGGGGAGGAGGAGAGGGGGGAGGAGAGAGAGAGGCATTAAGGAAGCTCCGCTGCCCCGGTGTTGTCTTTTCTTTCTTTCCCCTTTTTAACATGGCAAACACATTCTCCAGCAACAACATCCGGAGGCAGAACACAATAAACATTCATTAACATCCCAGATCGCGTACATTCTAGACCCCATTCACATTCAAATACCCATCTGCCCCGATTTGATTAATCAGGACGGACCCGCGCTCCGGTGGAACTCCTCGGGCGCTCGCCTCCCCTCTTCTCCTCCTATTCAGCCGCGCGAGTGGACGGAAACAAAGTCGCCGGTGATAATATAAATCCTTATATTGTGTGTATATTCTTATTCTTACGGTCTGTGAAAGAGGTTAAAGGTTACTCGAGTCCAGAGTTGTGTCGGGCGAAAGACGCTCTGTCTTTCTCTCAAGGATAGATACACGCCTTGGATCACAACACTCATGCATGTTATCAGTATATTTACAGTAGAGAAGCAGACAGGCCGTCGCACATGCCAGTCCTGTGAGGAGAGGTGGGATTGTTCTCCCCCTTTTCAGCTCAGAGCCAACCGGAGGTCAGGATGGTCCGATACAAACCTGTGACGAAGTCGGTGTATGAAAGGGCCGAACTTCCGTCTCTTCGTGGTATTCCTTCCTCTCAACCTGCGTGTTGACAGAGGGACTCCCTGCTTTTGCAATTGCAGCGCTGGTAGACTTTGCATGTGACCAAAGAATAAATCTTGGTATCAGCACGAGAGAAGTTGTTGGCTGAATTATTCCTGAGGCGCCACCAGGCATCCAATCAGAACACACTAACACCGGCGCGATTCTTAATTGTCGCGAGGAACGCGAGGTTGCCGGCATAAAGAGCTGCTAATTCGTCCCTCCGTGGAACACCACTTATAATGCCGCCCGCGTTTGAGCGCTCCGACCCGCCCGCTGTGTGAGAAAATAACACTCAGCTGCCGGCGCTTCACGCTGCTCTGCGGAACGTGTCCGAAAGCATAGAAACGGCTACAAAGTGGCGGCGGCTGTTGCTTTTCCTTTTCTTGACGTGCCGGTGTCTGGTTCAGAACGGTCTTCATGGCCCGCACCTGTTGTAGACGACTCGGGGGGGGGGGTTTGGAGGGGTGGGGGGAGGGCGGTGGGGTGTGTTCCCTCACCGTCTGACTGACTTAAAGGAATGAGTGAAAAAGTAAAGTAAAAAACCTTTCTCCTTCTCCTTCAGGTAGGCCGACACCAGGTCGTGGAGAAACATGATGAGCTCGGCGTCCATGGTGACGCAGATGTGGTCCGTGAATTCCGTCACCACGCTGCACTCCACTTTGGGTTTGCTGTTGGTGTCTGGGACAAATGGGGGGGAAAAAAAAACAAGACGATAAAAGACGAGAGACAAACCTTTGCTTCTCCTATTTTGACTTCGGGGTTAAAAAAAAAACCCAGCAACAACGTCATACATGAACAACATGTCATATGTCAGTCACATCTCAGGGAAAAGTTTGCGACTATGGACCCTTAGTATGAGGACTAAAAGGGGGGCGTGGGGAGAAAAACTATTGCGTTTGAGGCCCGGCTCTCCTCCCAACGGCGCTATGAGGACGCTAGCTAGCTAATTCTTATCTCATTTATCTTGTCTGTATATTTTAAGGCCAATCTCAAAATAAAATTCCATGAACCTCTCCCACGGGTTGTTGTTGTTGCTGTCGATTTATCTTATTTATTTATTTTTCTTACATTGATCTAAATGAAAACTTAGAAAAGCACATCTTTAAAGATTCGATAAAAGAACAAATAAAATAAATGAATATTTGTCTTTGTACAAACAAAACGACGTGAAGGGCAACAGCGATGAAAGGATGCAGTCCGTCGACAGACACGTCGCCGTGACAACACGCGACACTACAGTCCTACCTGTTAGAGAGGGTTCGTCGGGATCTTGCACGTGGATGGACTTGAAGTCCAGCTGCATCCTGGGAAGAGCAAAGATGGTCTCCGTCTCGTGGTTGTAGCTGGAGGAGCTGCAGAAGCTGCTCAGCAGGCTGGCGCTTTTGGCCGCCGCCCCGCCCTCTTTGTTGTTGGCTTCCACGTTCCTGAGCAAGTTCAACTCTAAAGACGAGAGATGAGACGCGTCAAAGCTCTGGAGTTCACATCGGCTCCGCTTCGTTAAAACACTCCCCGCACCTATTTTACATTTAAGATAACGGGCAGCAGCTGAAAGGAAAGGCAGGCGGAAAGAAGCTCTAGTGGGGGAAGAAAAATTTAAATAAAAAAAATTTGCTGCGTCTGTCTTCCTTTAGTCAGAGCTGTGTGAAGTTGAGAAAAGTTTAAAGTTTGAGAAGACAGTACAATGAAGAAACCATTTGCATTTCAGCTGCCACTTTAGTAGGTAAACTAACTATCACTAAACTATGACACCAACTCTGCAATACAATAAATAAACTTCATTAAGGTTATTTGCTCGAATGCGTGTTGTGTCTGCAATATTTGGTCCAACACGTCTCCATCCATCAGGGCGGTGTACACGTCCTGAGACATGCAGCATGTGCGATGAGGGATTCACAGCTCTCATACGCAGGATCGATATCAGCTCTAATACAGAGTCTTATGAAGGGCCACATGGGACCGATCAACATTTAAAAGAGCCGTTACAGACGTTACATTGTATAACACTTTTTTTTCGGTTGATATAATTGTTGCTCTGGTTCACACTGGCCGTGAAGCGATCCAGTGTTTCCACAATCATTTAAAATTCGGGGATAAAAGACATAAGATCTGTACTGTTCGAGTTGTGGTACTGGAACCGGTATCGGGCATCTCTATGTGTGATGACATCAGGACACAAAACAAATGGTTTACATAGATTTAAAAAAAAAAAAAAAAAAAGGTTACCTTCATTCCTCATGGCAGTGACGTAGTTGAACCATTCTTTGACCGTGGCGACTCCATGTGGGGGGTTTTCGTGGCGCCGGCGGGTTATTTTGGTTATGGTGGCCATTGGACTTTCTAGTGCGCCACAGGGTTTGGTCACCATAGTGTTGTGACCCAGATGGAAATCCAGTGTCTGGACGATGTAGGTGGAATCGTCTTTGGAGCCTGGACGGGGCAGAAACCGAAGTGGGTTGTCAGAGCGGGATTGTGTCCAGCGCCAAATCTTTATTACGTAATCATTGTCCAAAACCAGTCACATCATGAACATGCTTTGCCTCACCGTCCTCCCAGATCTTCTGCGCCTCCGTCCAGAAGGCGATGTTGGGCTCCTCCAGGTGGAACAGGGCCCACGACTTGGAGCGGAAGTTGGGCCCGTGGAAGCATGCCAGGGTCATGTGGTTGCCGTGGAGACTCATCGACCCGCCCAGCTGCACGGCGTCCTCCGGCAGGGGCATCTGGAAGAGGGAGATGTGGCAGCCGGCGATGACCTTCAGCACCCCGGGCCAGTGGCGGTGATGGGCTGCATCCATGTCTGTGTGACGAAGACGGCGGTGTTAGGTGGGGTTGGGGGGGGGGGGGCACAATGTGAGACGCTGACCTGAACATGAGCCGTGCTGCCAACAGGATCACATCGGCGCATTATGTTTTCTTAATGAATGCTGCTTACTCTTTTACATTTTTTATTTTTTCTCATGAGCATGTTTGATTACATTCACTTGACGAACGGCCATGTCGACAAATTAAGCGTATTAGAATTATAAATCAGTTCTCCTCATATTGCAGCACAACTGCCCGAACACGCGCATACTTAACATGCCACAGTCGTGTCCCCCCCCCCCAGCAGTGTAGGAAAAAGAGCATGCTTACAGAGCTCTGCGGAGCCTTTCTCAGCGTTGATGACGGGGGTCTTGGGGGGCAGGTAGGGACCAGGGCCCCAGGTGGAGAGGGCCCGCTTGCTGGTGTCGAACTGCTGGGTGAAAAACTCCTGCAGCTTCATGCCGATCTTGATGAGGTCTGGCGTGGTGGAGCGTGAAATGATCACCTGGAAAATATCCCACTGCAGGTCTCCGTGGACGAAGATTTCACTGGAGGAGGAGGAGGAGGAGGAGGAGGAGGAGGAGGAGGAGGAGGAGGGTGAAACAGGGCGATGGAAGATTAAGACAGTTGAGAATGTAGAAAACAGTAAAGCACGGCAAGAAAGCGGATGCTGCTAGTGTAGATGAAACACCGGCACATAGCAGATCTGTGACATCATTTTGTCACACGGCCTTGCCGGGGAATTAAGAAGGCTACAATAAAGGTCTAAAGAACCAAAACCTGCGTTCTCAAGGGCTCTTGATGCAGTAACTTGTGCTTGTATAAACTCAGGTGGTATTTTGTTTATTACCAGGAGACACAAACCCAGATAAGAAACAGGAGCAAAGCGATACTGGTGTTGACATTTCGCAGAGGGAGAAAAAAACAAAACACTTCATGTAGTCACTGCACCGTAAAGAGCTTCTTAGCATTCCATCAAGCGTGCGATATTTCAAGAGCCGCCGACATCATCTCCCACCTTTTCTCCGACAGGCTGGTGTCAACGGTGCACAGGTTGACCTTCCACTCGTCTTGGAGCTGCAGGTCGGCGTTGCTGAAAACCCCCATCAGGATGCTGGAGCCCATGTAGTCCACGCGCGCCTCCGTCGACCCCATGGTGATCTGGATCTTGTGGCTGGGCTGCTGGTTGGGGTGCTCGGAGATGTGGGCTGGAAGGCAGACGGCAATCGGTGAGCACTGCAGCTTCAAGTGGCCGCTTATAACGCAATAGTAATTATGATTTTGGAGAAGATTTTTGGGGGGGAAAAATAACAGGGTTTATTTAGGTTTCAGGACAAGACTACATACAGTTGGAATTTGTGAGAAATAAAGTATCAAAAATACTTGTATACACAGGTCGAAAGAAATACATCAATAATATACACCTATATTAGCTTAATTAACCACCAAATGCAATACATAAAATGAAGTATAGATTCACACAGTGAAGTGAGAGGAGAGTGAAAGTGGTTTTAACGTCTGCATCTCATCACTGCACAGCTCCCGGTGTTGAGAGAGAACTCTGCACTGAACTCTGGCTCGGGGCCACGTCCCGCTTTACAGTCCGCGAGAACGAGAGCCGCTGACGAGCTGCAGAAAAACAGCAGATGTCGGGCGAAAGTCGCCGCTTTGTTTACTCACAGACCATCTCCAGGGTGTTCACGTCGATATTGCCGCCCACCACCCCGCCCTTGGAGTCGAGCTTGGAGCGGCCGAGGCCGACGGACATGCTGATCTCTCGGTCCCGGTTGCTGCCGACCGACAGTCGGCCCTGACTCTTCAGCCCGCTGGTGGTCCAGCTGCGGGGGGAGACACACACAAACACAACCGTGAGCTCTCCTGAGACGCCGCCGGCTAACGTAGAAGAGCTCTCTATGAAAACATTGCGAGAGCTCGCCCAGGAAGAAACACAGGCACATGAAAAGGGAAAAAGACCCGCAGACCTCGGAGCACTACGTCGGATTGTCAGATGTTGAAAAGTCAAACACGTCAATTTAAGTGAAGGAACTCACTTTCTCTATTTATTATTTCATGCATGGGATGCTGCACAAAGTGCTTTACAATTCAGCAGCGAACAATAAAACCCCGGAAAAAGTTTAAAAGTGATACACATACACAAGGAGGAAGGGGGAGAAACAAGTGGTACTTTTATCTGAAATGAGAAGAAAAAAACCGGCTGTTCATCGACTAAATTAAAAAGATACGTTTTGAGTTGGCGTTTTAAAACTGTCCACTGAGGCAGCAAGTCTAACATTTAAAGGGCAGAGTGTTCATTATTTGGGGGGAGGAGAGGAGGGGTTGTGACTTAAAGTAGCATCCCGAAAGGTTTTCGATCAGCTGTGGAGGACCTTATGGTTCCAGGAGGTAAAAAGGGGACGTGGACATTTAGCACCGGAAAATAAAACGAATAGAAAAACTTTAAAAATCAAATCTAAAAAAGATACAGGGAGCCAGCGCAGATCGCCTAAAACAGGAGGAGTTGTACAATTTCTCATTTTACCTCTGCGGCAGCGTTCTAAATGGTAGGTCAGAAAATAGAGCGTTACAGCTTTCAAGACGAATTAAGAGGTCAGAATCTCAAACAACGCAGAGGTTTCTCTCAGTACGTCATTACGTCAACATGTCGAATTAATGACATTCTCAGTACAGCTTCTTTTGGAGACATAACTCTTGCTTTAAGCAAAGACAACACCTCCGTCATGAAGGTTTTCATGACGGAGGAATATCCTAAATAATTTAAACGAGACAGAGAGAGAGACAGAGAGAGAGAGAGAGAGAGAGAGAGAGAGAGAGAGAGAGAGAGAGAGAGAGAGAGAGAGAGAGAGAGAGAGAGAGAGAGAGAGAGAGAGAGAGAGAGAGAGAGAGAGAGAGAGAGAGACAGAGAGACAGAGAGAGAGACAGAGAGACAGAGAGAGAGAGAGAGAGAGAGACAGAGAGAGAGACAGAGAGACAGAGAGACAGAGAGACAGAGAGAGAGAGACAGAGAGAGAGACAGAGAGAGAGACAGAGGAGCCGCGTGTGTTGCTCAGAGGACCCACACATTTCCAGAGAATGACGCAGAGCTCCTAAAAAAACCCAGCCCCGCCTCGGTTATGGGGGTGTTGTGTTCGTCAATGATTCAGCAGCATGCTCTGCGAGTCAGACTTAACCGTGGCGATGAAGGTTGTAACGGCCGCTCATCACCATGACCGGAGAGACGCAACGGTGACAGAGGATTGGATGAATTGAGCCCACGCGAGAGAGAGTGGGTGGTGAAGGAGGTGGTGAAGGAGCCGGGATATCAGCGTGGCGGCAAGGAGACGCCGCCCCCCCCACCAGAGACGTGAGCCTACACCGGCGTACGTGTAGCAGCAGAATACTCCAATAAATGTAAATAAATGATACG
This sequence comes from Ophiodon elongatus, assembly GCA_016806645.1. Lineage (NCBI taxonomy): Eukaryota > Metazoa > Chordata > Actinopteri > Perciformes > Hexagrammidae > Ophiodon > Ophiodon elongatus. Next base: position 143,441 of record JACSYO010001494.1, read on the forward strand.
GACTCTTTCGCACTACAGCAGTGTTTTCCAGGCAGTCTGGAGCCGCATTCACGAGGGGTCGTTTTCTCATTCCGCGGCTGCTCCTGGCCGACGTGGATCCCTCACACACTCACTTGCCAGAATTACTTCCACGTTTACGTTTGAGGCCAATTCTAAGCGAGACTGAGAGGATGTATCGACACAAGCCCAGAGGGTGGAAACGCTGATGTCTGTTTATGCATAAATAGTTCTGAACTGTTGAATCATCTGTGGTAATTTATTTTTGGCAGAGAGGGTACAAAACATTCGGAATAAACTGTTAAAAAAAAAAAAAAGGTCAGATAAAGTTCTGATACATCAGCTTATTTCTCATAAAAACTTTTAGCATGAGATTTACCTTTTATTTATGTGATATTATATATAATATATAATATATTATATATTATATTAATATATATATATATTATATATATATTAATTAATATTATATTTAAGAAATTACATTAATTCACTTTTTTGCCAAGAACTAGATGGTAAGATACTCTATTGTCCGTATGACAATGACCAGATCCTCTAAAACTCACTAATTAGGCTAGGCTAGCTGTTTCCAGGCGTTATGCTGTGCTAAGCTAACCGTCTCCTGGCTGTAGCTTCATATTGAGCATTTAAACGTTAGTGGTATCTATCTTGCCTGCCTGAGATAGATCTTACAGAGCTAAACCTTGCCTTAAAAAGAGAAATTAACTATTATTTTTTTTGGAGCCCAGCAGTATACAGACCTTTGTGCCCTGCAGTGGCCTCGATCTTCCCATTTAATTCACAGCCAGAAGAAGCATTTTTACAGAAAACATCACGATGGGTATTAAAGTATCTACGATAAAAAAAGGGGCAGAAACTCACGTGTTGTTTCCCATGACGTTGCTCATGTTCATTTGGACGGTGAGCTGCTTCAAGTTGATGGCGAACACCACCAGCGTCTCCCACGGCGCCCCCTGCTGACCTGCCGCCTTACCATTCTTACTGAAGGAGGGGGTGGATGTTTTTGTCACCGAGTCTGGACGAGAATGAACGGCGATTAGGTGAAGACGGGCAGTAGAGGATATCTCCATTACATTTTGTAATCTTCCACCTTTATTTAATGGTCAGTGCATTGTTTGAGTTTGCAGTCACCTCTCCTGGGAGCGGAGGAATCGGACACGCTCCTGGTGCGTCCAGGTGCCGGGGACTTGAGGTGGCCCAGGCCGCCCGGGGACATGTTGCTTCCGGTGGAGTGCTCCGAAAAGACGTTGGGGGATTGGGGCATGTGCTGTGTCCCGGTGCTGCCGTCCCACGTCCTCCAGTAGGCTTTCCGGCTGGACTCGGGGGACAGATGTTGGGTGACGTTCTCGGCCGAGTCCGGGGTGGCGGGGCCAGAGGCTGAGGCGAGGTAAAAAGGTTGAGAGACGTACAAGTATAAAAAAGGACAGCCGCGGAAATGTCAAAACGGAGCACTGCGGAGGAAATGTTGGCGGAGGGAAGGTCAGCCAGATGGGATATTAAAAATGAACACAAGTTAAACCCCATGGAGATTTGGTAGGTAGACGAAGGCCGACACGTTCGAATAAAATAAATCATGAATTTCAGTAAGCCATTTTCCTTTTATTCTTTTGTCCATATTGCTTATTATTGAAGGCCATGTTAAAAGTAAGCAGCTGGAGCAATACTCTGACACAAAAGTGGTCTTTTTTAGAAAAGCTCTCTGTCCCATTGTGTTAGATGCCCAGTAAAAGCCCACAGATATTTTCCGTACTCATGCGGCACTCAACAAACCCGACCCCGTCAGAAACTCACCCGGCAGGTTGATGGTCTGGTCTCCCAGGAAGAGGCGCCTGGCGATACTCCGGCGGTACCAGGCTCTCGGGAAGGCCAGGATCTCGCTCAGTCGCCTCATGTCGTACTTGAAGGACGCCGAGCCAATGTCACACACAGCTAGGGGGAGAATATTACATTTGTGCATACATGAGTCACACTTTTTAAAAAAAAGGAGTTGAATAGCATATGCTATCAACTCCTGGTGATATTCAGGTACACTTCAAACTCTGTGCCTAATCATCGGGAGACAATTTAAAGGGGAATGAGGGGGGATGCCATCCCTCTTGTTAGCAAAATGACCAAAATGCACCCCCCCCCCCCATTGTTAACCTGTCACCCCCCCTCCATCTCCTAGAGGCAGAAAGAGTGCAGGGGCTGACCGTGTTAGTCCAGTCTGCCTGACTCGCTGCTCCTTCATCTGTACGTGTTTGTGCAAGTGAGAACCCACAGCTGTGAAACATCAGCAGCCTGTGTCGTTAAATCCGCGGCGCTCTCCATGGTGCTGAAGAAGCAGCAGATAGAGTCGTAATCGTGACTCTTTCTCTGAGCCCCACTCCTCCGTCAGTTTCGTCTTGGGTCTTTAATATTCTCCCGTTGCGGATGAACAAAACAAACCGTCCCTGATGTTAAAAATGTACAAATCGCCACCTGCTGAGAATGTGTTTTACACTTCCGAAAGATCCGACGCCGCAAGTATTCAGCTCTGTGGTGGATCACTTCAAACTGAATTTAGACATTTTCCTAATATTGCTTCCACTTTTTGCTGGGATTTCATCCGATTCCTCTGAGTTCCCCCGCCTGTATAAACCACATTTCAAGTCTTCCAGAATGTCAACAGTCAGTATAAAGCTTGCTCTGGGGCCGCCGATGTACCTGAGATGTTGATGAGGGTCGTGTCCATTTTGCCACCTTTGGCAGGAATAAAGCTTTCAATGAAGGTGGGGCCTCCGGTACGCCTAATCCGGGACAAGCTGACCTTCACGAACTCCAGGTTGATACTCAGAGAGTCTTTTCTTCCCGTTACTGAAGAAGGCTCCTCGTCTACTGTACCTTAAGGAGAGAGAGCGCGATTATCAGGACAACCGCTCAACGTAGTTTATATTTCACTCATGCTTCTACCCATATCCACTGGATCTAGCAGGTTTGTACATCATATCCAGGGTAAAGGAGGGAAATAAGTCGTTATCAGTAGCGTCATTAGAAACTGCAGCCCTGTATTAATAGCACATTAGAATACACACTTTCCCTTTTCCATACCTAATGGCCCTTGGCCCGGAGGCAGGCCTGTGACAGCAGATTTCTGCTTTCCGGCGCCGTAGGGGTGGAAGACGAAGAGGGAGAAGTCAGACATGCAGGCGGTGAAGCTGAGGCCCGAGGAGTTACTGGGGGGGCCCGTGAGGTCGGACTGGCTGCTGCTGTGGCGGCTCCTGCCCAGAGGGCTCCCCAGCAACGGAGACGCTGGAAGGAGGCAGAGGAGGAGGTAAGACGGGCAGTAACGATCATTAGGCATAAAATAGAGGATAATATGACACCCAACAGGAGACCGTATCTGTCAGATTTGTGTTTTAATCTTGTGTTTGATGCTATATGGTTGTTGTTATTATTATGCTTAAATTCAATGCTGAAAATGAAATCTGAAAAAGAAAACATCACACAAGTCGAATGATGTATGAGAAGAAAATGAGTAGTCAGACGTTTTGTGACATACGAGAGTTGTAAAAATCTGTTCACGGTAATAAAATAAAATGACAAACATGGCATATAGTATTTCCCAATATGATTTAGACTACGAACATGGGACCTCGTGAGGTTTCTTTGGTATATTTCTAGGATTTCAGCACGGATTTGCTGTTCACAATGGAGCATTATCGGCAATGACCCCAGGAATACAGTACAGTGTCCAAGGGGACCTCCTGAATTTTGAACAAGAAAACTAAAGAAATAAAAAATGTAATTTAATTAAAATACCACAAGCTGCTCGCAGCAAACCTGCAGGTAAAAATGTTCAGAGCCACTGTGTGGGTAAAGAGTGTGTGGCCTAGAGAGACGGTGGGTGCGTGGAAGCACAGAAGAAAATCAGTGTTATTAAACGTACTGTCACAAAAATACCTTTCAGATTTTCATGCGTCAGAGACGCAGGACGCGTACCTAGCAACATCATGAGAGACTGCCAAAATGTTCATGCATCACATGCATATTAATGCAATTTTTCTTTTGTCTTGAGAACAAACTGTACATTTACTGTGGATATGCCTGGACTAAATATGAAATATACAGAGATGCGCTGTAAAATAGCAAAAATATAGAAAAAAAAACAAAAAAAACATGGCAGAGTAGTTGCATGATGTTGCAAAAAGACTGACTGGAGGGCAAAATAATGAATGGATGAGAACAAGCTGTGAGCACCGTTAAATCACACAGGGCCCAGCCGTGGCGTGCAGTGATAGCTCATGCTTATGCTCACGGTGTTTGAGACACTTCAAAAGACTTTGACTGCAAAAGTTTTGTTCTTCACATATCTCTGCCCACGTGAGAGCCTCATTATTCCACGAGACATGCCCCCCCCCTACCCCCCACCCCCCACCCCCATACCTTTGCTGGGGGGTGGTTTGGGGATGTGCTGCCCTGGCGGAGTGGAGGAGGGGTGGTGAGACCCCTCAGCGGGGTGGGCTCCTGTCGGGGGGGTCTCCAGCTCTCCGCGGTTGGAGGAGAAGACCAGGTCTAAGGAGGGCAGCTTGAGCATGCACTCCACCCTGGACATCGGCAGGCAGCTGAAGCGGATCTGAGAGGGCTGCCAACACACGGGACAACTCACTTCAATGTCAGGTAAGTAACAGCAAGTCTAAATGGCTCGACAGAAAAGGGACTGAATAAATGAAATAAATATGATGCAAAGTATCAATTACAAACATAATAACAATTGCAATTATCTTTGAATGGCTTGGGATTTTTAATGATCTGCAAATTATTTAAAATATTAGAAAGGTAAATGAGCTCTGGGGTACACCGAAAGTGAAAAGTAGCAAACATCAGATATGTTGGAGGGAGTGTGGATCATTTAATGTTGAGTAATGGGGAAAAGGTATGCTAAGGACACAAGGTCCCCCGTGACGTTTCTCCAAATTCCACAAAGGTTTAACGGGAAACGACAGATATTTGGTCATCATACTCTTAAAAGCAAGTAAAACAGCTCTTACGAGGAAATGCAAGAAAGTTATTTTTGCTGCTGCTGTTGTCTAATGCGTTGTCAGTACCTGGACTCTGACGTACACAACCACATCCACAGGGAAGGAGGAGTAGGCCGACGTGGAAGAGGACACCAGGGAGGTGGTGGATTCCTCCAGCTGCTCCACCGCGTCGAACTGACCCAAGTCCTCCTCCTGGGTCGCCACCGCTGATGGGAGGAGCACAAAGACATGCGGTAAACACGACGAGAGTGGACTGCCTGTGCCGCACGAGCGAGGAGGAAAGCTTCGACGTTTCAACGAATGAACAAACCTGCGTAGCCCCTCTCCACCGGCGTGATGGGAATGGTCTCCAGCGCCTTCTCCAGGAAGTCCAGCAGACAAGGGCTGATGACCATTTCCTCTGGCAGAGTCTGGAGGGCCACCCAGGCGTACAGCTTGGCCGTCTTCACCCCGCCACTGCCCTTACCTTTGGCTGCAAGGACACACGGGGAGTTTAAAACCTTCAGTAGCCTGGACTATATGTCGACAACACTTTTCTCGTTTCTTAAACTTTAAATAAACTGGAACCGGGTTAATAAACGTTTTTTTTTTGGCGTTCCTTCATCCCCCCAACCCTCTGTGGTGCGTATCAATATGCATGAGCCCAAGTTTGATCAAAAGGTACCCTCTGGATTTGCACCTTGAAATACAAGAGGTTATCGCATGCGTTTGATTCGGGGGGGGGGGGGGGTCCTCGTCTAGATGTAAAATCAGCACGTCGCTCTAGCGCCGGCGATTACGGACGGTGCGAGGGCATGCAAGGAGAAACGAGGGAATGCTCAGTACCTGATGGGATAGGTGGGGGCGGGGGAGGTAGGAGCGAGTTAGTCTTGCTCGGCGCGGCATTGGGAGGGCCGCTATCTTTCATACCATACAGCTTCGACTCTTTGGAGAGCGTGCGAGGGAGAGAGGATCCGCGCGAGGTGTTGGGCGACTCCGTCTTCAGTGTCTTGGAGTTGTAGTGCAACTACGAAGGGAAAGCAAAACGGGAGATTGAATCAGTTAAAGCAAAAAATGGAACAGTCAGACACTTTGGATGCCACAGGCAGCTGACCTTAACGTCCACTCCTGGAATGTAGAATACGGTGGTCTCCATGTCGTTGGACTTGGTCTGCAGGGAGGAGGGACATTTCTTGCCGGCTAGGAGATGGGTGGTGGAGGTGTAGGTGGCCTGCAGCTTCTTCTTCTTGGGAGGAGACTCCTGGTCCAGACTCCTGAGGCTGCGCTCACAGCTCCTGCAAAACCCACAGGGAGACCCCGCGAGTGTGAGAGGAAGGCGTGCTAATGACTTGTTCTGTTTACTTCTCCGTATATAGAAGGTTTTTACTCCCCGCGTCCATGAAGGACAGCATCAAATTTGATCTGGCAACTCATTCCACTAGATTTCCTAATGCATGAGTTTGATTTGACTCCTTTCGAGACGTTATTTCAAAGGAATAGCAGGGAAACTGAGTCAGACTTCAAATGAAAATACATTCTCACCACGGTAGTTATCAGAATAAGAAGTGTGCCTTTCATCGTACCTCCTGAGGGAAATGTCCTCATGCTCCGGCTGCTGAGTAGTGGGGTGAAGGACACACTTCCCGCTGTCAATCTCCACGCGGACATCCAGCTCAAAGTCGATGTTTCTTTCCGTCGCTGGGCCGCCGAAGCTGCGGTTGGTAGGTGTGCTCGGCCAGCGCTCGCTGAACAGCTGACTCACAGCAGAAAACCCGGAGGACTTCCTATGAGACGCTTGGCTGGGGAGAAAGAAGAAAGGGAATGTTGAGTGAATGCCGAAAACCGTGAAGCTTTATTTATAGTAAAAAAATAAGAATAATAAATCATGAAAGAAAAACTGTAATGAGAGATTAAATGGGCCTCCTTTTATCTAACATTCATCACAAGAATGCTCGACAAGAGACGACTCACATGGGCCTTCGATAGCTCGGCGGTTTCTCCCGTTCGAACTCGTCCTCCTTCTCCGAGTCTTCGGAGGACGTCGAGGACAGGTCATCGCGCCTCATGTCGTCGTGCTGGAAGGGAAGTGCGGGTGAGAAGACAGCAGGGGTGCAGGGGGCACTGAAAACTGAGCCCTGGCCCTCGATAACGGATGGAGAATGAAGGTGATGGTGATGGTGGTGAGGATGGTGAGGATGGGATGGCTCATCAAAGGTGACAGACAACAGGTCCACCTCTGTCTCCTCTGGAAACTTCAGAGAGGGGCAAAGAGTCAAACTCACACAGGGGGACGGTCTTCATGACGCTCTTCATACTTAAAAACCCGAAGTCTTAAGCAGGAAGTGAGCCAATGAATCGTTACTTTGAGGGAGGTAGTGTTCTGTTCATTGGACCACAAGGTATTTCCTTGCCCTGTACGTGCGGCATGCGGTCTATAACTGAATGCTGAAATCAAATCCCACCGCACGGTTTAAATGTCTTGTTTTTAACGACACGTCCAATGACAGAACACTACCGGCCCGTAACAGTTCCCAAAAGGAGCGGAGAGGTCATGCACTTTCTGTGAGGAGGAATGAAAGAGAGACGGTGGGAGACGAGGAAGAAGTGACGCCCCGACAGGAGAAACAAAGACGGGGGAGAAAGAGAGAGAGAGAGAGAGAGAGAGAGAGAGAGAGAGAGAGAGAGAGAGAGAGAGAGAGAGAGAGAGAGAGAGAAAAAAGATGCCCAAGAAAGTCTTCAAGTACACCAAGTCTGCTGTTCTTAAAAGACAGCTGGAAAAAAATAGAAACAAGTGTTGAGAATGTTTGCTGACTGCATCTGAAACTGAGCTTGAAATCTATTCGAGTTTTTGTTATTTGTCTTTTCTGTTGGCTGACTGGGAGGAGTACGTGGGTGGTTCAAGTCGAACAACGGCACAGAGGGGCCGATAAGTGCAGGGTTCGGTCTGAGTCTGTCATCGTTTAAAGAGTAAATATCGGCCGCATTGTGTGGTGAAAACTATTTGAATGTTAATGAATCTGGTATGTTCCTGCGAGAACGATCAACCAGGCCAAAGCACAAATGATTATTTTAGCTATTAAAATGGGAATTGACTTACAAAACTCAATAAAATAAAAACAAAAGTGCATTTTTATTCAACATTGTCTGTGAACAAAACAGGATTTGTGTCAAATTAGTGGATTTTGGTCACAAACTGGTGAGGATTAGTCTTCCGGTGTCTCAGCTGGTTGCCTGGCAACCTCGTAATGATGACGAGACTCCGAGAGGTCACCGCGCCTGGCTCAGGAACAGTCCAGCCCGGAACCTCGCCTAAAAACGCACCTCGTAAATCTTTATTCTTTGGTTTTCGGACGGATTAAATAAAAAGAGATGTCAATTAGCGATACATATGCAATATGGAGCCTTTTAACAGGAGAAAATGACAAACAATGTGTGCCACTCAGGGTGATTAGAGGGAATACCTGTCAACATTAGGGAAGACTTTAAGGGAGATGGGAAATATAAACGATTTGTCTAATTAGTTTATTATAAACTTTTTTTTTTTCTTTATGGGAATAACACCAAATAACTGCAGTTTTACATTCTGCGCCGATGACCTTTAAAGCCGGATGGATGTCCATCTGTAATCTGCATTGGATCGGCCGTTGTTGGGTGTTGAGAGAGGAGGTGCAGCTGACAGGCTGTGATTCAGAGCCGAGCCATGCATAGTTGTTAGAAATCAGTCAGCTTATTAATGTTTAAGGCCAGTTGATTTGATTATTTAATGCAGTTTCAAGACAGGATGAGAACGCGTGGCCCATAAATCATTAGCGGCATTCCAACTATGAACTTTGTCTCATTATGCGAGAAAATCAATTTGCGAGAGCATGCCTGCGCTATCCAAATAAAATCCTGGACCAATTCCTATCCCTCATATCTCGGTGGGTGATGGAATGCTGCCGGTATTTATCTCGAGAGGAAATAGTAATAAAGACTGTAGAGGATGCATTTTGGTTCCACATATAGCGTGACATAAATCATCGTGTAACTAGGGACACAAAGATCCGGATTACAGTAAATTATCATGCAAATAAACACCGTTGTTCAATATAACGTTGGTGTCAAATCAGTACAGCAGGAGCCAGCGTTTCATCATCCTGTTTTGATTTTGCATAATCAAAGTCCCATCAGCACGCTCAAGGTAATCAAAGAGGAGAGGAGGAAACAAGTGTTTGTTGCTGTCGGTTAGGTATTTCAACTTATTAAATTGAATCTCTGTCGAGCCATATACCTTGAATATTTCTCCTGGACTGACAGGAGCGTGTGCAGCGTCCAGAGCCTGATTATTTATCTTCAATTGAACAAAAGAGTTATTCAAAAAAAGAGCTCATCCAAAATGAAAATAAATAAAAAAATCCTCAGGGCGTTTAACGGTCTCTTCGCTTGAGCCGCCTTTAAAATAAACCTCAATAAATATCAGGTTGCATGGAGATCAATTACGGGGACACAGCGACATGACGGAGGAGATGATGATCTTCAAAACGGTCAACATAAAAATGGCACAAAACTCAAAATCTCTACTTTCATCACACCATCATCGCCTTAGTTGCCGATTCGGTTAAAAAAACAAATGTGTCTGGAGCATACTCGCTACAGTGCAGTCAGATCCGTATGACGCTAAGTTATGAGGCTGAAGCTCTCTCCGCATTGTTGCCACGGGAGATACGCTTGACGTTTACCGTGTCCTGGATGTTGAAGGTGACCCGAGGTCCGGGTGAGGACGCGTCCACGCGCATATCTGGGAGATCGTCCACTTCCCCCATTCTGGAACTACGGACACGGGAAAGCAAAGTGATGAGCCTCAGACTGCGTGAGATGCATGCATACAAATACTTTAAGTTGCAAGTGTCATTCGTAGAAAATTATGTGAAGACCCTTTCGGCCAGCAATAAAAAAAAAAAAAATGGAAAACTTGTGATGAAAAAATAAATAAATAAATAAATAAATAAAAGGTCCTCAAGGGCCTTTTAATGACAAACTTTAGCAAAATCATGACTTAGTATCTCAAAATAATGATAATAATGGGGAACTTTCTCCAAATAATGACTAACCGATCTATAAATAATCACTTAGTGTCTTAAAACGTTGTCAAAATACTTCGGGTTGTACCAGATAGTTTGAAGCTGCAGTCTATTCAATCTGATTAAACTTGGTATTCCTGCACAGTTGCAGATGAAGACGAGGAAACACCAATCAGTGTTGCTGCTAAAATTTCACACAATCATATCCTCTGCTCTGGTGTTCTGAACACGCGACCCGGCTCGCTATCGAAGAGTATTGTAATATTTGAAGAATGAATATGTTTGTCACTGGTGTGATCCAAACATTTCCACACTTCAGAGCGTTGTGAAGTCCAAAAGTCAAAATTTATATTAAAAAGATCGATGCAATCACTTCCAAAAGTCACAACATATAATTTCCTGACTCCAAGTCTCCAAAGTCATTATCTATTTTGAGATCAGTAACTTATCAGTTTGAGATACCAAGTCATTATCTAGAGATGAGTAAGCCTTTATTTTGAGATACCAAGTAATTATTTTTAGATACTAAGGTCATTATCTTGAGATAATTAAGTAAATATTTTGAGATGAGTAAGCCTTTATCTTGAGATACTAAGTCATTGTTTTCGAGAATGTTCATCGTTGCAATGACTTGGGGATCTACTTTGTTTCATCACACTGGCGCAAAGGAGCTTCTATGCAACAAACACTACATTATTGTTGATTTCATAAAACCCTGTAACCTCTCATTTAGAGCAAAAAGCAAAAATTGTTACTCATCAGATTCATTTCCAGTTTTTTGTTTTTTTCCATTCATTCTGTCCCAGAGCTAATGTTTCCCCCGTTGCTTACAGCGTTGTCAACTGTTTTAACATCATTACTACATTAATTCAGAGATATCTGCATAATTAGTATGAAAATGAACGCGATAAGCACTTCCTCTCCTCTCCGTTAGCTTTCAAATGTGTGATTCAGTGCGTCCTCTTTGTGAGAAGGTTAATGGGAAACACGCAGCGCCCAAGCAGCGCTGAGAGAGGTTACGTTGTCTTGTTTGTTTACAGTAAATGCTGGATGAAGCACCCTTAACAGTGTTCCTTTCCTTAATAATACGAAACCAGGCAGGCTAAGTGGCTACTCCTGACCCTCGCTTATTATTTATGTTTTTACCTCTGTCTGTCCATCCTTTTTAGAGGCGGTCGGCCCGCTGCCGCCGAGATGCTTTTGGAGCGGTTGTAGCTCGGTTTGTAGCCAAGACCCCACTTATCCTTTAGAGAGGCCGCCTGGTCAGCAACAAACACAAAGTCAGACACGAGTCTCCCAAAAGTCTCAATGGGAGACATTGAGGCCAAGATATGACGGGTGACATTTGAATTGATGACCAATAAATTGCTTATTGACGGACGGTAAGTACCCTCATGCTGGAGCGACGCAGTTTCTTTCTGACGTCTCTCCTGATGTCGTTGACGGCCACAGACTCCATCTGCTGATAGCGTTGGATCTCCTGGTTGATGGTGCCTTCACTTGCCCCCAATTTCCTGTGGTTAAGTAAAGAAAATGTGGATAGTTTTAACGGGATGGCAATGAATTGTAAGACTTTTTTCTTTATTTTTTTTTAGACTTATTGAAACTCATTCTTACTTGAGGTCGTCGATGACCTTGGCCTGTTCGTTCAGCTCCCTGATGTCCACCACCCGCTTGGTGAACTTCCTCCCACGAGCGTCGACCACTTGGTTTCCCGTCGCCATCTGCCTTCTGGGGTCAATGGTCTCCTGTTGGGTCAAAGCAATGATACACGCCCGAACATATTTATCTGATAAAAAAAAAAACGATGATGTAAAAAAAAAAAAAAAAAAGCCTGATCAAACTCCCCGAAAAAAAAGAGAAAGAAAGAAATCCTGAAAGATTTCCACCAGGCAGCTGCTGCAAATGAGAATACACCCTTCAACATCGGTCCGATTAGAGGTGAATTATTTTAAATTGTTAGGATTCAATTACAGTAGGGTTATATGTAGTCCAATCCACACACCAGGTATCATCAAAGTCACAAAACACGGGAGACTCCACCACCAAAACCACTACCACCACCACCACCACCACCACCACCTCAATTGCATCAGGTAATTGTGTAACACTAATTCATGCTTTCACCCACCATTGAAGCTTAGTGAGCAGGGCAGGGAAAGCCAATGCTAAGCAACACCATCCTCCATCATCACGATGGTTCGTTAAAAGCGTGACATAGTGTCGCTCAGCATTTTGGAATTAACAACCCTCAGGTGACACCACCTAGCAAAAGTGATTTTTCCCGACGGCCCAGAGAAGAGTTTAACACCATGTGGGTGGGTGGGCTACATACACAGGCCCAGGAGACGGGTCTTTGGGCCCTGGCACTGCTCGCTTGGGGGCGAGGCGATGCACAGTTTAAGTAGTCAGCTGGGACCGACGCACTCTGAGGCCTGGGGCTGAGGCCCAGGATGTGGTTTACCAGACGCTTCCTTAAGGTCAGCCGAGGGCTGAACTGGCTCCCCGGACTCTGTAAACAACGGCAGGGACAAATGGGTGGAGAGGTGGAAGAACGGTCGACTCGGGTCAGACTTCAGCTTCTGAAGCCTCAAGGTGAGCCAGGTAGCACTCGCTCAAATGCATCGATATTAAAAAGGAATAGTTAAGACATTTTTCGGGAAACGAGCGGATCTGCTTTCTTTTGAGTTCGATGAGAAGAGAAGATACCGCTCTCGTGTCAGTCTGTTAATTATGAGGCTACATTGGGAAGCTAGTTAGCTTAGCATAGGGTCTGTCCAAGGGCCTGCCATCAGTGTATGAATGGGTGAATGACATGAATTGTTAAAGCGCTTCGAGTGGTCGGGAGACTAGAGAGGCGCCGTACAAGTACAGGTCCATTTAAGATTTACCATTTATTTCCCAAAATGTCAAACTATTCCTTGAACTTGTGTCAACCACAATTTATGCTCTGTGGTTTTGTTTTATAACCGAAGATATGTATATGATCAATTTCTTTGGATTTACCAGAGAACTTCCTCACCGACGTCAACAGCTGCTCTACTGCTGGCATATTTATCTTAACATTAAAATACATCATCACAACGAAGTTGAAAGTGGTATTTAAATGACAAAATAAATCCATCTGTGGTGGAAAATAATTTATACAAACAGCCCAAAGAGCGACAGCTGGGACGTAGGGACTGACCATGTGGCTGGTGGGTGACATGGAGTCGGCTTCGTCCTCGTCCGAAAAGTCCGCCACGTTGACAGAGTTCAGGTCGGCGATGTCGTCCACGTCCTCCTCGCCCGTCAGCGACGTCAGCGTGTTGCCCAGCGCGTTGAGGCGTTTGCCGATGTTGGGATCCATGTGAACGTCGATGCCGCACATCTTCCAAAGCACGTTCAGAGTCCAGGTACCGGCACTGCTGCTCTCTGTTTTTGAGAAGGGGGAGGGGGTGGGGGAAGCCAGGAGGGAGAGGAAAGACAGAGCGGCTGAGGATGTGGATGAAATTAATGCGAAATAAGAGTTTTCAGACAGCGGCCTCGTGCTCATTGTGCAGCTCCAGGGTGTGATCCATATTTTATGGACCAGAGCTTAGTTAAAAGAACTTGCCTGCCGAAGGTTGCCCCGTAGTCCTGGAACATACTTCATATGTACCATCAGGGACGACACCTGTGCACAGAGCACACAGACACACGCCAGTCAATATTTCAGAGGAGCCGCGTGCACAGAAAGTCACACAAGAATTATCTGTTCCGACCTTGTGAAGTCCGGTCAATAATATAAGATCCACAGTAAAAAATTTATCTGTACAAGTATAAAATATGTATTTGTTTTGCTTCCGTTAAGCTTCTCTAAAGAGAGACTACATATGTTTTTTTAAATGCAACTTGCTAATTTTTTTAAATACTTTTCCTTTCTTCACTCAATCAATGCTTTTTCCCCCCCGTCTTAAAAAAAAAAAATAAAAAAAGCAAAACGAACAATATGCGAGTCAAAAATTCACACTGAAACCCAACGCGTCACTCACAAGCATTCATGACCATATCCCCTCGGATTTCAGGCTTCCAGTCGTCCCAGGAGGTCTCGAAGCCCTCGGCGAAGCGGAGGCAGAAGTTCTTGAAGTGGCCTTTGCTGACCAGGGACTCGGAGGAGCAGGCGGTGATCAGTGTGCTCTCGATGGTCAGGACCATCGCCGAGCCCGTGTCAAAATCTATGCTGTGGTTGGCCTGGTGGAGAGGAGGGGGGCGGGATGGAGAGGGGGGGGGGGGGTTACCAAGGCCTCAAGTGAGGGTGAAGTATACACGGAAAAAAAAAGAAGCCACTTCCATGTGTACGGACAAAAGACAGAGTTAGCTGGTAACACTTCATTCTACTGTGCAGCCGCTTCACATCGGTCCGATGAAAATCAGGATCAATGTGGTTACTTTGAAATAAAATGTTTTGCTAAACAATTAGATGAATTAGTCCACAAATTACTGCTCTTGTAAATACACCAATGAGTGAAATGTTACCAAGCTTTTCAGTTTGTTCGATTGTGTTTAATTGCAGGATTGGATGGGGGGGGGTCTGATCATCATTCCAGACATAACTGGAGGCAGGTTTAAAAAAAAAGAAAAAAAAAGCATGTCTTTGGACTAAACTAACTATCGATCATTATCAACTGGATGAAAAAACAGGCCGCACTCTTTGGAACAATTACTGCAGGAATTCAGGTCATTTTCAAAAATGCTTTTCTCTTACAAGAATATACAGAGCCTGCTGTGTCATCAGAGCCGGTACTGTGTGTGTGTGTGTGTGTGTGTGTGTGTGTGTGTTAGTGTGTGTGTGTGTGTGTGTGTGTGTGTGTGTGTGTGTGTGTGTGCAATTTAATACGACTCCGTGGCAGTCTCTGAAAGATTAGCCTAAAATCTTCGCCCTTGTTTCCATTTCAGCAACAGATGAGGAATACTCTGGACACCGACTGGCATAACCTCGTTTTAGAATGAAGTAATTACACAGCCCGAACACCTCCGACACCAGCTCAAGCATCATTAGTCCTCGTTGTTATGCCAGCTTTGTGGGCTGAAATTCTTAATTGTTACAAAGTGGTGCGACCTGCCATTTTCACAACAAAGAGAGCGCCCGTGATGCAGTGTACTCGTGGCATTGGAAGAGTATTGATCACAGCAAGTCATTGTCCCACAACAAGCCATCACAAGAGATGTAATAAATTTGTCGGTTACTTTTCGTGCATTTTTTTGCCGGCCTACTGATGTGCTGGGCCCAGCTTCAGAGTTGATGCCCTCCGTAGCTGGTACTTGTCCTCTCTATGGAAATAAGTGTGACATAACAGCTGGTATATCTCGTCTCTGTGGACATACTGTAGTATAGCAGAGTACTGGAGTACAACAAGACAACTGATATGGACCATTCATTAATATCCAGTGTTTCCCCTAAAAGTTTATATTAGTGTGTAAGAAGGGGGGCCGGGGGGGGTCTGGTTATGGAGAACTTTTATCCAAATAAAAACATGAATAATATCTCCAATGTTAGCAGATAAATTTGAATAATTTTACATAAAAAAAAAAAAAATGTAAACACTAACAATAAATAATTTGCCATTGTTTGCAGTCTACAGTAGCTCAGTCTGATGAATACTAAAATGGCACACAGTGCATGACATCCATATTGAGCACAACATGTTCATCATACAAAAATGGATTTGGCTTGGGTGGTATCAAGATATTACGGTATACCCGGGTATTTAGAAGTCCTAAAAAAGGTAGGATTTTTAAAACCACCAATAATACAGATGGTCCTCTTTCTATTAAATATGGAGATGCTACACAGTCTATATTGCGGGTTAGCCCCAAAGTTAATGACAACTTCTGCCAGCTATTCTCATTTTGGTTGACTAGCTGCTCCTCAGAGTTCTGCTCAGTCCCGTTCACATTCATATACTGTATAACCCGATGAAATGTCAGGATGGTATGAATCTATGAACAAAGACATACCGTCCAAGCACTTTTAAATCACTCCAAAATAATTGAATTTGTTGCACATTTGTGTTGCCATTTATTGTGGTATAGTTGTGTATCGCATCAGCGGTTGTTGCTTTGCATTAAAGTGTCCATCACAGAGGTTGTTGAGGGGAGTGAATGTCTGATTGTGGGGCAGAGTGATGGACAGTCTGCCCACTAACAACTTCGGTAGGGGAAACACTGATATCAAAACTGGTAACAGAGGAATTGTTCTTTTATTAAAAGTAAAGAACAAAAATGCAATTGTGTTTTAAAGGTTATTAATAACAGCAAAATCCATGTCATGAACACTGGTACAGTTGATGTTGCCAAGAGCGGATGGAGATGATGATAATCATTTCCGTTTTAAAAGAGGGGCTGAAGTCAACAATTTTACGGAAGAAGCCCAAAAATAATTCCTTTGTGCTTTTCATTTTTTAAAGTTAGAAAAGGATTCTTAATAAGAGTGCTTTTACTACGGACAACACTTAAACTTATTTGCATATTTATGTGCTACAACACATCTGCAACCCGTGTCTTCCACTTGTAACTGCTAAAAATGCAACCATGGTATTTTAATGCCAATCGAAGATGCTAAAACCTGAGAGAGTTTTTACCTCTCTGATTACATCATTTGCATTATACATGACTGCATATGTAAATGTCAATTTTTTTTTTTAACAGAACGACCTTGAAGCCAGCGGATCGCAACCCTGCCGTCGTTTATGTAACTAGCAACTAGGATATATGAACTTTGACATCTACGTCTAGAAGTTAATATGTAAAACACGTTACAGTTCTACAATGTTGACCGTGGGAGATCCGAACCAAGCGGAGCAGATTACCTGGGAAGTGTTGGTGATGGGCAGGCAGATGCCCAGGTCGTGGACGGTCAGTTGCAGGAAGAGGGTGCTGAAGGCCTGGGCTGAGGTCTGTTGGATGCCCGGCAGCTTGTCCACCACCTCTTTGGTGGCCATGTGGATGTCCTTGTTGAGGGCCAAGCGCTGCTCGTTCCAGTTGTCGTACGCTGCCTTGTAATTCAGCCAGAAGAGCACAGCTGGTGGGGGAATGGGGGAGGGAGGGGGGCACGCGGGTGGGTAGAAAGAACTCAGAATTAATGTCCTGAATGTGATGTGAACACATTGGATCAGTGGTGCTTATTTGTTGTGTGTGAAAATCAGACGCGATTCCATCCCGGAGCCATCCTTCTTCAAGCAGTGTTGAGTTGGTAGAATACTTAAGGAAACTGTGGGCAGTCTCATAACCCGCAATGTTGATGATGCGTGTCAACAAACAACATTAATAGGAAATTGTTACATTTTTCATCCTCCACAACAAAAACTAGGGGCCTTCTTGTAATGGGATCAAAGCAGCCGCGAGGCCAAGACGGGCCAGGGGCGTAACGTGTGTGTGAGGAGGGTTTCGTCCTCACAAAAAAATAGTGAGCTTTAAAGGCGGGCTGTATTTTGATTGACAGGTGGCTACCGCTACCAGAGTCGTATGCGGCGTCACTACGTCACTCTCCCCAGTCCCAATCTGGTCACTTCCGTTTACTGGTTGCAAAAATCCAAGATGTTACGGTACACAGGATAAGCCTCGACATTTATTGTGACGCGGGGGAAAAGGTGAACTGTACCTCTGTCAAACGCCACCGGCTGGGCGAAAACAATCGGCCTGTTGAGCGTGATGAGGACGGCCTCCTTGTCCGAGGAGCCGCTGATCTCCTCCTGCAGAGCGTTACGCAGACCGATCCGTGTTCGGAAGTACGCCACCTGGTGGAAGTCTGAGCCGGCCTCTTCGTACACCTGTAAAGCGAAAAGGGAGAAAGGGGCGTCACACGGCGGTCTACGATGGTCTTTTTAAGCCGATTCCAGACTTGGAAACCGAAGCGCTTTCATTTCCACGAGTGCGAGGCCCCATCTGTACCTGGTGCTTGACTATCTGCCCGAGAGCCAGGTGGAGATCTACTTGACATTTGCCAAACAGCTTCAGGTAACTGCTGCTGCCACCGGGCTGAGCCTTGCACTGGATCCTGTTGGACAGCTCCAGCTCGATGAGGCCCGTCTCAAAGCGCACGGCTCGCATGGAAGGAGTGGTGGCGGTCATCTGGATTCCCTGCAGAAATCAAGAAAACGGCTTTCGGGGAATTCCTCAAAAGCTTAGCTGGCACTCAAAAAACGCTGGAAAGGAACCGTTTCCTGGTTTTATTCTTTAAAAAACAACGCAAAACTTCTTCACTCGGTCGCTTCGGCCACTGTGACAGAAAGAAAGTGAACAGGATGTACCTTGAACATGAGGCTGAGAGAATAAAGCAGGATTTTGGGCTTGTCTGCGTCTGTTGAGGTGTCGGGCTCGTTCCACAGTGGGATGGGCTGCTCTCCTCCTGCACGACGCACAGAGAGCAAACAAGTCAACCTCACGAGCCCTCACGGACCGCAGCGAAGCGCTACATAACCTGTAATGAAGTGGGATTATGTGTCTATATGTCAGCTCTGATATGTGCCTGAAGTGTCCCAGAGCTGCATTTAAAATAAACTGATGTGAATATTTACCACACACACCATTGTCATTATCTTTTCCCATAAAATGGTGTAAAACTCACCTCTCTCTCTCGAATAGATTTCAAGCTCAGTTTCAGATGCAGTCAGCAAACATTCTCAACACTTGTTTCTATTTTTTTCCAGCTGTCTTTTAAGAACAGCTCTCTCTCTCTCTCTCTCTCTCTCTCTCTCTCTCTCTCTCTCTCTCTCTCTCTCTCTCTCTCTCTCTCTCTCTCTCTCTCTCTCTCTCTCTCTCTCTCTCTCTCTCTCTCTCTCTCTCAAAGCTTAGCGAGTGTCAAATAATAATAAAAACAACAACAACCTGACGATCGATACTGTTGTGGAAATGAACAGGACTGGATTTGTGGCAGTGCCTTGGGCATCGTGTTGTGTGAAAAACAATATTTTTCATTGACATAAGGAGCAGCTGTAGGCTCCAGAATACTGGCGGGAACCATCAGATGTTTAGGATTAGATTAACTTTATTGATCGGAGAGAAAAAAAACTGGGCCATTACAGAAACAAAAAGGAAAAGGAGATAGTTTTGTCTTACAATATGATAATGAGGTGACGTTTGCACCACAGCATAGAAGTGTAAAAGCGCCGGTTGGTCTTTGGAGCAGTACCTGAGACCTTCTGAATGACCTCGTTGACCTCCTTCATGAAAACCTTTTGCAGGAAGACCAGGTGGTTGAGCAGGTCTGTGGTCAGGTTGTGCTCAAATGAACCAATCTGCACATCAGAGAAGACGAGTGAGGGCGAGTCCAGAGCAACATTATCCTTTACGCGCCGCCCCCCATCGGGGAGCCTCTTACCTCGGCCACACAGCGCAGGTAGTTGCCCTGGAGGTAGTTTCCTTGCTTTGCCGGGAAGTCGTCCGGCGCCCAGCCCTGGTCCGAGTGGCTCTCGTGGTCCTCCATGATGTACTCTCCGGACATGGTGACTGGCGGCAGGGTGAGGCTGGCTGATGGCGGCATGGTGGACATGTCCACCGGGGACACCTTTGACTGGAAGCAGAGCTTGTGGTTTGGCAACTCAAAGGTGAAACTGGTTTGAGCCCCTAAAACAAAAACAACAACAAAAAAAAAAAGCATAATTATTATTACTTATTCTGGGCATGCCTCAACGTTGATATCAACACCAGAAAGATCAGCAAAACAAGACCTCTTCGAAAACTAGAAGGAAAACATCGAACGTGAAATCCGTCTTTTCACACAGGACAGCTGGATGTAATCTTTCACGGGAAAAGGCTGTTCTCTTATTAGTTTACAACATTGTGGAAAATCAATATCAGATCTCCTCTCTTACACACACACACACACACACACACACACACACCTGTCATGCCATGGCTCTTCATGCGACCCATTTTGTACTCCGCTTTCAGCGAGGGCAGCAGGGCGGCCCCGATGGTGATGCCGTCGATCATGGCGCTGAACTTGAGGACGATGGGCTTCTTCTCCAGGCCCTCGGGGAGCTGAGGGAACTCGTTGGCTTCTACGGGGGTCTGATTGATGCTGGATGCTTTCTCCGAGGGCTGGGGGGTCGGGGTGTCCTCCCTATTAGGAGGTTGACTGTAAGGGAGGGAGAGGAAAATAAATCATTCAGCCACTCAGGATTGTACAATGTTATGGTCAATGTGGGTAAAAACAAATAATGTCAATGTGGGTATAAACAACTAAAATAAATGTGAGATTGAAGAGGTAAATTAACGGAATAACAAATTTAGAAGAACAACACACAAATATTAAAATTGTGTTTTTTCTTTTTTTTTTTTAACAAGGAACCACATCGCCTCACTTTGTGGTGTGATGATGTTTATCCAAACTTGCAAACACCACCTTCTAAAATGAGGATGAAGTTGAATCCATGCCGATGTCAGCATTATGCTCGTGAAATAACACGGAGAGAACATGAAAGAAAACCCGTGCATGAATGTTTCAGGACCATCGATTCTCTCAGAGGCCATCCAAACCATAAGAACACCGATTTAGACGCAACAAAATCAAGAGGCGTTACCGCGGTTTTGCACTCAGCACCTCCCATTTCTTTGTGTGGTTCTCGTAGATTTGTGACTTTGTTTCTCCTAAAATTTGCTCTTTAATCTGAGATATTTTTCACAAACTATAACCCACCTTCCCCCGGCTCCGTTTCTTTCTTTTTCTTCTTTTTTCTATGTCATCGTACAATTGATCAGGTAACTGTTGCCACGTTAACGGCTGGACCGAATTTGACATGCAGTGCTTTAGATTTGCCATAAAATGAGAGCCAAAAAAGGTATCGAGGTAAATTGTTGTGGTTGTTGTTGTTTGAAGTGACTTACACACGGAGAAATTGCTACTATTATTTGTATATTATGTATGTGTGTGTTATCATGGAGAGCCTTGCAGATACTGGCTCATATTGCTGTGAACATCAAATTGTAGAAAAGTTGCTTAATATCCCAAGCACAACTACAACTCTATAAATATATTAACATAATTCAGAATATTACCATGGAAACAGACCACACACGCAGGCTTTGAAAGCCGTTAACTGGCAACAGTGAGGATTTGCTGCAGTGACCTGTCACTTATGGAGATGAAAGACTTCTTATGAGGATTTTATTAAATGTAGATTACAATCTAATGGCATTAGTGTGGTGCACGACCGATTCATTTGGGATTTTAAATACAGTCACAGGTGTACAAGACTTTAATGTCAGTTTCTCATTACTTTTAAATGCTATAAACGAGCCACTTGAGCATCACCGGGGACATTTTGGGCTTTTTAATTTTTCAATTACTCCGGCTGTGTTGATGCATATGGTATACATTCTGACGAGGTTGAGAGTTTCTTTTCTAATTTAGAAGTTCAACCTTTAGCTATAACACGCCTGTAATAAACTGTGTGGCCAAAATAAAGACAACTCGGACTCATTAGGACAAATGTTTCCCCGTTGAAACCGATTAAACGACCCAACGGCCATCGGAACAGAAAGCCAATTATACCATTTTCTCATCTTTGCCCAAATACATCATATTTTCCTGGTTTCCACGAGGGGCATTGCTGCCGTATTATGGAGCACAGCAGCGTTTGATACAGCGCATCAAAATCAATATTGTTGCTAATCCCCGACATATCCCAGACTGTGAAAAGTTATGTAAACAAACAGGCATTTAAAATTCTGAAAAATAATGATTTTTGGTAATTATGATCGGGACTGATGCTAATGAAAAAATTGTAACTAAAACAATATTAAAATAATATTAACATAAAATAGATGATGGGGACATTTGTGCCCTCTAACGACATTTCTAAGACTTTTTCTTTTTGTTTTAACGAGGTTTAAAAAGAGAAGATAAACGAAGGGCACATACACATTGGAGGGCTGTCGGATGAGGTCAGAGATTTGTTTGGAGAGCTGGTGGGAGCTGCGGACCATCATGCTGTGCAGGGTCGCCGGGTGCTGGGGGATGTTGATCATGATGGCCCCCACCTTGAAGACGGCCGCGTTGTTGGTCTTCAGGCCCCGCTGGGCGCTGTACAAGGCCTGCGACTTGGCGATGTTGCATTTGACCACCGTCCTGGAACACAAGAGCACACCGGGATGAGCGACGAGGGCGGCGGGGTTGTCAGGGCGACGCGCGCGGACACGCGGATGGACGTGCAGGCTGGAGTGGAACAACTGAGAGGACATCAAACGGTGAGCGACCATGCAGATACGGGACGGCATTCAGCTTCCTGAATGCCGGTGGAATGAGCAACCGGAACGGTGACACACGCGCCACGATGAATGAAGGCGGCGATGAGTTCAACACGATGGAGGTCGAATGCAAGGTCTAAGCAGACGTCTTTTTTTATGAGATGCTGACTGTTGTATCAAATACAGTATTGGCTCCAATCTTGGCTTGGCTTATGAATATGATATTCTACTGAAATATTCTAAAAAAAGGTATTTCAATATTTTGGCACACATTAGGGGGAAAGAGTCAAAAATGAAGAGACACACAAATAATTTAACCTTACCCGTAACCGAATGAATAAATTCTGCTTTCATGAACACAAACAGAAACCGCTCGCTGAAAACACACACGGATGACGGACAAATGAAGGATGGCGCAATCGGGGGAGCTGTGGTTTTTTTTTTTTTTTGGATTCACTAAATGGTGGCAATAACATACAGAAACTCTTGTTTAGCTGTGCTGGTGGGAGATGTTGGGAAATCCTCCAGTCTATACGAGTGGTTGGAAGAGAAAGCCAAGGAATGTAAGGAAAAAAAGGGAAGGAGGAAGAAGAAGAGCAGAAGAAAGTGTGAAACAGTTGTGAGACACCGTAAGGTTAAAAAAATAAATAAATAAATAAATAAAAAAGACAAGCAAGAACATTGAGGAGTTACTCCGAGCTAAAATCGTGATGGTCATTTGCCCTTTTGTTTTGCTTTTGATGCACAAGTTTTTGATGGAAAAAAGGCTCTGGATTAATAAAGTAGCTCCAATTGAGAATACACTAAGCCATCAAGGATAACCAGAGTGAACTGCGTCGGGAAGAAAACATCTCAAAGCAACAGCTGACACGCTGGCACGCTTTAGCTGTGACCCGCTGGAGCCCGGCGCCGCTTGTTGCTTAATGAATGTCTTCAAATAAACTCTGTTGTTTGCAGACAAACGAGCGAGCGGCAAAAACAAGACATATATGCCAATGGCACTGCAATCCTTCTGATTGGCATCTGAATTTCATACATGAGTAGCAACTACAAAGTGCCAACTTGTGTGGCCTACACGGATCCAAACAAACGCATGCGGGTGCAGCTCAGAGCGTACAGTAGGAAAAGAAATAGGATTAAGGTCCGGGCCGTGTTTCCACAGTCTGGTAAGTAGCTTCTTATTGAAGCAGCAGCAGAAGTTTTCAACTGAATCAAAGCAGCGCCGAGACGCGTCAGTTTGTCTCAATGCGTGACTACGAGGCTTGTAACCTGATTAGGGTGGTTATGGTTTGAGGAAATTGCTCGCAGCGAAAACAAAAACCTCTGTTAAAAATCCTCCCCCCCCCCGCCCCCTCCCTCCCCCGGCTGGAAATGAGTCGGTAATTGGCTCCCGCCGAGCGCCAGACGCTTTAGGAAAACACACCATCCCAGCTTTTCTGACTTTAAACTCTTTTTTTTTTTTTACAAAAAGGTACTTGACACTAAATCGTCTCCGTGCGAGTTCGGCCGCCGTGTTCTCGAGCGAAGGAGAAGGTGCTCTTCCCCGACTTGATATCAATGAGCGTCTTAAAAGTTCTGTATCTTTGAGACCACAGATGAAATCACATCGTTGTTCTCTTGGATAGCACGAAAAATATGAAAATATATAATAAAAAAAAAAAAACATTATTTATAATTAAATAGCAAAAAGACTAACTCATTACAGATTTCAGACAGCAAAGGTTAGGATCAATATGCTATTCAAATAATTTCTTTCAAGATGAGACATAAAATAATCTTCATATTGAAAATGAAATAATAATAGTCGTTAAAATCATCCCTCTAATAAGCAGAAGTTAAAAAGCGGTTGTACGTACTGGATGTCAGGAGTTATGCCCTCCAGGAGAACAATGTTTACCCCTCCTATGTGAGCCGATGCACACGTCTCAGTCATTTTCTGGTGCAGGATATCTGCCGACACATGAACGTGAAACAAAAACGATATCAAACGGAGCAAACAGAGGTCAGCAGTAACAGGAAGCGCTTTGCCCAGAGAGACTGGTGAGGTTTTGCCTGCACAGGCCTCGGCCTCACCCTTCATCTTCTCCTTCAGCGTGAAGCTTCCATGGATCTTCTTCAGCTCGGCCTCCATGGTCAGCCCTCCGATGTCGGCCTCCAGGTGGGTGCGGTTCACCATGCCGATGCCGAACACGATGAGCGTGACGTGCTGGGGCTCGGCGCTCACCAGGCTGCGCCGCCGCCCGCCCGCGCCGCCACTGGCGGGCTTGTTGGGCGTGGTGGTGGAGTCCTGCTGCTCGTTCTCAAAGATCACTTTACAGAGGGGCTCCGAGGGCCGACGGCCGCCTTCTGTGGAACAGAGAGTGGGGGGGGGGGAGACGCAGAGCACACATGTAGAGGACATTGAGAGGAAAATAACATATTTCATATATGAATGCAGTTCAACCACTGTAGGAGCACGTGAAATAAAAGCCCCCCCAGGTTTATGCCGCTGTTGTGCCATATCATCAACATTTCATTGCAGAAAGGGGATTATGGGAGTTGCTTGGCAGCTCGGTCACAGGTGCATTTCCCCGTCTGCAGGTACTTTTACTTTTATACTTCTACTCGTGCAAGTTTAGCGGCCGCAAAAGCCGAGCAGTCCTTCTGTGAATTCGCCCCGAGTGTCTTTTCATTTAAGTCATTTTTCTTAAGACCAGACATTATTAGTGGGGTTTGGTTTTAGTACACCATGATAAGAGTTTTTCGTTTAACTGCAGGTTTAACGGGATGACACGCGGCTACATGTCCCCTTTTTTAGTCCCTTAAGGAACTCATTCTGTCATTGCATCAAGGTGGGTTCTGTGGAAAGACGATCCCACCACGACGAGCTTCTCTCACTCAGTGAACGCCTCAAAGGAAGGGTGGGTCGGAACAGCAGCAAAACGTAAACGCCGGGCTCACACTCAAAGTGTGTGTGTGTGTGTGTGTGTGTGTGTGTGTGTGTGTGTGTGTGTGTTCACGCTGGGCTATTTCTAATAAATATAGAGGATGGATTTTGAAAATGTGATGGAGGGGAGGGAATCAGGGGAATTGAAACTCCGAGAGAACAGCATGGAGAGAGAGAGGGGGGGGGCGGAGTGAAAAGTGTGCGTGGGATGCATATCTTGTTGTCATTTTTCAGAATCAGATCATATATATATATATATATATATATATATATAATTATCAGTATGTTTCTGGCTAATATCAGGATCAATTAACTAGACATGCTTAATTCATAGAGCAAATAGAAAGTAGAGAAGTAGATGGGTACAGTATTATGAACGCACTATCAATGGTGATGACTTACAGCAAGTATTAACAAAATAACAGCAGCTGAGTATTGACTTTTTTTTTTCTTCAGTAGGATACATGAGGAAATGTGTCACGTATGCAGTATAAATATGAATGAAAAATTGAACGTCGCTATATAAGCAATGTATAACAAAGTCATTTGAGAGTCGAGCCAATGAAGAGACAAAGACCCACACTTAAGGTCAGGCGGGAAGGAAGAGCTGAGATGTAACAGCAGGGTTTGCAGAGCAGAGGGTGAAGATGAAAAAAAAGGAAGATGGGAAATCAGCAAAGGAAAAGTACAGTGAGCAATGTCTTCACAAAACTAATGTATGCAAAGTGAAGCGGAACGGAAACGCTTGGGTGGAATAAAGACAGGAAATTAGGAAGTGGGTGACTGCTGGAAGCCAATTCCCACCTGAGAGGCAGTTCTCTGGGGAGCTTTTCTCCAGGATGCCAGTGGGATCGGAGATGAGCGAGTAGAAGTTGAGCAGCTTGTACATGTTCTGCCAGCATTCCGCCGACGGCTCGCTCTGCTCGGACACCGTGATGGAGTCCGAGTCGTCCATCTGGATGGCCATGTGGTCCGCCACGTCACGGGAGCCCTTCCTCGACACCTGAGGGCGTTACACAGGAGTCCGCGTTTGCGGCAACGAATTGGAAATGTCACAACGAGCATTGTGGGTAAGTAAACTGCTATTCTGCTATTGCCCGGCTGTTTACTGTAACGGCGCAGGTTATGAGCCTGTAGGCCTCCACGACAGACGGGGAATGAGATCTCTGAGATGACATCATCTACTCGAGACAGTCATGTCGGTAAACAGGAAAGTTATTTCTGAGATTACTGAGTTACTTCCAAAAGCTCCGCTTCATCTGTGGAAGTCTGTCGCAAGGCCCTCGGAAAAATCTTCTACTCTACTTTAGTAAAAACTTATTTTTAAAAACATTGGCTTCTTATAGTTTGAAGCACAGGTTTCAACTGTCAAACTAAATAATGCTCTGGTGTGACTCTATCAATCAATCGAGCCAGACAGGTTTACAGAGAAGATTTTTTTTTTTAAGTCTGAAAACTAGAGACTGAATAAAATCCTTTGGAACCAACGCCTGATACTGTGTTTCACTGAACGGTGCCCGTTCGGAGAAAATCTTATTATCTTCTGGCTCCCTCTAGAGTTTGTGTGTAGAAAGGGAATTTTGTGATTTTACTGATCACATATAAAAGTGGAGTCTGGACACTGAGGAATATTGGAGACATTTTAACATTATTTGAAAAATATCTTAAATTTATGTCCTCAGGTTGTTCAAAGTTTTAGATTAAAAAGAAGCCAGCCGGGTATCTGGACTTTGAATGGCCTGCTTTGGGTGTTAAAACTGGGAAATCCACAGTGGTGCCTTTTCAAATATGAAAACAAACATTCCGAACAGGATCCAATTTTCTTTTTTCTCCAGTTGCAGCGTTTGCCAATATCAATATCTGACAGAAAACAAACTTGCACCCGTTTAAAGTGTGTACGCTGTTGAGGTTGGATGTCTACGTTAAATTCACGATTTTAAAATCACTTCTCTAAATATATGGACTCCTCTAAAAAAATAAAAGGGTAAAATCTTTCTTATTGTTACCTTAGAGGTGCGTCGCTCCGAACGTCCGAGGGAGGTGCGTCCTCGGGGCTCCCTCCTCCCCAGCGTGTCCATGCCTGATGGAGGGCCATTAGGTGGCAAACCCCCGGCCATGCCTGCTCCGCCTCCTCCTCCTCCACCTCCTCCGCCCACCCCTCTCTTGCTCTTCAGGGTTTGGGTTCCGCTGCGCCCCGCCCCGTTGAGGCTGCCCCGGGAGCTGCGGCTGAAGTCGGAGGAGCGGAAGTAGCGGTACGGCCGGGCCTTGAAGGTGGGCGTCGGGGAGGCGGAGCCGGCGGTGTAGCGGCTCAGCTTGATGTCCGTCTGCGTGGCCTTGATGTCGTCGATCATGGTGCTGAACTGGTGGATGAGGCGCACCAGGGCCATGTCCACGCGCTGGCTGATGGACTGGCAGGCGGTGGTGAAGTCGCAGTGGAAGGTGTTGTAGTGGCGGCGGTTGAGGTCGTGGAAGGACAGCGGGGCGGCGGTGGGGCCCTGCGGAGCGCTGGTCGACTTCTCCATCACCACGGCGTTCAGGCTGAACGTCTCGATCAGCAGCGCCGGCTTGAACTCCAGCGGAGGGAGGTTCACCATGCCTTGTCTGAAGAAAGAGGGAGGCAGACGGAGGGTTGCGTATGTGTTAAGCCGACATTCTTCCCCTTGAGCGCCAAACTGAAAACACACTGAGGGAAAACAACAAAAAGGAATGAAGCTCCCAATCATGCTACGCTACATTTCACCTCCTGGATCTTTTGTTTTTCCGCTCTTTGGAGGTGTCCGAGTCGACGATGTCTGCTCGGAGACACTCGAGGTTGCCCGAAAAAGACAGATGCTCTCCAAAATACATCTTGTAACTAAGAGGAGTGGCGTCCTGGGCCTGGATGCCCGTGTAGCTCAGCAGAGGCTTGAAAACAACCTGAGGGCGGGAAAAATGAAAAATGAAGACAGCTGTCGGAGCCCCGCAGAAATAAGAAAGAGTTTGCAACACCCGCGCCGAAATAAACACGAATCGAGGCCAACTTATAGCTCTTGTAAATACAAAATCAACCAGGCGCATTTACAGTATGATCCGCCACACAGACAAGGACTCCTTTTCTCTGTTAATTGCCTGCCTGGGGGGGTGGGGGGGGGGGGTTCACACATCAAGCACAACAGCGGAAACAAACGACAAAGGAAGGCGGACAGGTGTATCCACGGCACCTGAGCGTCGGCCAGCTGAACGGCAGCCGGGCACTGGTTGCCCTCCTCGATGTCCATCTCGTCCTGGCTGGTGCTGTGCTGGGAGTGCTGGGAGTGGGTCCCGTCCAGGGTGTTCTGGTCGCTGGACAGCACGGTGTTGAAGTCGGACGCGGAGGGGATCGTGGGCAGGTTACACGTGCCACCTGGAGGGTGTGGAGCAGAGGTTTTTTTGGGATACATGCGGTGTAAGAACCAGGTAGTCTGCAGGATAACGTGCCCACCAGAGCATGTTGAGCAGAGGAGCAGCTCGGTGTCTGCGATAACGGACATGTAAATATGAGCTGCGGCGGCGAGCGAGCAGAGTGCCGCAGGGTGAAAGACTTTACCGCTCCGCCTCCTCGCTATGAAAGATGTGAGGAGCGAATTAAATGGAAGGCAACCGCCGCATCACGGGGGAGCGTTAAGAGGAACTTTATGGCTGTTTTATGCACGATTTGGAACCCTAAAGAGCCACATCACACCCCGTCTGTGAGGAGCTGCTCCGGCTAAGTTGCTGCGCCGCCGCTGACTGACACCTGGGTGAGGGGACGTGAGGGCAAAGCTTTATCGTCTTGGGCACCAAATCCAGCCTTTTCGAGCACGATGGTAATTGAACCGGCACGACCAGACGTGCTCTGCTAAATTGGGATGGCAAGATGTACCTTTTCAAAAAGTAAATAATAATACTACGCTCACGGCAAGCATCCACACTACTCCAGCGTTTTTGGACCCCCCCCCTTAAAGTCTGCACGGGCCTGATTCGTCACACCCCTCCTACGTGACCCTTCTCTGGAGGAAAACTAACGACATCCGCCTTGAATATCAGTGATCATTTCAACATGGTGAATGGTTGTGCAGTTAAACTCTGCCTTTTCATAACGCGACATCTGCCGACATGAGCAGGAGGCGAGCGATCATTAAAGCAATTTGGATTTAATTTGCCACTGCCGTTCTTCCTCCGTCATATTTTCTGCAACCCGAGCCAACCCAAACAAGTAGACGATCTGCTTCCGGTTTACACTGGCACTCGCGCGCGCCCCCGTATTAAGGTGTGAGGTCACGTGATACGCGCTATCAGGCGCGTTAGTTTAAGAAGCAGGCGAGCGGTTCAGAAATGATTTCCGCCCGCGCGGCCTTTGAGTTCGGCCGCAGCCGCAGAAGATGAGTGGGAGTGCAGAGGAGCAGAGTGCGGGGAAGAGCAGCGCCGCGACGGATGAACAAACATTTCGGGTTGCTAAACTCCACCGGCATGCTCTGGTTCTCACAAAACGTTTGACAGTGAGAAAACAACACGACTTTATCTATCCATCACAGCCGCGATGCTCCGGGCCTGTGGGATTCCACACCACTTCCCTCGTTTGATATCATGCACATTTTCTATCATTAAGCCCATGTTTAACTATGACCATGTCAGAGTTATAAAGAATTTAAAAAAAAAAAAACTGATGGTGTTTGACTGCTACTCAATATTGGTCAATAACCCAACGCTGGGTATCTCTGCTCGTGGCAGGAAAAGAGAAAGTGGTGTCTGTGCTTTCTAACTTAAAGCTACAAGTTCAGGTTTGCTCAAACTGTTTTGAGATCTACACGGTATTAATTGTTGAATCTATATCTAATCAAGTGCCTTCCAGCATCAATAAAAGGTCATTTTGTTTCATCTACACACCAACGACACAGCGGTTTCCAGGCGTTTCTGTGGGGAGGATTCACGCAGAGCACAAGGTGACTATTGAACTAACAAAAAGGGGGACAAACCAGCTGCTAGCTGGCTAACTAGGTCATCAACGTCATCAGCACAACACTGAGCAACAACCCCTGACCTCCTTCTGGACTGTGAACTATCGGTAGCGGTTGGTACTGGTAGTGGTTGCCAGGGGAATCCAGTGGGTCTAGTGAGACGGCAACATTATCCTGTCCGGTCAAAGCTACTGTACAGAGCGAAGCACGGAGGTGATTTGAACAGCATTATACCACAACTTCTACTAACTTCTACTACCCTCAAGGTAGATATCATCAGTCAGCCGATATTAAGGGACATTCGGATTAGAAGTAGGACTTTTTTATAAACATACAATGAATATTTGACAAATAGAAAACCAAGGCAAACCATGTCTGACCTGTCTGCAGGCTGTTGTGCTGGGAGTCCTGGGTCACGGCCCCCGTCCTGTTGCCCACAGCGTTGGACATCCAGTTGTAAAAGCTGACTGAGGACGGCTCTGACAGCAGCGGGTGCTCGGTCAGCATGTCTGTCCCTAAACTGTTTCCTGAGCCCCAAAAGACAGAGGTTGAGAGAACATTATATCATGGAACAGACTTTTAAAAAAAAATAAAAATATATATATATATATAAATAAAAACACAGACCGCTGTTCATTTTCATCTTGCATCATCGAGGCACATGTGGTTTATGTTAAAATTTGGGGATTATAAAAATTGTGACAAAGTCATGGTTTGTACAATTCTCAAGCTCTGACACACACACACACACACACACACACACACACACACACACACACACACACACACACACACACACACACACACACACACACACACACACACACACACACACACACACACACACACACACACACACACACACACACACGAGTGTGAAAGCAGGTAAATAACTCGTGGCAGACCGACTGCACATGGCTGCGGGCCTCCAGGCACCCGGCTGTGGATCTATTTTTGGGTTTGGTTGTATTCACATTACTGGACGGTAGAGGTCAGCCTTGCAGCAACAATGACACGGAGACTTTAACAGGCTGTGATCAAGTGAAGGCTAACCAGAACCTTCCACGTCCTTTTAGTGGTGGTGCCAATACAGCAGCGGGTTTCCGGGGGCGGCGAGTACCTGTGCGAGTGAGGGAGCCGCTCTTGGCCGCGGTGGCGATGGCGGCGGCAGCGGCGGCAGCGGGCGCCTCGTTCCTCTGGGGCATGCCCTCCAGCAGGTTGTGCAGACTCCGGAAGCTGCCCGTCAGATTACTCAGGAGGCTCTCCTTCCTGGGGCTGTCCTTGGCCGGCATGCCGGCGCGGCTCACGTGGGCGGGCGAGTCGGCCGCCGTGTCCCCGCTGGTGTAGCTCAGCGACTGGTACGGATGGGAGCCCTGCGTAACGACAGAATGCACAGATGTCATGTCTCTCCACTCCGTGGCAGCTCTGATGCCTCCTGGCTCTCCACCAGGAGAGGAAAGCATTGTCCTGAAACAGCGTAAAGTACCTGGTGTTCATCAGGGCTGCAACTAATGAGGATTAGTTCATTGATTGGTTGATTAACCGTTTGGACCATTCTTGCTTTAAAAATCAAAATTATTGTATTTAAAAGTAGTTCCTGATTAATTTTCTGTCCATCGACTAATCAATTAATCAACTAATCATCTCAACTCTACTGTTTTTGGTTTAGTGTATTTGGCATGCCGTTTTTGGTACAGTAGTACAGCATTGAGGCCATTGAGGAAAAAAAGAAAGAATTCTGGTGATCCACTTTCTAATTCTGATCTGAACCACTGGCCCGTGTTCTACACAGGACTATCTGTGTTTTCACAAAGACACAAGGCAATTCAAAAATAAATTGCAAATAAAATTGCATTTAAAAGACAATGAAACAAAAAGCGAGAACGAACAAATAAGTAGTTTAAGATTAGTAAGAAAATTGCATTTTAGGAAGCAACAAAAAAAAAAAAGCAAAAGCAAAAGCAAGCAAATAATAAAGCTACAGGTGAAAAATAACTGATGTACCTAAATAATTGAGAAAGCGGTGGTAAACAATCATTTTTACGCCCTGAATAAAATGATCAACAAACCGCAGGTATTTAGGAAGATTGTTCAACAGGTGGAGAGCAAAGAAACCAAAAGAAGAATATTCTGGCTCCACAAACTAATAATAATTATTATTATAAATGGTTGATCTCTGCCTAATGCACACAAAGGGCTCTGGGGACTTAAGATGTCACTGAGATAAAAACAAAAAAATTGCAGATTAATCCATAATGTATTTCAAATAATGGCAGCCGGTGCCCTTGAAATGTGTATGAGCATACGCAACAGATAACTGAGACACAAAGCTGTACCTTTATCCTGAGTGCAGACTCGTTGTGCGTGTGGGACTTGGACAGTTTCCTCATGATCTCCACTCCGCTCACGGGACCAGAGTTGGCTTCCTTGGGCGGGGGTCGACTGCATGCTCCCTCCAGCAGCATGGTGTGTTCACTCACTGTGGCTTCACAAAAATAACATCATATAAAACTCATAGAAGAACCGTATGACCGCTGTCAAAAAAAGAAGAAAAGGTAAAGTGTGAAGATCCGCACTACATCACGCATGTCTGAAATGGCCTTTCTGCCAACGAGGGGATAACACGCTACTTCTATCCGCGCAAACACAGAAGTTGGAGGTTAGGAGATTCGACGGTCCGTCTGTGTGAACAGACGGGGGGGTTGGGTCAAAATGGTGGTCAGCGCACCGAAAAGCAGCGAGTTCCCACCTGCGTCGAATTCAAACTCCGCTCCGTCGGCGCTGGTGTCGCTCTGCAGCGCGGCGCCGTTGTCCAGGCCCAAGATGGTCTCGCCCAGGCTCTGCTGAGGCTCCTTGGGTTTGGCGAGCTGATTGGGCCTCATCAGACCGATAGCTTTGAAGCCCTGGGTGACCACTATGAATTTCATCCACTGTCTGGCCAAAGCGACCAGGCCCTTCTTCAGAGTCACGAGGGCCGGAACCCCGTCGTTCTGGGACGGACGAGGAGAAGAGAAGAGAGGAGAAGAGAAGAGAACGGGGGGGGGTCAGTGCCACCGGTGAGGGGATTAATTAAAAAAAAACAAAAAAAAAAAACAGCGAAGCCGAGCCAAGAGCACTCGAGACCACTTTAAAGAATTACTGGTTGTTTTGTGTAAAGCTGACTCCAAAAGCGGCCGCAGCAACTTTAGTAGCCAATTAACGAAACGAGCAGAGACGGCAAAGAGGTCAAGACGAAGGCACTCACCATGGTCGCCTCCTCGATGACGGAGTAGTCGGCCTGCTGCAGGTAGCGGTGCAGGATGTTACAGAGCATGCAGGAGGGATTCTCGTGCAGGTAGCGAGCTCGTTTAGTCACACGGTTGTATTTGCTCCGGATGGGGATGTGGATGCTCTTTTTCTGTCGGGGAATGGCACGAAGAAAAAAAAAAAAAACAAAAGGTAAAATTCAAAGCCCAAAACTAGTGCACATAAATATCGAGTAAAACTAGATGGTCCATGAATCTGGTTTGATGAAAAAGAAAAGAAAAATGCTGATTCTTTAATGCAATCAGGGGATACTGGACTTCCTTTATATATGTGTGTGTACATTTGTTCAGGTCTACACGGGTGCATTGCTGACCTCAAGCGCTTCGGTCATGATGCAGCCCATGACGGCGCACACGCGCAGCGTGCCCTCCATGGTCAGCTTGCGGAGGGAAGATTTGAGCTGGTCGATGGGAACCAACCAGGCTCCGATGGCGGGTGTGGCCGTGCTCAGCAGATTTAACTGCCTGTAAACACAACGGAGAGTCAGAGGAGCTTTGATCACCTTTTTTATAACTGTTACTCAATTCTTCGTGAGGTTGTTTTTTCTGGGGTTTTTCTCTTGTTTCAGCTAATTCAAAGTTTTCATCGTTGATGTTAACAACGTTTGCCATGTTTTTATCTCACAAGGTTGTTTAAGAATTGATTTCTGTCCCTTTATTCTCAACTGCAGACACAAGATATGTGTCAGTTCGTTGACTTCTAATAAGTCAGACCCTCACTACAACGCTCAGAATGTATCCGACCTATTGAGGCTGACAGGTTTTCAAACAGTTCCCAGGGGACACAAAGGTTTTGGGTTTTTTTTTCTCTAAATGGCTGGCAAAAAGCAAGAAATATTGCACTTAGGACAAAATCTCACAGCCAAAATGGACACCAAGAGCCCAACCACATGTCACTGTCATGTTTTTTTTTGTCTAAATGTGATGAACAGCTTGTATAGCTCGAGCACAAATCCTGGACTTCCTGCGTGTGAAATCATTTGAGTAAAGAGGTCCTGTGTAGTGCGTCGGAGTCGTACCTGGAGATGGCCTGTGAGGGTGAACGCACGTTAGTGGGAGCAGCGAAGCTGAACCAGATCTCCCTGATGGTCAGCTTCATGCTGCTGGAGTCAGGCGGCGGGGGCATGAGGGGGAGGTCTTTCTTCAGGTCGTCTGACTCCACCCCTTCATCCTACGGAGCACACGCGGAGAACGCCGGGATTCGGCGGAAATTAGTTTCAGTGTTTAAAGCTTTTGAAACAGATTTACTGCCGCTTGTCCTCTGTGACTGATTACGGCTTTTGATTTGCCATCAAGGCCCGCTCTCCAGATCAGAGTGGATCGCTGCCAGTTCAGTCACTTTAATCTCTTCTTTTCTCACTTTATTTTGAATAAATTGCATTTTTTGATACACATCTGAACCAGTCTTGGCGAATTAATTCTGCGTGAGCGAGACAATTACTCAAATTTTAATCAAAAGGCTGGCAATAGGCAGTGATATTTGCATGTTTGCAAAAGAAAGAAGAACATAAGGGGGGAAAATACACAGATGAATACTGCACAATTGTTAAATGAGACGGGCCACACGAGCGCATCTGGCTTCAGATCAGTGCAGTAGAGCTTTGAGTCTCTGTTGACATGTTCACATTCACCTGCACCTTTTGTGACATTTAGGAGCGTGAGAACTCGCTTAGGTTAAGTTTTAAGCCTACAGCTGCAGATAAATTGAAAAAGAAATCGGCTCAAAGAGAATTAATTTTTTCCTCACAGAAGTGAAAGTTTGAGGCCAATGTCAGCAGAGCTCGAAAAGCTTTTCGTGCGTCTGTCGGCTTCATGAATATCAGAATGCGATACTCAAATGTCACGGTGAAAATGTTGCGTTCGAGTAGAGTTGAAGCAGGTTTGACGTCGGTTCCAACCGAGTTTGTTTCGCCACAGTCGCGAACAACATTTCTCACCTGGTCGTCGGAGTCGGAGTGCTCGTTGGCATCAGAGGCGGGGCTTATGGTATCGTGTGGCAAGTTGTCATCGGAGACGTCAGTGCTGTAACCGCTGCCCGTCTGAGAGCCTGTCGACCCGTTGGACTTGGACATGCCCGTCTTCCCTCCGGTGTCCGAGCGACCCATCACGCCAAACGAGTTGTAAAGAATGGCTCCCGACTGACGGCCCCCTGCAACGCAAAGCGCAATGCATCCACTAATCTGTACGCAAATTTACCTTCATCTTTACATTTTTTTTATTGTCTGTAGGTCTCAAGGTTTTTTTTTTTTTTTTTTTCTAACCTTTGACCGTGAGGTTCTCAATGCCGCATTCAAACATGATCCAGCCCCATTTCTCAAGAGACGTCGCTAAGCGGCCGAGATCCCCCGCTGTGGCCTGGGCATCGGTTTCATCCACCATGGAAAACTCCTCCAACTCCTCCAGGCCAAACAGCACTTTGGACTTCTCAAAAGGTATCGCTGTGATGGCACACGTGCCAATGTCTACGGAAAGCAGAAGAAACAATGCAACTTTAGAAAAAAAAGAAGAAAAAAAACATTATTGTGAAGTACCCTGTTTTTTTGCTTGGTACTGAAGGTCAAGTTAAGCACACTATCAAGGGACAGCTAGTACGGCATATATATGTAGATATAAAAAAGATGAAGAGGTTGTAGATAAAAGGTCAGTGCAGCGCTTAGAAAAGACGTGCACCGGCCTGGACCAACCGGTGGAGTCGAGGCCTCTCAGCTGGCTGTGGATGCGGTGGACGTTGAGCCTGGCGGCGATCTCTTTGCCTTTCTCGATGCCGGCGTTGGAGCGCAGCGAGCCCGAGGACTGAGGCTGCATTTTGGTGGCCGAGGCGTACTTCTCCAACATGACGGACGGGCGGCCGTGTTCCGTGGTGTTGGGCGTCTCCTCCACAATGCCCCTGAAAAAGAGCCGGGCGGAAAACGTGCGTTTGGATTCGAGCGTGGCTCACACGTTGCTCTGATAGACAGAAAAGGTCTAACCAACGTCATTCCCAATCCATCTACCAAATATTCATTACATTTCAGAATTTTAACCCCTTAAATGCCAGTTTGTTTATACGTTGTTTTTTTATGAAAGAAAAAAATAATAAATAATTATATATATTTTATGTGTACTAGATGCATCTTTATTTTTTGTGAAGGAAACAAGGAACATAACATTGAACAAATATGAGAAAATGGCTAAATCTGGTGGAAGATAGTAAAACCTAAACAAAATTTCATTTTAAATATAAAATGTTTTCCGGTTCTTATTCATCTGTTGAAATTCTTTAAATAATAATAATAATAATAATAATAATAATAATAATAATAATTATTATTATTATTATTATTATTTAAGTGCAAAAAGCATGCTTTCTTCCTAACACTTATTTTTATTTTTAAAAATAAGGTCTGTTTTTATGTATTTCGAAAAGTACAGCAATTTGAGCTACACAGTCTGTATGAAATGTGCTATACAAATAAAGATTATTATTATTATTATTTAGAATCCACGGCTCCAGATTTAAAGTCTGATATAATAAAAAGCATGATTTCAAGCTGCAATAGCAGTGTAATCAAAACTTAGTTTTAACGGCAACATTTTTTCCTTCAGCGTCTGAGTGTCTGCATTTGTACTACACAGTTTTGTAAAGACTTATTATAGGAGCCGAGGTTGAACTTCAAAATTCAAAATGGTACACCCTTGCCAATATTTATGCCATAAATCTTAACCCAGCCGAAATGATGGGAAAAAAATGTAAATTAAAAAGCCAAAAAATGTCCCTAGTGAGGCACAAGGCAGATGTTGTGGAGTCCAAAAAACAGACTTAATTTTGTACTCAGAGTGCAAAACATACATCTACTTTTGGAAATGAGAATAAGTTATGCATAGAAGTATAGAAGAATAAGTAAAAATAATATCCAAGTGAATTATTCCCAAATTCCTAAAGATTGCCACCGTACCCAAATGGTTCGAAGGTGAATGGTACTCTTGTAAAAAAATGACATCCAAGCAACATCAACTGAATTTTAAAAAGGATGTATAGCAGGTATATTTTTCCTGAGCACATTTACTCCAAAAAGCTTAGTCATTGCACCCCCACACCTCCACCCACACCCCCACAGAGACACAAGAGGAGGAGCGGAGAGGCGTTACCTGTTCATCCTGAACTGGGTGGCAATCCTGTCGAAGCACAGCGCCACCAGAGACACATGTGTGACGCACTTACTGGAGCACGACGGTGACCCCTCCTCGACAGAAGCCTGAAGGAGGCAAAGATTGACCTGCAGGAGAGAAAAAAGAGAAGCAAACAAATAAACAACTCAGCCAAACTGAACTAAACCCCACTGTGCTGTAAAATATTGTTCTATAACGACGCTGTGGACATAAATGAAAGCGTTGCCCACAAGAATCTCTTTAAAAAAGACAAATTGCTGTTCCACTGGGATGAATACAGCAATAAAACGATTAATATACTGTGTGTGAAGCTATTTTTCCCCCAACTGCAAGACTGTTTTGGTAATTCGCTACATGAAGATATACAGCTGGAGATAGAAAAATCAATATTGAAAGAGTTAAAAAAAAAAATTATACGCAGTCACTAGTGCAAACAGACTTTATCTTCCATTCAGTGGGATAAAAGAATGGTTTTGATGGCGCAGTATATGCTACATTTCATAGAGGTACCGTTGCAAATTGTTTGTTCTTGTGTTTAAATGGAAAGCGATCTAAAGCGATGCTCAGGATTCTGGGCTTGCTCCTGAACCCGTCCTGGTCGGGGCACAGGTTGAGGATCACTGCTGGCCTCTCATTATTCCGGGTCACGGGTCTTACCTTGGGGATGGAGACGTTGGCCTGGAGGCCCTTGATTTTCACATTATCCGGTTTGACGGACAGGTCGGTCTGGCCATGAGTGATGTTGAGGGAGCCGGGGGTCGTGCCCTCCGTCTTGGACAGCTTGTGCTCCTGCTTGCCTGTTTGGCTCTGCGTGGATCCAGATCCAAAACAGAGGGGCGTCAGGCAACAAAAGCCACTTTTAGAATTGTGAAGCTAATTCGGGTCAAACCTCAAAGCCATTTAGAATATCCATCCATCCAGTATCAGTAATTGCTTAAAACATTTAAAACAGAAACACCTATTTCATACTATTAATAAATAATGAGCGACACATTTCATCGCAGGAATTTCCGGCTTTCCCTCCGATTTGAACCGACTTAACATGAGAGTCAACATTCAAAAACCTCCATCGCGATGAATCGATGAACACGTCGAGCGTCATTGCTCCGCTTTGTGCACTGTTGGACTTACGGACTCGGTGACCGTGGACTTGCTAATCTGATAGGCGTCGTTGAGGACTTTCCCATGCAGGTCGTCCAGAATGGTGGCAGGATGACGGATGCTGGCAAAGTGGACCATGGATTCGATGTACCTTAAAAAGAGACCAAGCAGACAAGACGGCTGTAATAAAACAATAGAATTTCACAGGGTTATAAATATCTTCGTAATAAAAAATAGGAATAATTCTGACAAACTGTTCCATCAGAACGGATTCTGGTACAAAAATTGCCCTTTCAAAGCATAATCAAATTTACGATGTCTGTACTTGAAGTTTGGCCTCTCTTTAACCTTCAAGCTACAGTTTACTCAGCTCCACACTGCTGCGGCCAAGAGCTAAGTAATCGTAAGGCCATCGTAAAGCCAGCACGGGTTGGCCTTTGGCAAACAAGAGTCACACTGGTAGACAACCAAGAGCGAGACTAGACTCCGAAAGCACTGTCGGCTGAATTTCAGATCCTAGATGCAGCGAGTGTGTGTAGGGATCGGCTTAAAGGGGTACTTCAGTTTTTGGCGAGGTAAGGAAGAACCTCATTCAGCCCCACTTCAAAAAACATCTGAACTACCTCTTTAAAACAACACACACACAGATAAAATAAAAATTTAAATAAAAATAAAAACTACGTGAAGCAGAGTTACTACCTGTCCAGGGATTCAGCCACGAGGGGCGTGAGCACCACATTGACGGCTCCCTTCACCTCCACAATGGCCGTGGTCCTGGTCTGAGCTAAGGGCTGCTCCAGAGTCCAGTCGTCTGTCGTCGTGTCCTCATCCGTGTTCTCCATGGCCCGCTTGTCCAGCGGGGTGTATGGTGTACTGTGGAGGAGCAAAGACACAATCTCTGATCATACGTTATATATTATTAATACAAAAACAAAACACAGCATAAGTTGCTACTTGAAAAGACAGTATGAAGGAATACAGACTTTGGGTGCTGTTGAGTATACTGAGATACACAAATACATACTTTCTTTAGTGGATAGGTTTTTACTGTAAATAGACTACATGAGGATGAACTGGGTGAAAACAATGTGGTTTAAATACCTGTTGTTCTCTCCCATCAGCTCAAGTCCTCTGTCCAGTAGAGAGCTGGCTGAGAGGCCCTGCTTTATCACCTGTGATGTTGAAGAGAACGTTAAACTCTAAAACCGATGTCCTGGGTGTGTTGGGGATGGACACAAATCATTTAAACACTTTAACAACCAATACCAAGGCAAACATGTTGAAGTTTAACTGGAGTATTCACATGCCGATTAACTCGCTACATGCACACAAAGACGGTTAGTAATTAGTCAAAAGACCTTAAAGCTGGGAACAGAGAGCTGGTCAAAGGAGGCGGCGCTCTCCTCACTGGTGGGCGTGTCCAGATCTAAGGGGCGGTGCAGAGACGACTTTGAGGTCCTCTTATTGGTGGGCTGCTTGACGGACCAATTTGAGACCTGGCGGATTAAAGAGTGTTTTAAATTGGACAAAACAAAAAGCAGTGAAAATAAACAGGCTCGGTATTAATACAGTTAACGCTTTCACAGAGGCATAACATTGAGCAAAGTAACACTGTAGACATGCAGACGGAGGTATTTGCGTGTATATCTGCGTTCATAGAGTGAAAGACGTTACCTGGTAGTGGGCTAGGTAGCTCTGGTAGCACGCCATGACGTGGGGCTGGCGGGTTACGGGGCCGGGTTCGGCCGTCTTCTCCGTATCCACTGAACTCTCTTCCTCCATGGCCAGGGCTGAGACGAAGGAGGCCTGGGACGTGTGGCTGGGCAGCGGCTGGGGCGGCAGCGGGGGCAGCATTGGGGGCATGGGCAGGGGGCGCGGCTCGGTGATCAGCTCCCCGTTGAGGACGTAGGTGAGGGGGCCCTCGACGCTGTGGTAGATGGAGCTCCGGCTGGGTGGCGGGGGGGGGGTCAAAATATTTACACACGGGCACCAAATGAATGTGTCATGAATGCGGTTTAAGCCGGTTAAGCAAACCCTTAAAATGATATGAACATTCCGTTTTATAACTTTGATATGAATTTCCTTCCAACGGCAGGACGGCTGCAGTTATGTTAAAGGGATAGTTTGGATGTGGGGTTGTATGAGGTACTTATCCATAGCAAGTGTATTATTTACAGTAGACGGCGGTCGGAACGCCTCCAGTTTGGAGAAACTGACAGGAGTCCCAGCACGGGAGCAAAGCAATGTACTGCTGTGGATGGGGAGAGCAGCAAAACTGGATTTTAGCCACCTAAAAAAGGACCACTGAAGAAAATCAATAGCAGTTAAAGCGAGCGCTATATTTAGCATATTTTCGCAGCTTTACCTTGCTGTCAGCTAGCCCTTAGCTAACGCTCTCATCGAATCCCAACTAACCTTTTAAAGCATCAGAGTCGCACAATACAACACAGACGCACTAACCAATCGATACGCTCGGTAGACTGCTCGGTAAAATTACAAGTTTTTGTCAAGGGACTCCTGTGGCTTTTAAACAAAGCATAGATGACAGCTTCAGTTCCCCGTCGGATAGAGCTGTCTGACAGCAAGGTAAAGCAGTGAAAATATTCTAAATATAGCGGGGCACTTAAACTGATATTGATTTGTTTAGGCGGCTGAAATAGGCTTTGCTGCTGCCCCCCATCCCCAGTGCGACATAGTACATCTGTTTCTTCCAACATCGGGGGAGCCCTCCTCCACCGACTGTGGCTAAGTACCTCGTACAACCCCAATTTAAAACATCCGGTCTGTGCCTTTAAGAATGGGCGACCTGCCAGGATCGATGTCGGCTCCTTTCTGTGTATAATTGTGCGTTCCTGAGTTCGGCCTTACGTTTCAACGGGCCTGTTGTACCAGTAGAAACCTTTCACGGGACCCAAATGGATTATTTGTGTTGGAGTGGCGGCTGCATCAATCAAAAAACGTGTCGCAATCAATGTGAGAACATCTCGGGGTAATGGAAAGATGACAAGGTATTTGCAGAGCAAGACTGAAAATCCAATTTGCAAAAACACAGCCGCAGTAAGTGGCCGCCCATGGATCAAACATCGCCTTTGCCACAGCCCTCCTAGATCACATCCATCCTGGAATGATCGAATCACGAGTAATAAAATGACAAAAAAAAAAGCTGCGACGTGTTCAGCTTCGGGGAAAGTTGCTTAACAAGATGAAATGCAAAACTTGCTGGGCATTAAACATAAAAAAAAAAAAAGCATCATAACAACATTTATGCATTCCTGGCTTATGTTGTGCCATACAGACATTTCGCAATCCTTGCAAAGATGTCAGGTGCGAGTCGTCAGAAGTCATTTGGCGCAATTGTTTACGGCCTGTTTTTCATTCCACTCTGCGATGCTTTACAAGTGAAATGCTGTTAAAGACCTTGTAATTCCGTTTTCACCACGCTATAATAACAATAATATATTTCACAGTAACTCCCCTTTAAAAGAGGGGGAACGGGCCAATTGAAGACACTTTATGAAACACCGAATTCCCGCATTCGTTAAAATGTAAATCATAGATCCTTCGGATCGGCCCCTCTATCGTTATCTAAAAGGGTAACACTTCAAGCAACACAAGTCAGAAGTTGCTGGATAGGTCATTCATTTATCTGATCTAGACTCAAACATCACTTTAATCCCCGCGCTTAGCTCTGTACTTGAGCCGACCGTCTTCCCAACCCTTTAACTTTGAGAACTTTTCCAAACTTTCTCCAGCACATCATCATTCGAGCTGACCTGTAGTTCTCCATGTGGTACGGGGGCTGCTGCGGCTGCTGCATCTGCTGCTGCCTCCTCTTCTTCTTGCGACCCGGGTACGTCCCCGGGCCCTCGTCGGCGCTGCTTATCGGCTCAAAGTCCTCGGCGGCCGAGAAGTAGGCCTCGCTGTCGGCCACCGACATGCTGGAGTCGGCCGAGCGGTACTGGTGGAAGGTGTTGGAGTCCGCCGACGGCGTGAAGGGGAAGGAGCCGTAGCTCCGGCGCTGGCGCGGGGAGTCCAGGACGTTCTCGTCGCTGCGGGACACCTCGCTGCTGAACTGGACGCCTCCGGACAGGACTGGCGGAGGCTTGTCGGTGAAGACGGCGGCCGACAGGCTCTTGGTGCTGCCCAGTCGGCCCGACTGCACGGACGACTGGCGCTTGAGCGGGGAGCAGAGGGGCGAGCGCACCGAGGAGCGGTCCTGGGAGCTGTTGGGGGAGACCGGCGAGACCTCTGGGACATCCCCGAGGGTGCTGCGCAGAGAGAGGAGAAAACAGTTTGGACATTCAAAATTAGAGATTATATTTAAAGAGTAATTACTCCCTTGCTGAAAAACTGGCTTGTGTTGCCTTCCAGAGATTCCTACAGCACACGCTCCGACATATATTCTTGATGCTACTTACTCAGCAGGGCTTTTGCCGTTCATGGGGAACATGCGGTCCTCTGTGCTCGGCGAGGGCGTGTCCCTCTCTCCGGCCAGCAGGGGCAACGCGGCACTAGAGGTGCTATTCTCTTCGGAGGAGGAGGCGGAGCTGTGGGAGCGTTGGGGCACCTGGAGGCTGAGGTGCTGCTGGCCCCGCCTCTCAGGCAGCTCCGGGGGCAGGCAGGGCGAGTGTGTGTCCGTCTTCAGTCCGACAGCTCTCCCTAAGAAAAGGCAGTTGGTCGATCAACTGTCGATACTTCCAGACATGTACTTTTTTTTTCTGTAATAAGCTGCATGATGCATTCAGTCTATATTTTTAATTAGGGAGCTGGTTACACGGA
Source organism: Ophiodon elongatus (assembly GCA_016806645.1). Lineage (NCBI taxonomy): Eukaryota > Metazoa > Chordata > Actinopteri > Perciformes > Hexagrammidae > Ophiodon > Ophiodon elongatus. Next base: position 186,923 of record JACSYO010001494.1, read on the forward strand.
CAAGATAACGATAAAAAGCTCAAAATATGATCAAACATTCATATGTAATGAACACCTACATAAAATAAGAGCTGCAATATTACTCCCAGCGGTCACCCGTATAGGGAGAGTAGCTGAAATAAAAATTGTGGATATGAACTATTCTGAATTTTGCTTGGGGGTCCACAAAACAAAAACCCTAAAAAAAACAACTCTGGGGATGGCGTCAGGAAATCGACATGAAATCTTTGCAGATGCCTACCGTCCACTTTGGGCGTTTCCTTGGTAATAATCCACTCGCCCGGCTGCAGCAAAGACTGGCCGTAAGACATGTCCGCGTCGGCGCTGGAGGAAGAGAACGCAGACGAGGAGGACGGCGTCAGCTCCTCCAGCTTGAAGAAGTCCAGGCCCATGTTGGTACCTCCGAAGAACCGGCAGCCTCCGAGGCAGCCACAGCGGTTCCTGCTGCGCTTGTTGCGAATGCCGGCCTCTTCTGGCCACAGGAACCAGAGTCTGAGGAGAGGAGGGGGACGGGAGAGACGGTCAAAGCAAAAGATGGAGTTGCTCTGCTGCGAGGCTTTCAGGCTCCTGTAGATAAAATGTTGCATTGGTCTCCCTTTCTTAGTCGATATCTGATAATCCTTTAATACCTGGGTCTTTGTTCTGTTAAAGAAACTTTCTTTTTTTATCTTTTTTAAACTCTTAAAGAGATAAAAGCAGTAGTGTTGTCCCGGAATGAAGACTGCATTTCCCATGAGCACCAGCGCCTTGCGTCATCATCTGGCTAGCGCAGTGAATTTGTTTCGGAAGAGAGTAAAACAAAGACGCGACTTTTAAAAAAAAAAAAAAAAAAAAAAAAAACTTTTTGCAGGAACAAACTGCCGTTTCTCGCCTGGTGCATGTTGGTCATCGCGCTCCAAAGTCCCATCAGGCTTTGCGGCTAACTTTAGCCACGTTCTACGGTCAATTCATATATTTCTCTCTTCGCTGATCCTGCCCCATAACCACAAAGTACAACGTCAAAAATCAAAATTCTCTCAAGACTCCTCCTCCTGCTGCTTCCTTTTAACTGGCTAATACTCGTACTACTCACTGGCCAAATTAGCCGGTTTACTTTTTTTTAGTCAATGTCGCAGTCACCATTAGTTTGCTCTGACGTACACTCCGAGGATCACGAATGTAGATGCAGACACACTTTAAACTTTCTCATAACCCACACACAGGGCAATTAGCTAAAGTAATAAGAAACATCATGTCCAATTACAAGCAGGACAAGAACATCTGTACTGATAATAGCTCCCTGCAGACCTTTTATGGGCGCTTAAATTATGTTGAATTCATTATCACAGTAGTCCACCAGCTGATTATCGCATATCATGAGCCGGACCGCTGTTCATGAGAGAAAAATGAATCATCTCGGTTTGTTTAAGCAGACCTACTTTACATTACGAGTTGAACGTCTCGTGACTGCATCTGTGACTCATTATACAGAGGTGCGATGCAGCCAGTGAGTCACTGCTACATCGAGAAGACGTTTCAGCACCGACGGTTTCCTTTTGTACGCGGCGTTTTTAGCAACGCAAAATAAAAACGGTGAACAACAACGGCCAAAAGTATAAACGAGAAATACCACAAAGCTTGTGACACACGCGACGGTCTGGGTTCTCCTACCTTTTGCTGTGAGCGTCGTGCAGCTCCAGAAAGTGCCTCTGGACTTCACATTTGGCCGGATGGTCGGCGGCCAGGGCAATGTCGGCCGTGATGAGGTTCAGGTTGACCGAACCCGCCTCCAGCCAGACGGAGCGTCGCAGCAGAGCGGGCTGCCCGAGACCCAGCGGCTGACCCGGACCCTGACCCGGACCCGGACCCTGACCGGCCGGCTGCAGCCTGGCCGCCTCGCTGTGCTGCTGCTGCTCAATGTACTGCCGGATGTTTACGTCTTGCACCACGGCGCTGATGCCTTCTCCCACTGCCTGGTTGTGCAGGTTGCAGTTGGCGACATGAATGATGGCCGTCTGGGGCGGTAAAAATGAAATAAAATGAATACAAATAATAAAAAAAAGGAGGAGGGAAACATCTTTACACATCACAGCACATGACATGGATCTAGATGAGCTCAAGTGTTCTAAATAAATATATTTTGAATGAATAGCTGGCGCCAATTACCTTGATGTTAGCAGCGCAGCCGTGCTCCACAACGAAGAGGTCGACTCCATCCATGGCCAGTCGGGTCATGGTGTACTTCAGCTCCTCCGATGTGCGACAGTGACCCGGCAGGCAGCTCAGCTGGGAAAACAACCACCGCTTAGTACCAGAAACTTTTCAGCTGGTTGCAAGGGAAGCCATCTTTAAATTTAGTCTGGCTGCACTTTCCTCGCGGCTCCATGGCCGGTAGCCACAGCTTCTCTGTTGTCAGAAAACTAACGAGGCCTCTCAGGCAGAGTTTTAAAAAAAAAAAATAATAATACCCTTCTTAGTATTCGCAGACAAACAAGACATTTTGTGAAGCAGACTTGTTTCCTCTCAAAGCTACTTCATACATCACGGTGTTGTGTCTGTAAGCCGTGTGTGGTGGCTGCGAGTACATCAATAGTTGTGCTGTCACAGGCGGTCTCACCAGCAGCATAAAAATAAAAAAAAGTGGGCTTTCAGAGTCATGCATCATTAGACAAAGCTTCACAGTGGTCTCCTTTTATTATCTGGTGTCATTTGCACACTTCCCTTCACGATGGACAGTTCTGACCAACATTCAACTCTCACAAAATACAAGTCATAATGAGCTGATCTGGTAGCTTCCAGCGTGAGATACACAAATTCTCACACAGAAACACACACAGAAACACACACAGAAACACACACAGAAACACACACACACACACACACACACACACACACACACACACGCACACACACACAAACTAGTTCAAACCGACGCTGGAGAGCTCCAGCAGAGGAAGAGCGAAAATGTGAGAAATGATGCTCGGGCTGTGCAGCGCTCCGCCGTATATACACTGCCTGTTCGTACCTTGGCGTCGCAGATGCGGCGGTCGACGCCATGCTGGCAGATGACGGAGGGCTTGGGCTGTTCCAGCTGGAACTCTCGGGACACCCCGTGGAAAAGGAAATTCTCCCCCCACTCTATCATACTGGCCACCTAATAATCACAGGTGCACAAAAGGGGCCGTTAGCACTTCAAAACAATCGATAAGATACATTTACTGCGAGGGCAAATGCACAAGCAGAGAGCAGAAGAAATACAGTCATCGTGGGGATGGAAAACCTTATGACGGGATACAATCAAACATAAACACCGCCGCGAGCTATAACATCAAAAAAATGATGACTTGTTCGGACAGTCTCGACAAAAACTGAACGTTATAAATGCACAAAAGGTTGCTCGTATTATATTGTGCAGGTCTTTTGTACAAGCAAGCATTTGTTTTAGAAGTGCTTTACCACACACACACACGCGTGCGCACACAGCTGACCTAAAGATCCATGATGTAATCATAATCTTCAGGCTGCACGCATTTATCCCTTCATACATTCCAAATCGCTCTTTTACGTAAGCCACACACACACACACACACACACACACACACACACACACACACACACACACACACACACACACACACACACACACACACACACACACACACACACACACACACACACACACCTGTGGAACTGTGACCCTGCCGGTGAGCCCCCCAGCCTGCATGTCGATGAGCCAGGCGTACTCCAGCGTGTCATTGCCCAGGGGGACGCCCTGAGCGGAGAACATGGCGTGGGCCCTCATCTGCAGGCCAGACAGGCTCAGGTGGCCGTCCCTCAAAACGCCGTCCGCTGTGGGACGCTGTGGGCGAAAGAACGGATGGATACACACACACACACACACGCAAATATTGTTTTTCATCTTATAATCACCAACTGTGTAAGTGTAATCTTATGCTTAAGTAAAACAATCAGTCCGTAATATCCCTGCTCATGCCACACAAAATGTTTGAGCTTATATTGAGTATTCTCAGTCGAAGAGAGAGATGAAGGATACACGTGCTTTGTCGGGGATTAAGGAAAGATATTCACTCTGAGCAGCAAATAGGATCCAACCCGTGGCTAAAGCTTAGCAATTCGGTGTGGTTATACAATATGCAGGTGCTTATGCAAGGACGTGGCTGGTGAAAAGCAGGTTTTAGATTATGCAAGCATCATTCAGGGTATTTTCTAAAGGACCGAGTCACCCCATTAGCTGCCAGATTAAAGAGAGTAGTTGTTAGCGGATTAATTGTTCTCACACATGTCAGGTGTACGGAAGCCCTGAGAGGCGAGAGAGAACGAAAAAATAAAAGATCTGGTTATCCATTTTCCAAGTATGGTCGAAAATTGTTTAAGGCTGGAGAACATATTGGTGAAAAGGTTTTGCCAAGATCATTTTTCTAAGGTACTTTTTCTCAACATGCATAAATGTGATGTATGTTTTTTTTTTCCAGGTGAGTTTTAATTTCTCCATGCTCTCCAAAGACAAGGTGCATATAGTGTGTGTGTGTTATTTTTTTTTTTTTTTTTTTTTTTTTTTCTTTTTTTTAAGTAATGTAAAAAGAAAACGCTAACTAAATGCTAACATGAAGTCCTATTTAGAACACAGTGGTACAATTCTGCCTCTTTTTCTCTCAAGGCTTCCACAGTAGTGCCACATAGTTGAGGTTTGCATTACTGTATTGGATTACAAGCATCTGGACACAAACTTAATTTTTTTTTTCTTCAGTAATTTCCCACAGACAACATAGAAATCTGACTGCACAAAATGGAGCCATTGTAAGCAGCACATCCCATCAGGCGTAACATGCAGCTGGGTTTCTGACCTGGTAGTTGTCACTGATGAAGATGTGAATGGGAGACAGGAGCAGCTGAAGCATCGTCTCCTTGTAGCCTTTTTTCATCTCAAAACAGAGCCGCTCCAAGAAGCCGGACGGCCCTTCGGGACCCTCGCTGCTGCAGTGCTGGAGGCACCGAGAAAGAGAGGGAAATATGTGGAGTCGTGCGTCATGTTGTTTTTCGTATACATAAACGGACAGCTTGCAGGTTTCAATTCACGGTAAATAAAGTGGACTTAAATGTATATCTACACAGTTCCCTTGAAAGTTCACAATGTCTTATTCTAGAATGATAAATTCTATTATACAGATTTCTGTTTTGGGTTTTTTTCCAATGTTTCTACTACTGTATGCCTTGCATGCCTATTATATTAGTGCACAATCTAATGAAGAAATATTTTTTGTGTCATAATCCTTGATCGTATCCCAATTTGCTAAACTTCGACACTGATGTCTCTCTCTCTTTTTATAAAAAGGAAATCCAAAACGATCAAAGTGAACTATTAGCCGGTCAGCGCTTTTACCATCGGCAGTCGGCCGTGGACTTTGTAGAGGTTGATGAGCACCGTGATGTCCCAGGGGCGCAGGTCCAGGGGATGGATGTTTGAGTTTTCCCTCTGTTCGCTGTCCTCCATTCCCAGAGGAGACCAACCGAGGCCCGAGGAGGTGCAGGTGGACAACACAGGGCTGGACACCGCCTCCTCAAAGTCCGTGTACATGTCGTCCTCACCGAAATAGTTCTCCTGCGGGAACACAACACCGATGCTTTCCTGGTTCACCATGATCCAAAATCTACATCGAGCCTCGACACCATTGCATTGACCTCCTGATTACGTCGAGTGCAAAAACATCAACGCGCTGAGGGACTGATTACCAAAAAAGTGTCACCAAAACCCAGAGTTCTGTTATCGGAGACGGACAGCGAGTTCTCCGTACCTTGATGGAGATCAGCGCTCGGAGCAAAGGCCCGTAGAGGATGATTTGAGAATCCGGGGACATTTCCATCTCCACGTGAAGTCTGTCGGGGGGGAGCTCCGAGGGGTCCTTGGGCATCCGGCTGTGGGCGGTGGAGGCAGACTTCGCGGTGAAGCGCGGCTGGGCGTTGTGGTGCACCCCGGTGTGCTCTGGGGGGCGCAGCGACGACAGCATGGACTCCTCCATCTCAGACACTGCCGACGCAAATCACAGGCAAGTTAGGGGAGGGGGAGAGTAACCGCCTTGTAAAACAGCTTAGCACAGGCGTAAGTAAGCCCGACTGAGCAAAGACATGAAAGATTGTTACAAATTCTCACACAGCCATTTTGTCTCGGCCGGCTTTAGAATAAACTGCAAAGGCATTTGACACTGAAGCAGTGAGCTTACGCGACTGTTTGAGCTGCTCATCGGCCTTCTGGGGATAGATGGGGTGCCAAGTGTAGTCAATGATGAGCAAGAAGTTGGGTACGCTCCAGCAATCCACCCAGCCGGCTCTAATGCGAGGAGAAAAAAAAAGAAAGAAAGAAAAATTAATACACACTCCGTTTACAGTCGTAGGACCGAGTTTATCATCGTTTCAAGTGGATTTTCCGGTACATCGTGTCGCTTTATGAATCGTTCAATCCGAGCCCGTACAGAGAGACAGCGAATGGGTCGCGGCTGATTTCACCGCAGCACCGAGTGCAACGGTCCGGACAGGATTTGATCATCGAGTCCCAGGGTGCAACATCAATATAGTCTGGCTCGGGGCTATGCCTCATAAACGATCTGAAACGCTGACTTATCGTGGGGCGGAGTTCACGACACATGTGTGCTCCCCAACTACTAAAGACCCTGAAACGGACCCCGCTTTGCAACATTCTCCAAAAGGGCTGCAGAGCAAGACGGATTCAAAAAAATAAATAAAAAAACTGTTCCGACACATGATAAAGGGTTTAAACGTAAATAGACAAATTGTTACGATAAGGCCCTTGAAAAGTGTATACCTCTTATCTTAATCTCAAATACCTAAAAATAAAAAAAAGGCCCTCTTAAACAGGCTAATGTATCTCACTCCAAACCAAGCGAGGCAGCAACTATTGAACCGAGCAAAGCATAACAAGTGAAGGTTAGTGGTACATTTACTTGAAATTGCCACCTACTACCTCGGCTTGATGTGAGTCAGTGTGTTACGATGGTGAGTCATCCTGCTCTTTGCTAACACACTTTTTTTTTTTTTTTTCTCACATCTAGAGAGAAATGACTCCCAGGGTAAACTCACTCTGCGTGGGTGATGTTCCTCCAGCGGGACTTAGTGGGTTTGGGAGGAGGAGCGCTTTGGTTTTCCCCCGGCGTGAACATGTCTGGGGGCAGCTTGACGTTCTGGTATTCTTTGGCCACGGTGAGGAGGGGGTCCCGGCTCGGGTGGCACTCTGGCAGGGACAGTCGCATGTCTGTATCCTCCGCCTGAGGAGGACGAAGCACACACATATATTAGATTTATATGGGTAGAAGAGCGTTCACCCACACATGTTCATAGTCGGCGTCAAAGTATTCAAATCTACGGGGCGCATAGAAATACAAAAGCATCCAACCAATATGAAAACAAACAGTATGTGAAGTCATATAAAATATTCACAATTACACTGGAATAAAAAAAATGATCATATCCACTTAAAGCATGGCTCACCTTCAAGCTGAAGCGGGTATTGCAGGTGGTGGGCACAAACTCGTTGAAAGGCAAAGTGAAGTCTATATTGAGCGTCTCGCCACACGCCGCAAGGTACACTATAAGGGATCAATAATGCAATTGATTAGTCTGCCCTGGGATGAAGCGGAGTGTATATGTATATATAATATATCATGACTTAATAGAGTTAAAGTATGCTGTCACGGACATCTGCTTACAGTGCTCAAGACGCATTAAGTCGATTGGTTTCGTGGCTGAATCTCTTCTTCTTTTTTTTTTTTGTCAGTGCTAATGCTAATGCTAATGCTAAACACATGTAACAGGAAGTCTGTTTAGTTTAGTTTAGTGTAGGTTCACTGCAAAACTACTGAATCACCAATTACATTATTATAAAGGATTTTATACATGAACATTTAACAGTGTTTTGTGCACTTTACTGAAGAAATCTTTTGTCTTTTTAGAATTAATTTGTGTAGAATTCTGCGGTATTTGAGAAAATTATTGTTATTTTTAAACTACAAAAATATGGTGTTTGATTTGTGTGTTGAATTTTTTTTAACTGCCTTTCTTTATCATCACAGACTTATCTGTACATTTTTGGTCTTGCACATTGTTACAGAAATCTGCTGCAGATATTAAGAGCTTTCAATGCTGAAAATTAAGCATCCGACTGAATAAACAAGTAATTTCTATAATGCTTTGACAGGGAACACATTTCTGTCTGTACCTTTAATTTGTGTTGTGTTTTGGCATTAAAACTATAAATAAAAAGAAAATATATGAAATACTTAAAACATCTAGTCAAAATAAATACACTTAAAAATATAAATCTACAACTAATAAAAACATTCAGCTCAACTCCGGTCAGAACTCAGCTGGACTATTTGATAGTCGCCCCGTGTGAGACCTCCTTCCTTACCATTCTCCTGCTGCTTGGTGGAACAGTCGATCCAGTTGTGCTGATTCGCCGCCCAGATCATCTCGAACTGGTGGAAAAGGACCTTGAACTTCCAGGAGTAGGGCACAAAGGAGTAGATGTCTGGGGCGCTGTCACTCGCCCAGTCCTGGATCAAATCTAAAACAAAAAGAGCAGAAGGAACAGTGATAAAGCGGGAAAGGAAACGGGAACTTTACGTGGGATAAAGCGCAAAGAACGCGTAACGTCGTTCGTAAAGTCGGTCTGCTGGAGAGCTCACCGGTGAAGAAGTTTTTCTGGGCGTAGATGAAGTGGTACGTGGCCTTGTACACCTCGATCTCACACTGCCACGACTGAGGCATGTTCCACACCCGAGGGTAGCTGGCTATGACGTGAAACTGAAATGTAAAAAGAGGGAGAGGCGGCGCATGATTTGGCTTGTGGCACAGCGCTTCCCGTGCGTACGCACGGTTTTCCACATCGCATCGGCTCGACCTTCCCCGTGTTCGCCACCGCCTGCTACTTACAGCCAGCATCTCGGCCTCCAGAAGAGTCCTGTACTGCATGCTGCTGGTGGTGTCCACGTGCAGCAGCTGGCCTTTGATGGTGGGAGAGTAGCCTGAGGGCAGAGAGAGCGGGACAGACCGGCAGGGCCATCAATCCTCAAAACCCAGCGCTGGGGCTTAGCTCGCGCGAATAATGTCATTTACCGGCAACGCTTGAACGGTTACTTATGGTAACTGCATTTCTGGAGACAGAGGAGGGCACTGACTGATGACTGACAAAATGTTATGAGCTCGGCGCGATGAATTATTGCACGTTCCTCGGATCCATCAGCGTTGAGAATGTCGGCGTTCCCCGGGGTCAGTTGTTTTATTCTCCAGCAAATACACCCGCCGAGTGTATTTGCTGGGGACCCAATGACGTGCGGTGTGGAAGGGAAGCTGATTGTACTGATTTATCCTTCATCTAGGTAGTCCTGACTGTGGCCATGCTAGGATCCTGACTTAAAGAGCAAATTTAGCCCACGTAACGGAATCACTGAGGGCTCAGCCCTATGGGGAATATTTGGAACGATAAAACTTTTTGCATCAAAGTCACACAAGTATAGAGACTTTTTTTTTTTTTTTTTTTTCTTCCCCATTTTTGTTTATTGGTACTCCTTAGTTCTGCTAATTGATGCCGACTGAGAACTATTTATGATCGTAAAAGGAACTGCTGTGATTAACATCAATGGAAATTGATATGTAAGAAATAACTAAAAAGCCGAATTTGAGCAGCTTGAAGAAAGCTTGAAGTAGGAGTTCATCGTGACATTTGAAGAAGCTGCTCGTCACGCGGCTGTGGTTCAGCCATTAGTCAGTGCAACAGATGATCACCAGATGATGGGCAAACTGTTGACGTGCGCTTCTATATGAATAAGATTCAGCCTCTAAGCCAGCGGGACACCTGATGTGGCAACTGATCCGAGTGCTGACATATTTTGGTCTCCTCGTCTTATTTTGGTTTTAAAACGCAGACTTACCGTTCTCTCCTACAGTCATGGGGATGTTGACTTCCAGGTAAGAGCCTGCACCTACATTCACATGGATGGCATTGGTTTCCTAGGGGATGAACACAGAGCACGGGGAGGGAAGAGAGGAAACAGAGCAGTCAAATCATCAGTGAAGGGGCCTTGAGAATAAAAGAAAGTCTCCAAATCTGAACTAAAATATGTTCAAAAAGGAGGCGATAGCTCGACAATCTTTGCCTGCCTTTTTTACGTTTTTTTTATTCAACGCGCATTTATGTTGATGTTTAGTATGCACTTCACATGCTCAGCTTTGTGAAAAAAAAATCCCTGCACCGCTGCAGGGTGAAAATTTGAAAAAGCATAAAACATGAACCGATATCGACAGCTGAAACACGATGAGGCATAAAAGACAAATGACACGCGGGAGTAGCAGGGAGAGGGAGAGAGATCACAGAGGTTGGCGAGAGAGGAGGAGAAAAAAAAAAAAAAAGAACACAAGAGCAAGAGTCACCCTGTTTTTGGTGAAAAGTAGATCGATGGTGGCGTCAGCGATGATGTTCATGCGCAGCTCGAAGGCCTGGATCTGCCTGGGTTTTCCTGGCTGGGCGTCCTCTGTGACTTTCATGGCTTGGTAGTCAGCCGGCAGGAAGAACTTCCACAGACAGTCCCTTAGGAAACAAAGAGTTTGTGTGAATGTGAGAGCATATCTGCGAGAAAAAAAAAAACCAGACTCTAAAGCCTTGGAGTTATACTCGACCACAACGGCACTCTTCTTACATCCATTACGTGTCGTTATGCGGTTCAAGTACATGCAGAAGATGTGAGAGCAGTGTGATGGATGTTAGTTCCCCGACTTAAGTTTCCAGTTACAAATCTTGAGTTTAACTGCCACGATCCTTCAGAAGCTCACAGATGAGCACATTTCTACCAGGTCTCACCGAATGCCACGTTTTATGTCATTTACAAGAGATCTCACGTTGGAATCATTTGATAAAACGGTTTTATGCGGGGTCATGAGTCACCTCTGACGATCTGCCCAGGGGCCGTAGTTGAAGTCGGTTCCTTTTCCGCAGACGATGTCCAGACCCCAGCACGGAGGCAGGTCCTGAAGCTTATCGCCCTCACTGCACGTCTCCGCCTCCTCCCCACCCTCCTGCTCCTCAGGCACCAGACCTGCACGCACACACACACACGCACGCACGCACGCACACGCACACACACACACACACACACACACACACACACACACACACACACACACACACACACACACTTTTCAAGCCTTAAACTACTCTCAGCAACAAACGCTGAACAAAAAACACAAGCAATCTTGTGCAATCATTATGTACATACCATATTTGTGTGTGTGTGTGTGTGTGTGTGTGTGTGTGTGTATGTGTGTGTGTGTTCATGAGCATACCGGGTTCGTCCTGGTAATAGTAGATGTCAACATCGTTGGACTGCATGACCACAAAACCTTCACCCATCAGTCTGGGAGGTCTAGATGGGAAATCCACCAGGTCAGAGATTAGGAGGCAAAGTAGATTACACGCAGAGGTTATGAACTCTATTTTGAAAAACAGGTTAGTGGGTACCTAAAAAAAAAGAGAAAAAGGTACCAAAGCAGGAATAAAATATTCTGTCCGCATTAAAGCTCCATTCTGGCATGAAGAGACTATTTCAACTGTATAAATGTGGCCGTCCTCTTACATATGTTTTTTTTTTGCTTCATCCCACTGGACATTCCAATAAAACTTTAAGACCGACGGATTTCCAAGAGGCTACCGTACTACATTAAGGGCAACTCCTCAATCACAGAGGGGAAATTTGACATGCCGTTTTATTCAGCTGAATGCGATAGCCCCTCTGCTTTTAAGAAGGCTGCAGCTCCTGGACTCAGCAAGATGAAAGGAGTCATGCAGTAAATGTACTTGTGTCAATGTTTTGGCCAAAAATGATTCCTCCAAATAAAACTATCATCCGCAATTAACACCTTACGAATGGAGGGGAAAAGGCCCATATTTATTTTAATTTTGTAAAAACAAACAAAGAAACAGAGCGAGGCCTCTGCCTGTGTTTAAGATTCACGACATACATTACATATTGCAGGATAAATATGAGGAAACACACAGAGAGAGATCTATCTATCTATCTATCTATCTATCTATCTATCTATCTATCTATCTATCTATCTATCTATCTATCTATCTATCTATATAATTAAATAAATGACACAATGTAAAAGTGGTCCAAAAACCGTTGGAGGCCGTTGCTGGACAAAAAAGAAAAGGACTGAAAACATAATAAAAAAGGTCCGCACACTGCAGCTCCCTTAAGTGTGATTTATTATATTTCACTGAAGAGAGCGACAGAGTACGGACCTTTATTTATATTTTCATTTTTTTTTTTAATGATCCAATTTTGTTTGGTCATTATGGTACGCTTCAAAAATGAGTGACGGATATTTTCACATCATTATTCTTCGGGCAAGAGCATTAATTCTGAAACAGTTTTAGGACTGACAACGCCATAAATTGAAAAATTATGTTATGTTAATATGTTGACAAGTTTCCGAAATCGCTTGAAACAAATGCATACCAAATCTGCTACATTATTAATTACCCTTTCATATCGATTCTACAGGAATTTCCCCCTCCAATGTAAATGGTGAGCCCCCGGGACCTGCCAGCTTTGAGAATGGGGGACTTTGTGAGGGACTGTGCGGCTCAGTTAGCGGCTCAGTTAGCGGCTCAGTAAACGGCTCAGTTAGCGGCTCCATCGGCGTGCGACTTGGACTTACTCGTCGTTCTGCATGCCGAGGTAGCGCGGACTGGGAACCAGCATCACGCGCACGTTCTCCAGCGAGCCTTTGACGATGTGCATGAACTGGTCCAGGTGGCTGGACGGAGGCTTGGTGGCGTACGTCAGGAAGGCGTCCTCGAAGTTCACGCACAGCGTCTGGGGGAGGTAGTGGTTCCCGAACGCCAGGCGGCCCTGCGGGGGAGAGCAACGCCACGCATGCGATGAAGGAACGAGGCATGAACACGTTTTACCCTCATCAATGCTCTTGAGCTACATCTAAAAATTATTTTTTTTTAAAAATGGTTTTAAAAAGGAACTTACGGTGCTGATGTTAACTTTGATGACTGGAATGAGGGAGCGCCACGATGACGTGTGGTCTGGACTCTCTGCTTTGATGTTCACGCTACACGGGGGACCAGAAGGCCGTCAGTCTCACAGCACTTTAACGGTGATACATTTTACAGTCGGGTCTATTCGTTTGGCTTCCAGAGGGAAATGACATCATCTCTCCCCTGTGCAGACACTTCCAACGCATCTGGTCATACCAGAGAGGGAAGGGAGCACATTGATGCAGCAACTTGTGGACAATTGTTGATTCCTGTTTGTTTTTTTTGCAGTTTTATTTACCAAAGACTAGGCGATTTACCCAGTGACATTTTTAAAAATCATTCCAGTCTAAGTTAAGACGAGTACAGAAGCAAAATACGGCGAGTGCTCAGCTATCAAGAGCTTGTAACTATCTTAACGTCATTATTAGATGTTGAAGGTTGATTTTCTCTCCAACAGCCCCGACATTGAACAGAAAGACGCGCCGTTCGCTGAGCCCTCGCTCGTACCTCTCCAGCGTCTTGTTTCGATCCTCTTGTCCCTTCTCGTCCTCTTTTTTGGGCGTTATGAGCGTCGGGTCCAGTCCGAAGGTCTCCTGCAGTCGGGCGTAGAGGTCGGTGCGGTTGTAGACGTGGAACTCGAAGCCGTTCACCGTCACGTAGAGCCTGGTCTCGGCCTTGGGGTCTAGCGACAAGAGAGCAAGCTCAAAAGGTTGACGTCTCCCTCCGTGTGGTGGTTCATTTCAAGTGGGAGGTCAAAAATGTTGTTTTACAATATCATATTATAACTATGTTTATATATATATATATATATATACACATATACATATGGGCCGGCGCGGATAAAGGAAGTGATTTACTTCCTCCTTCGCCGAGGGACTTACTTAATGCTGTTGCACAGAGTCCCTTAGAAAGGCATTCACTGCATTGAAAGAGATTTTAGAGCAGTAAAAATTCTAGTTTCCATGGAAACCGTTTGTCCGACTTATCACTCGCACACTTTTGGGAAGACAACAACATTAAAAAAGGAGTGCGCCGCCATCTCATTTTCATAATTTATCGCTATGAACTCAGCCTAGACAGAGTCTGAGGTTCCTGAAGTGTGTTTTCCTCTCTTTGGTTTACGAAGGTCTTTTGTGCTTCCCGTAAGGGATTCCTTAAGTATGAGACCAATATCAGGAGAGAACCTTCAAGTGGACATTTAAAGGGAAACCTGAGGAGAAGTCTGAAGGGAAACCCTAACTTGAACTTTCAGGAAAATCTTAACCTAAGGAGTTTAGTACAACTGGCCCCTGGCTAATGACAACCTCTTAAACTCACCATGCTGTTTCTGTTTTGGGTTGTACATTTTCCACCAGCGAAATATGAGGAAGCCATCCTGTATCCTGTGGGTCAGACAAAAACAAAAGATGAATATCAATAAATCAGAAAGCGATGAGATTATAGATTATAGATTATAGGAGGGCGAGAGCAGCGCAGGCCGGGTTACCTGATCGACATGTCCTGGTTGATGAAGTAGACGTCTCTGAACATGACTTTCCCCGACAGCACGGAGAAGGAGAAGGAGCCTGCGGTGTGTTCAGACACATTTTGTGTTACAGTCACAACAGAGTATCAGACTTCCAAAAAAAACAATGACAGTGCAGCAGTATGTTATGAAGTCATAGGATTACAATTTCTAAACCGCAAGAGCGCAAAGAGGTTTGGATTTGATCACAGCGGTGGGAAATCAAAGACTTATTATTAAAAATCATTAAAAGTAAACAAAAGATGTAATTAGATGGGTGTGTAAGCCTTGGTAAAAAAATAAATAAACAGTCTGGGAGTTATGTCTTCTCAAAAAAAAAAGACAACAATCTTAATTAGGTTCTAATTGTATAACAAGTAGGTCAGAGTCGTCCCCGAGTAAGAAAACTGAACATGGTTTTCCATCATTAATCCTTTTGGGCTCCGTTTCAATTACGGCAACACCCGAGTGGTTCAACTATCATAATCATCATCATCATCATCATCCAAGCTGACACTTCCTCATGTTTGTGGTCTTTGTCGAGTAACTTTTCCTCAGCCCAACGACGACACGCCTTCAAGCAAGTTCAAACCTGCTCATCACATAACAAACCCGCCGCGTCTGTACCTGAGAAGGCTTTTTCTCTTCTTGTGTTTCTTTCCAAACTTTTGTGCCCTTACGTTTTCCCTTCTTTTTGTAAATGCTACTCCCGATTTAAAAAGGGAGAGTTCTGACTTTTGTTTGTGTGCTGGGTTTTATGAGGTGCTTATCCGTAGTCGGTGTATTGACTCCAGCAGATGGCGGCTGGCACGCACGACCCCCGGCACAGGAGCAAAGCAATGTAGTGCTGTGGGGAGGGGGGGAGCAGGTACATGTACTTAGCGAGCTGAGAAAAGAATCAACTTAAAAAAAAAAGTAAATATCGTTTTAAGTGAACGCTATATTTAGGATATTTTCACCGCTTTACCTCGCTGTCACACAGCCCCCTTCTGACGGGGAACTGAAGCTCCATTAACAAACATTCATTTAACCTTGCAGAACACGGACGTTTCTGGTTTTTGTGTAACTTTGGTGTTTTAAACGCGTTCGTTCGGATTCACACAATAACACAAGCCCCGTGTTCTGTGAGGCAGAATTACTGGTTTTGTCATTGGAGTCTTTGTGGCTTGGAAAATGTGGCATAGATGGATATAACGGCTTCAGTTCCCAATGCAGTGAAACTATTCTAAATGTAGCGTACACTTAAACTTATGTTTTACATTGCTTTGCTCCCAGTGGTTTGCTGCTCATTTCTGCTTCTCCAAACTACGGGGCGCCACCGCCATCCGTTGGTAAAGCACCGACTACGGATCGCACTGTGGAAATAGATTAGCTGGCACACGGTTGACTGCTCACTTTGTAGCAACATGTGTTGGCAAAGAGCCTGAACCATGCCTTCCTCATTCAATGTAATGATAATGCTGCTCTGGTAACCCATTTGCTCTTGATATTTTACTCACAGCCAGTCAGCTGCAGGTCTCTGCCGTGAAATTGTTAATTTACTGATAAAATGTTCAACACAAACATGTCTCATCACAAAGTAAGCATCACAGCGCTGACTTCATTTTTGGGGTGTAAAGTATTTGGGGTTGTATGACAGAGCAGATGATCCTGACCAGGTGTACTCCTTAGTGATGAAATTTATGGGGGGTTTTTTTTTTGGAAGAAACTAATCACGCGCTAAAAAGAAAAATGGCATGGGAACACTTGGATTTACGGCCTCGGGGCTCTTTCATGAATTAAGTTCTGTGTCATTTATGGAGAGGAATTAAATCAGGTGTTGGTTGCAGTTTGCCGGTCAGGCTCTGTGGAGATAATCACTGAGAGAAGCCAGCTCGCCATGAAATATTCAGCAGACCGAGTTAGCGCCTTGAACTGAGCGCTTTGGCAGCGCTCCCCCTCCTCCACTCAGCACTGTGTGACCGGGCAGCGGATGAACACACCGATATGAATGTAGCCATCCTTGTAGAGTCTGTTGATGATGAGGGTGAGGATGAGGCCGATGTTGCGGGAGTTGTAATAAGTTAAATAGATGATCCATCCACAGGACAGAATGGTGGCTGAAAGACAAAAAAAAAAAAAAACACGTCACGCTTTGTTAATACAGGGAATAATATGAACAATAAGTAACACAGCATTTGGTGTGTTTTTATTGACACTTGGAGTTAACATAGTTTGTTAACATCACTGATGTTCGTGAACCAAACAGTAAAGTAGGTCTTTACTTTTAAACATGATCACTAGTGCTGATTTTGCCTTTGTTCAGTCAAACTCTTTAACGAGACACGCGAGTTACCTTCTTGTTTGTAAAAAAGGTAAATAAACCGTAATTGGTCCTTTGAACACAATGTGACAGATGCTAGTTTGCCTGACATGATAAAGACCAGTAAGCACAAAGACATGACTGCAGCATTACAGTAGCAGTAGTCACACCAGTGATGGATTTGGAAACCTATTATAAATTTCCCCCGATAGATATATATTTTCTTTCTCCCCTACCCCCCCGACACAGTGCAGACACAGAGCACTTACCAACGAGGAGCCAGATGAAGTTCGAATTGTGCTTGTTAAGAAAGTCATCCAGGTCCACGAAGCTGGGGAAAGTGCTTTCATTGCTTTTGGGAGCATGCCCATCCATGGCTACAGGCTCTCAGTCCGATACCTAAAACTAAAAACAGGCAAATGTCAGATAACTTCCATGGCACAGGAACAAAATAAAAAAAGGGAGTACAAGCTTCAAAAGGAAAGACAAAAAAATATAATTGAAACATTTCTAATGCACGGATTGGTGCAGTGTAAATTTCCCAGGAAGTGACAGTTGCCTAAAACGTCATTCTTAAATATAAATGGTGTTTGTATTATATTATATTATGTTATGAATAAAAGTAGAAAATAATTTATGTAAATAACACAAAATGGAGTGCTGCATCTGCCTGGTTACCTCCACAAAAGGCTGATGGGATTTTTCCATTGGGTTTTGGATTATAGCAGAAAATAATCTCTGTGGCAAATAAACGGTTATGATGCTCACATGTTTTTGTTCAGCAAGATAATCTTCACCCAATGAACAAAACTTTATGCCAGTATACAGTGGTGTTCACTATTGTACAAAAAGCTATTACACTTGTATACATTATAATAACACGGTCACATGACTTCATGTCACCACCGCTAAGCTAAAGGCAGACCAGGCAACGTGATGGCGGTTAGTTGTGCCATTATCTCGTTAGCAACCGCCTTTTTTAAAGACATGTAAAAGCTTCAACATTCCCAAGCCGGGCATTTACCCACGTCTGTTATCATGTAGACCCAAAGGTTAAAATATCTTATTTCAGGAATCTAACCAAAACCCGTTAAAAAAAACCATCAACTTTGAGACGAAGGAACCGGATGTGCAAAAAAATGCTGACTCATTCCCGGGTTTTAGGAAACATTCTTGCAGCTCTCAATCATATGTCACTTAAAAACTGCTGCTCCCACTTAATTACTTTAAATTGTTGAGATTAAGTAGGAAAATTATTTAGTTTGTGTGAAATACAGTGATGTCTTTTCCAGGTTTTGAAGGCTATATTACAGTGAAGTGATGTCATTTTTTGAACTTACCAGACTGTTCTAGCTGTTATATAATTTGCCTTTACCAACTTAGTTATTATATCCACATTACTGATGATTATCTATCAAAAATATCATTGAGTAAACATTTTGTGAATGCCACGATAACCCTATAATATTAATATTGAGCTATTTGGTCAAATAATGTATAAATTGAGATCTCATTTTCTAAATATTGCCCAGAAGGTATATTCATTATTTCAAATAATTTAGCATAACATATTTAGAAAAACGAAAGTAAAAGTTATCTCAGCATTTAACTGTGCCAGTCAGTTTTTTTAATTGTTTAAGAATTCAAATAATTGTGTAGCAACCAACAGCCATACGAGCTGAGCTCATAGTGTTGCAACGTGCAACACCACACGTGATCATAACTGGCCGTATGTGCACCTACTTTGCATGTCATGAGGACATAGGGTGTGTTTTGTGACGTGAACTTTGCTTCTACGGAGAGGATTATTTTATTTTGTTTGTGTGTGTTGCAGGGGGGCTGGTAGAAGGGTGTTGCACATTAGTGTGTGTGTGTGTGTGTGTGTGTGTGTGTGTGTGTGTGTGTGTGTGTGTGTGTATGTGTGTGTGTGTGTGTGTTTGTGTGTGGGGAGGGGGGGCTGACTCACACGCAAACACAAATCCTCATCTAATCCAACTCAAATGAGGTTGGCTGTAAAACCGCTGAGATGTAACCTAACCACGCGCTCCCTCTTACAGAAAACACTGTTTCTTTATATGATTATCTGTTAAATTTGACATTCTGAAATTTATCGGAAGCTCGCGATCTCACAGGTAAACTTGACACCAGCTACCTGTCAGAGGCTAATCCAGTTCAGGCTGCTGAGCTTGTTTACTACGTCAAATTAGACAGGGTGCAAAATGCTCCTTTGGGTGGTCAACTGTACTTAAAAAGAGCTAAAGCAGTGTAATAAAAATACTTCCCCTAAATGTAACCCGCTGCATGTATCTGTGCGTGTCTGTGATCCAGTTCACCTGAATGAATCACAGCGCAGGTATTCCTGTAAGGCAGGTCATCCCAGAATGAACAGTGATGTCAGTGACTGATCACAGGCACCTGTAACCATGAGGTGTTTTCAGTTTTGGTTTACCGAGTGACTTCAGCACAGAGAGGAGGGTAATTCAGTGAGCTAAAGCAAACTACCTATCCAGTTTTAGTGAGCTACCACGGCTGATCCCAGACCTTCTCATGCCATGCACTCTCCTCCCAACAGATACTGTGAACATCAGACGAAACACCAGACCAACAGCCGACCTCAAAGCGGACGGCTTTTGGGAAGAAGAAGTTTGTATCATCATTGCCTGTATCTATATGAAAGAACTGGAACAGTCACTGTTAGATTACTGACCCTTCTTGTGTTCCTGGGGGAACCTGGCGACCACATCCTTGATCCCAAAACGTTTCAGAGGCACACAGACTGCTCAAACAGAAACGGCTAAATGCACGCCTTGTAAACATGACCCGAGAACTTTTCTGATTTCCTGGAGACGCTTGTTATGAATCTTGTTACTAATTCGCCTCAAAGCAGCTGTTTCACCAAATTAAACATTGAATCCAAAACGACTTTCGTTGTTAACTTTATATTCTGTAGCTGGGCTAGATAATGATTGTTAAGCTAAGACAATGGCGACGACATAAAGAAAAGGAGAACAGGAACTTATCGAAGGAGACGTTACTTCTCTTTTGGCTTTGTTTACATGTTGAACAGGGGGAGCTATCATCCTCATCATCATCCTCCTCATCCTCCTCATCATCATCATCATCGACTGACTTCCACTATTCATTTCACGTCGTGTGTCAAGATAAAGCTCAACAAGACCAGGTGGGAGCGATTGCTAAATCAACGATTCCCTTTTATTCAGACGTGATGTTGAACCCAGAGCCCTGACTACCTGCCTCCAGCCACACACCTTCACGTTAGCTCGCTAATCCCAGCTGGTCTTTCCTGGACAACATTCTCAGCACCAGCAACACAAACGAACTGTTGCCTAACGTGTTTCTTTTTGTCTTTTTTTGTTGCCGTTTGTAACGAGAATACTAGCGGTCTGCCGACCCGTCCGGGGCAGCCAGACCGCTTCTTGGCTCGCGACGTGTTAGCTCGTGGATAAAGCAGTTATTGAGCTAACCGCTAAATATCATAACGTTAGCACTGAGGTTAGCTAGCAAGCTAATGACAGCAGGCCGCACCCTTTAACTTCTCCTTCTTCAAACTGTGACGACAAGTGACTCGGTGGTCGTGAAATACCTTAACGTCCTCGACAAAGCACGTGGTTTCATCTTTGCTCCAGTTATCCGGGAGTTGCTGTCCGTTTGTCGTGTCAGACATGGGCAGTGCTAGCATCCTCTGTTGAATATTTACCTGGCAGGCGGCCAGTTAACGTCTCTTCCTGGTCGCGAGCGAGCGGTCAGAGAACGGACCAATAGAACGAGATGGCACGTTAGAGACCGACCAATCAGAGGGCGTCGCGAGCGAGGCCACGCACACAGTCGACAGACAGTTCTACCAGCCTATCAGCGTTAATGTTTTCATAGTAGTGGGACTCGAGCAGCGCTGTTATGATGCTGGACAGTTTCGTTGAACCCATTGCAGGATGAACAGGATTCACGAGACTATTTAAAATAATAAGCAATATTAAAATGGACCCAAAAAAGAATGTAGGCCTTATACAATTAAACTAATTTATACAACATTATACACTTACAAAAATAAAAGAATGCACATAAAATATTTATTTTTTAAAACAGTGAACAGAGAAAAGAAATGAAGGTGGTTTACCACCCTGTGATATTTCATAGTGTTGAGCTAAAAGCATAACGCAAAGATATTACCTTTCCATATTCAGTGTGGAATATATTTTCACACGTTGAAATATTTACTCATTCAGTGAATAAGGCCTCTGGCGAGTAGGGTATTAAACATTAGAGATTCAGTTTCTGAAGCGGTTAAATGCAGTGAAGTGAAGTTGGTCGGGCCTTCTTGTTTAAAATGAGTCATTATAGTTGATGTAGATTTGATTGGTAGGCTATGAATTACAATATATACTGTGTCCACTGGCATTGCATCCCCTTATATAGCCTATCATATAAATTAATATATGGTATACAGTATATTGGTGTATTAGTGTTTTTTCCTGCCATCATTTTGAAATAGGGAGTGTAATGTAACATCTTAATTTCAGTTTCTAGTCCAACAAATTTTATCTGACAAGAGTTTGTTGTGTAGCAGCACATTTCCACTAATTCCATTAAGTTAACTCTGTTTCCTGGGAATGGTAAAGTATTTAATTTAAAAATAATTATAAACAATCACTCTGTATTTTTCCTTCCAGCTGAATATTTGTGAATGTTGGTTTTGTAAAAAGTGCAAACATACTTTGACAATACCCTTTGGTTAGATACACGCGAAGAGTCGTATTCCACAAGAGTGAGACTATTTGCTTACATGCTGATGTTCATCAGGTTTAATTCATTAATTCATTAAGGTTTCTTAATTTATTTTAATTTGCTGATTCTAAATTAAGAATTATGTAAGTGTTGGACAAAGCAAATTCTGAACTGATCACAGCACTAGATGAAAAGGCAGGGAATCAAACAAATCATAATTATTCCCGAGGGCGGTAAGAATGTCTCACCGCAATCCGTCCGACAGTTGTTGAGACGTTTCACTCAAAACCACGAATGTCAACCTCATGGTGGACCTACAAGAGAAGTTAAGGGATCACTGGGATCATTAAGATTCATCCTCTGTGGACCATGAATGTTCAAAAGGTTGTGCCAATCCATCCAGCAGATGCTGAGATGTTTCACAAGATGAGTGAGAAACTTTGACCTGCTAGTGGTGCAGGAGGAAAAGTCACCAAATTCAGTAGGAGACAATCCTCTTGGCACCATGAATGTATTTGCAAAATTTCCTGGCAATCCATCTAATAGTTGTTGAGATACCAATGAGATGGATCGACCAACCTTGACACCCCGAGCGCTTATTAAATGTGTTTGCAACGTGGGAGTTATTTTTGAAGCTCTGCTTTGTTAATCCCTTTGAGCCATTCCTACAAACAACTTCACCTCTGCAATAATAGATTCTGTTAAATGTTTAGCGGTTTCTTTTTCAGTGGTACTTTGAATAAAATGCTCATCTTAACACAAATGAATTGATGAAGCGCTTTGAATATCAAAGTAGCCGAAAGCTGTTAACTTCTGACCCGGGAGCCAGAAGTAAAAGAAATAAAAATAAAAGAGGCAGTTTGACTTCCTGTTCTATTCTCATCGTATCGCCCTGCTGTTTAAAGCAATCTTGTTGTCAAAGCACCAGAAAGGCAGTGACGTTTACAACATCAACTCCTGTTTTATCTCCAAGAATTGCCAGAGCTCTCGGGTACTATTTCATGTAAGATCCTGTTGTCATGCCCTCCCTCCAGTCACAACAAAGCCTCCCAAGAAGAACACATAGGAGTCGCCTTACTGAAGAAGGTGCCAAACACCGGGCTCAAAGCTTTTACCTGACAATCAAGTTGCCCCCTACCCCCCCGCAAGACCGACCTGTTTTGAAACCACATCTCACATGAATTCCTTTTTCCTGTTCTGTGAACAATTCCTGAAGGAGGTCCCCGATACAGTCGCTATACACATATCCTATTAGTAACAGCTCCTTCACTTTTGGCTCATTCCCCCTCCTGTTTTAAATATGCAACAGTTCATGGTCCTCGAGAGGACACCTAATTATACATTTTCGAGCTCGAGGCAATCATAGAAAGACTAAGATCTTCAAGCTGCCTTTATTTCATCCAGTGGTTGAGAGAAAGCAGCTTCCTCACAGATATCATTTATGGATAACCATCGCAGAGAAAAGTGCCGTCGGGTGGTGAAGGACTTCACAGACCTTGAACTTCCTCAGTTTTTTTTTTCCCACATGGCCGATACATCCACTGTTCCACTGTATTCTCACTGCCCCCCACAGGCCGATGTTATTATAATGTCGTTCAGATACATCTTGAAAAGGCGTTTTGCTCTCAGACGGGCCTGGTGGCGTGTATCTGACTGATGGATTGGATATATGCTGTGCTCTCAGGGTTAAATGAAGCCCATTAGAAGGTGTAGCAGGATGACGTGTTTTTGTTGGCCAACCTAGGAAGTAAGCATCGCACTGGCTCCCTGGACAAATAGCCAATGGGGTTTTTCCATTTGGATTTTGGATTATTGCAGAAAATAAAAGTCTGTGGCAAACAAACGTTCATAGTACTCAGACGTTTTGTCCGGCAAGATCATCTGCACCAATGGACGCCACTTTTTATGATTTTCCGAAGCGTAAATGCTATCAGGAAGTCAAAAGCTAACGTTAGGCCGGTGGAACGACTTCAGGTCACCACCAAGCAGCCGGAGGAGGGCTGGTGTTCAGGACGTTTTGTAGCCTCATTCTGCCACTTGTTGGCAAGATTTTATTATTATTTCAGGCATCTGACCAACATCCCATTAAAAAAATCCATTGACTTTGAGACAGTGGGGGGAGGGGGGAGGGAGAAACCGGAACTGCATTAATGCTAAGTCATTTCTGGGTTTTAGGACTCATTCCCGCATCCCTCCAGGCCGCTCTGCACACCTCCACATGGACCTCAACGGGACACCTTCATCCACCCTGACTCACACAACACTTTGCCAGATGTTCTGACTTGATGATTCAACCACTTTGCATCAAGACATCACGTAGTAAATGTTGAAAAACTTTCTGCAGCAAAAATAAAAATAAATAAGTATAGAGCACATTTGGCACACTTCGTTCCATTAACCTTGTCAGGAAACCTCCTGCTGGTCAGCCAAAAACAGAGCGTGCCAGAAGAAACCGGAGAGTGATGTTTGTGTATAGGATGAATTTCAGCATATTGATAAAAGAAATCTAAAAAAATCCTGATTATGACTTACAACTACTGACAAAACTGTCCAGCATGCGGTGGCAGAAAGGGTATGGTATTATATTATACAACGGACATAACCATGTTCTCCTATTGCATATAGTACTGAATTTGTTTCTGCATGTTAACTGGCCTGCAGTCCCTGTTCTCATCTTCCTCTTGGTAGTGTTTTTGGAAAATAAATGATAAAAAAAAAAAAAATTAAGTAAAATGGAAGGTGATGGGAAGTGGAACGGAAGTGATTAAAAGTAGAGAAGACAACATGTTTATCGATTAAGGCCTCTCTGAAAAGGCGGCTGGGCTGTCCTCTCTCTCTGTGTGTGTGTGTGTGTGTGTGTGTGTGTGTGTGTGTGTGTGTCTCTCTCCTGAATTCAAAACCACATGTAAATGTTGGGGAAGTGGAAAGTGGCACATCATTATCACCTCACCGCATTACACTGTCAAAACCATTTGCGTCTTCGGAGGCAATACATACAGCATATCAACGAGATCGCTTGACTTTAAGACCACCGGTACAGGCGAATAATCATACCGGAAAATATGTGTGTCGCTGCTGTGGGAGGAGAACACAAAAGAATCAAATGCAAATCCATTTTACGCACAGCTAGGCGGATGCATTTAATGATTACACTCACTGTCAGCTCCACTCAGATCTGCTTTGTTGGGAAGGAATGCGAGGAGACTTCCGTGACTTGGTGTATTTTTCTTTAATGAAATCTTTGTGATATTTCACAGCCTTTTTTTTTGTACCGTCACTTGATCTGCACCGTTCACATTCAGCACACAGGCTCATAAATTTAATTTATTAGAAGAATAAAAAAAAAAGAAACACGTTCAAACGGTTCTGAGGTTATTGTATAACGCAGGCAGCGAAGAAACCGATAACTCATGTTTTAATAAATATGATTTCTAAATTAAATTGCAAAAGTCCTGGTGGGCCCCTTCAACGCCATAAATTAATACAGAAGGCAAAGAATACATGAATAAATCGACAAACATTAAACTCACATTATGCTTACAGTTGATTAAGGCAATATATCAGAACTTTAATTCTAATGGCTCAACACAGCTGTAACGATCAGTCTTTGAAAGGCATGCCTTGAATTCATCAAGACACAAAAAGGAAGGCTAGCAATGCGGAAACAAATACTCAGGCTAACGGTACCTCGGGAAATACACACGTGCATGCATTGATGCGACGACAACAACAACAACAACAACAACAACAATGACGACGACACGACATCTGTTCCCATGACGTCCAATACGTAAAAAAAAAAAAGAAAAAAAAAAGGCGCGTGCGTCAGAAGCTCATGAGCGCGTCTCGCTCCTGCATGCTGGTGTAGAACGGCTTCCCGAACACGAATGAGTGCAGCCCCGCCCTCAGCTTCTCGGCGAAGGCCATGACGATGTTCAGGTCCCCCTCCACCGTCAGATCCAGGTCCGTCTTCAGGTTGCGCAGGGACCGAAAGGGCTTCTTCCCTTTTTGCCTGCGGAGAAGCGGAGGAGGGGGGCGGGGGGAGGGGGAAGACACGGTGTTACTGCTAACAGCCGACAATACTCGAGGTCAGAGGATTTGCATCAGCGTCTAGTTTGGGGCTGCAGCTGGTGCACGGGAGCGCCGTGGCCACGATGAATTATGTATGCCGCTGCCGAGCATAAACAATCTTGTTGAGGCACCTGTATAATGGCACGCCCTTCGACCTCCGGCTGTTAGCGGCACCGTAAACCGGAAGGAGGGGAGGGGGGGCGCTAAATAATTGGGTTTTGCTTGTGTTGTCAGTGTTCATGCGCCAACTGTGAACTCAAAATCACATCTCTGGGAGCAATTGAAGAAAAATGAATAAAACATTTTTTTTTTGTGTAACATCACGGTAACTATTCCTGAAATATTTTGTCTGGGGGAAGAATTGCATATTACATTTTTGGGATCTACAAGTGAACGTCAAGCCGTCATGGTGGCCCAGTAGAGTAATTGCATCTTCAACTCTCTTCCCTGTGTCCCCTCCTATGAAACAGATGCCCTCCACGTGTCATATCTGATGTGTTGGTTCGAAAGTAAAAGAGACGTTTCTCCGTTACCTATTTCTTCTAAATCTTTCAAAAAATGTCTAACCATAGTATACTTCAAAAGAAAGCTGGAGGTTTTAAATGTAATCGTAATCGGTTGTGTCACCTAGTTTATACTGCCGTGTTTCGACTACATCCCCTTTGAGTGTAAATGGTCTCAAACATTTGAAACGAGAGGCGCCGGGACCAGAAGTCAAGAAATATTTCTGGGCCGCTTACGTGCTCGTCGACGCATTTGCTCAAGGGGTCGGTCACTCACACGTCTTTCAGTAACGGGACGAGAAGGAAAAAAATGCCTGGAAGTAAAAAAAAAAAACTGAACGGGGAGCGACTGCTGTCCTGAAGGAGTGGGAAGGTCAGTCCACTGCCGGGGAGCGCAGACGGCGATGAGTCAAGCCCAGATGGAGCGGTGACCAGGTTGCCACGGGGACAGTAGCGTGGAAAGAATGTCAGGGGGGGGGGGGCTGAAGACACGGTGGGGCCGCAAGTGTCTCAGATGAATTGTTGGGTTGTACGAGGGACTTCTCCAGTGTATATTACCTAAAGTAGATAGGGTTGGCTCGCACCCAGTCTGGAGAAACAGACAGGAGTACCAGCGGGGGGGGGGGGGCTAAAACATATTTCAGCCACTTAAAAGAAAGGCCCACCTAAAAGCAGAAGCCATATTTAGAATATCTCCAGCGCTTTAACTTGCCGTCAAACAGCTCTTTCCGACATACGCTCTCTTTACAAAGAAACCAGACTTCTTTCACGAAACGGTCAATTTTTAGATTGTTTTTATTGGGGGGGGGGGGCAACCGCCATCTACTGTCGTTAATACACTCACACTATGGATAGGTACTTCATACAACCTTACTTTCAAAACATCTGAAACTATCCCTTTAAGAGGGCCCTTTGAGAGCCGTGCCTGAGTGGTGACGGTAACCGTGATGGGACTGGAGCGTGACTCGAGATACGATTATTTCTAGTTTTTTATTTTTTATTTTTTATTTACAAGGAGCTGAAGAGAGAGGAGGAGCCTAAAGCTGCAGTACTGGTTTCTAACTTGTCATATCATTTAGTAAGTGTTCTGTTTCTTGCCTAAGTGAAATGAGTCTGGCATGGGGCCATCAAAAGCAACCAGGTCACCTTGACACCTGGCACACAGTCTCATTTCTGCGCCTCGGGGGGAGAGGGGAGTGGGAGGGGGTCGCGCAAGGAGTGAGCATTTTCTTGTCAGACGATCGTAAAAAACATAATTTAGAGCTTTGATGATGATGAAGATGACGATGCGGGTCTCTCAGATGTTGTGCAGTGGTGAAACCGGGACGACCACGGCATGTGCTTGAGCATCATTTTCCTGCTCGGCAAGCCCCCCCCCCCCCCCTTCCTACAACACGTGCTGTGTGGACGGGGGGGGGGGGAGCTGTCATTCTGGGCACGCCGCCGAGGATTCATCGCCCCGCGTGGCTCGACATGCAGCCGCTTCTTCCCACCACCAACCGGCATCATAAACCAGCCCTGCGAGCCCGACTCGCTGTCAGACGAATGCTCACGTCATTAAAAAAAAGAAAAGGGCTCTTTTGGCTTACTCAAGCTGATAAATCATTTTTTTTATTATTGATTAATCTGCCGTGTATTTGTTGAGTCTATAAAATGTGAAACTGCACATCAGAATCTTCCAGAGGCCGCAGTTACACCCTCACGTTGTTTGTTAACAGTCTTGCATCATCATCATCGATCAGACCTTCATTGGCCCTCAGCCAATAAAGGTCTGAAATGTGAATGCCGTCAGCTTTTTAACGTTACTGTAAAATGTGTCCAGATCTCCGCAGCGCTGTGAAGAAAAGAAGAAAAAGAAACACTCTTGCTTGGTTTTTGTATTTACTTTTTTTTAACCAATCATAATTGTCGTGGGCGGGGCTAAGCGCAGGACGCAGCGATGGGGCGCGTTTGCAAAACATACGGCGCAGCTAGCGGAAGGAGGAGGAGAACGCCACGTGAACTACAAATCAAATCTTTTTTTGGGGAAAACCTTTTGCACCACATACATAAACATACACATACACATACAAAAAAAAAGAAAAAGATAAAAGTGGAAGGCGGTAACATCAAGACGCCTCCTCCGACCTCACCCCTGGTCGTGTGTGTGATGTTTACCGGTCGGACGAAGCGGAGACACAGAGGGAGATAATGAATGTAGATTTGCCTGTTGCTATTGGTTACTGTTTAAAAAAAAAAAAAAGACTCTTTCCAGCCTCATATAGTTGCTGCCAGCTCAGCAACACTGTAATAGAACGAGGTCACATTCATCAGTGCAGTAGGTAAAATGTAATCTCGCCGGTTGCTCTCATAAACCAACAGCGTGCAGATATCATCGGGCTCCATCAAAAGCACTCGGCGGCTCAGGCTTCTCAGTTTCTGTGTTTGTGCACCACCGCCCAGTCAACTGCAGGAGCGTCTGCGATGCATCGCCGTCATACCTCCTGTTCAGAACAGGGTGAAGGATGACTCACCTGATCTTATGACTTGTTTCGGTTTTTTTCCTTCTCTCTACTGCTACTTCTTCTGCAAAAAAGTCTGATCATATATTCAACTCCTTCTTCCCTGCATCCACAACATTGTTTGGGTTTTTACTTCTCCTGCAGGCCCAATGTACATCTACCTGGTGGTGTTTGAGAGACCGGTTTAAAACCGTTTCTCAGTGGTCGTCAGTTCCCTATCGTTCCGCGTTTGATCATTTGTCCCCGTGAGCTTGCCGTACCTTCCCCTCTGCGCTAAAAACAAACAGACCCCGGGGATAACATTACCAGATGCAGAAAAAAAGAACTATTATGACTCCAAACTTGTGAAAGTGTGATACTCCGGGGGCCGTGGGGTGTGTCCCGTCTGTGTCGCTGTCAGAGGAAGGTCAGCGGCTGCAGTGCAGAGTCGACGCAAAAACACACAACGGTGGCACAGTAAGTGAATTATCAGCTCCGCTATTTAGATTTGGGGATTCTTTTTCCTCTGTGGTGTGTGTGTGCGTGTGTGTCTGTCTGTCTGTCTGTCTGTCCATCCATGGCTAATCTTGCATGCTACTGGGGGGCGGGGTGGTGTGTGGGGGGTGGTGTGTGTGTGAGTGTAGCAGTCTTTTGCCAAACAATCATCCTTTTCTGTTACTTGGATTAAAGTCTTATTATTGGCGACAGCTCTTACGTTTCGTCCTCGATGTACTTGAGCAGCGTGAGGGCCTTCCTGTGGAGCAGCAGCAGGAACTGGGCCAGGTAGGTGCTCCGCAGGGACAGGCCGGGCTTCAGCATGAACACCTGTGTGCGACACAGGACGTCAATTAGTAGTCCAGGCTACGGACTCCGCTGCAACAAAGCCTGGAATAATACCCCTAATGTCCCCTCCTCTGTGCCGACCTTGGGAGAGGGGAACATATTGCTGTTGTCTTGAGGAAAAAACGTGCAACTCCGGGGGGGGGGGGGGGCGCTTGCACACAAACGGCTGATGGGTTGAGCCCCGTGGGAATAGATTCTACAGCCTTTGCTTCAGCGGGCTCTGGAGAGCGGTTAAGTGAGGTTTGGAGGCGCATCGTTCAGGTACTCCCTGCAGCCTGGTATAAGGGGCTGTGTCCAATAGCACTGTACCACAGACAGAATATGAGACTGCGTCCGTCACTTTCAACTTCACAATATTACACACCGCAGTTTAAAAAAAAAAAAACAAGGTTAGTCATAGACGGCTAATAGGGAGCCAAAAATAATAAATCTACTACTTCTACTTGTTGATTTCACAGTCTCGTTTTTTTTAAAATTTATTTCTTTGCAGTAACCCCATAACAAGCATCAGCCGGTGGAATCCTCACTCAGAGAGCATACACTGCATTATTTAAATAGCAGAAAGCCTCGTGATTCTTTCAGAGTAACACATTTAAGAACTTAATATCGCTGCAAAAAACAGTTGTAATAGAAATGGGTAACAAAACAGAACGGTGTATAAAAAGAGAAGAGGCAACAAAACAAATGAACACTCTTAACAGGTTCAATCACTTTAACTAAGTCAGACTTTTTAAGGCTGAACTACAAAAAGGTTCATCACCTGACCAGAAAGGGAACGAGTTTGTTTTGGCGATGACATTATGTGCCCGAAGAATACTGAGATACTGAGATACTGAGATACGTGCCAGCTGATTTGCCTCAACTCGGTGTGGAATAGCAGGTTTTATCCACATTTAAATTCACTTGATATCTATGGAAGCCCCGAGAGGCAAGTGAGAAGAAAAATTATTCCGTTCTCATTTAGAACAGAGGGGAATCTGCACTTCAGCCTCTCGTGGCCAATATTAACAGAAATAGGATTTCCACCTGCAAAAACCTTTTCTTCCACAGATTTGAAAAATAAATAAATAAAACTTGATGAATTGTTTTTTTCCTCCTGTTTTTTTCAACAGAACAAAATCAGATCAGATTTAAAAAATGGATAACAAGATTTGTTTTGCCTCTCAGGGCTCCCGTAAAAAAAAACTGTATCATTTGCTTCTGTTATGTTTTATTGACACTATTATAGTCAATGTTAAATGAGTACATTTTTAGCAATTTTCAAAATAACATATTCCTATTGTGGGTAAAAAAAAAAAGAAAAAAGAAAAAGATATGACCACCACAATCCTGCTGTTTTGTTTTAAATGGTAAATCGGGCTTTTATCAAAAGTGCTTTACAATTTCTCTCACATTTTTCATGAATTCTTTTTTATGTTATCTGTTATAGTCCTATGTTACTACTCGTGTTTCAGAGTTTACTTTTCCTTGTCTTGTTTCTTCTGACTCGGTTGAGCGTTTACATTTTCTTTTTGAACTAATAGAGAATATTGAAGAAAAGGTGCTGCTGTATTCTTACCTCATCTATGAATGACTTCACCAAAGTGTCTTTATGCATGACGTCTTGAAATATATTCCTAAAAAAGAAAAGAAAAATAAGGCATTATGGTTACGATATGACATAAGCATTTTTTTTTTATACCATTAAAATAGGGTGTAAAGACTGCAAATGAAATAGTGTATTAAAAAGTGCGTGCGTGCGTGCGTGCGTGCGTGCGTGCGTGCGTGCGTGCGGCTTACAGGTCGGGTGTGAAGGTCTCGTCGGTGTGAATGACCGTGTCGGGGGCGATGTCGTCCTCGCTGTCCGTCTTCCAGAGGGCGCTCAGCTCGGACCGCATGTAGCGCCGCTGGTTGTACGTGTGCTCGTGGCACGGCGGCATCTGCTTGACCGTGTTGATGTCGACGTCGATGTGCGTGGTCGGGTACGGGCAGTAGAGCACCTGGCGGAAGGGCAGGACGAAGCTGCCTGTGGAGTCCTGGGAATACAAAATAAAAAAGGAGAGAGTGTATATTATTGTGCGCAGTGTGTAGAAAATCTGTTCCCTGCACACGAGCGCGACTTTTTAGAGGAAACAACAACTATACTATACTATACAATAGGACGCCTTATCAAAGCTTCTTTGCACGTATCTGCTGTGGATGGTATATACACATAGGGATGTTAAAGCTACCCTGATGTTTATTCTTTGTTCATGAACCGTGTTTTTTTTTTTACATGCAGGTCAGAAGGTCCAATAAATAATTTAACTATTTTGCGAGCACACGGCTTCCAATTTCCTTTTATTGCTGTTGTTGTCGTTTCTCCCTGGGCCAGTTTCTCTCTCCTCTGCATCGCATGTTGAAATCTATAAGACGATCCCGCAGGAGCTCCACAACACAGCCGACGTGCAGCACACTGACTCTTAATGACTCAGCTAACAAGCACCGGCAGGTGTTGCTGCCGCTGCCTCTTCTACTGTTCCTGTTGACATGAAGAGCCACCCGCCTGTGGGGCACCGAGCCCAATGCAAAAAAACTATATGATAGGTGATTGTAATGTTAAAAACTCTGAGTTTTGTAACGCTTGCTTACCCGTAACTTGAACATTGCAGTTGGATAATAAAAAAAACAAAAAAAAAAACATATGGAGACCAAACAAAAAGGCGGCATGCATTTGAACGGGTCTGAATCGCATGCAGTGCAGGAAATAAAAATATCTTATTGCAACTATTTAAAGTCAAAAAAGAAATTAGGTCACAACAACAGGCCGGGCAACATCAAACGAGCCGGCGGGAACAGAACAATAACCAGGATCAAAAACTCAAATCGCATTGTGCAGCATAATGAGGGGGAGCTGGTGGCTACCTTGAGCAGACCCTGAACAAACAGGCCCGTGTCGTATTTGAAAGAAGAGTCAGCCTTGCAGAGGCGGGAGCACTTCCTTTCCGCCGGGGTGAGGAAGAGGCAGAGAGTCCGCGCAATCTGCAAAAAAAAAAAAGAAGAAACCCCCCCAAAAAAACCAGTCAGATTTGAACACTTCAAAAAAAGGCCTTCAGAAAATAACTGGGTTTGATTTGCTTTCAAGTGAAGAGAAAACAGCTTAAACTTGACATCACCGCAGCTATTTGCTATTTGAAGGCGTGTGCAAACTCATGCAACTATGTTTGCCATTTAAACATGGACAGAAAATGTATTTCCCCCCCTTAATTTTCCCGCTTTAAAACGTGGTGGATGTCTGCACACTGGCCAGGCCAGCACATTTATTCAACGAGCTACAGCTCAGCAAAAAAAAAAGACCGAAGAAAGCCCCATTTTGGGAATAGACCTTAATGTGACATTAGGCTCGAGGCTTGTTGCGAGACACAAATAAAAGTTACGATCTAATTGGGGCTCAGTTCGAGCCTCAAGTCGACAAAACTACAAATTAAGGCGGTGCAGCCCTTTGAAATCCATTGGGCTGAAACTGTGGCTGTAGATCTCTTAAACAAACAGCATAAGCAATAGCAGTTTTTCTTCGTCGGGTCGCAGGTCCAACTTTTCTTCGTTTGACTCCGATATCTGCCCACTAGGAGAAGCTGACGAGCTGTCTCGCGTTGCGGTCGTTACTGAGCCGCCGAGTCCCGACAGACATTTCAAAACGTCGGCTCAAGCAGCCACGGAGAGTGAAAAAGTGCACGAGGGGCTCATTAAACTCCAAAAACGGCACACTTCAAAACATTCTAAATTATGTAGCCGCATTACAAATGTGTTTGTGTGTGGCCACTAATACTGAGCGTTTACCTTATTTACTTTCTCTGGGTTGCTTCCAACCACTATCGAACAGCCGCAGGTCTGCAGATGAGAGCTGATGGCCCTGAACCACGGAGACAAAGACATGCAAATTAGAACCAATTAGCCTCATTAGCATCGCTTTAAATCGACAGCTTCTTGGAATAATGATTGAATGATTGAAACAGAGGGAGGAGGACATGAGGCTGTACTTAGGAGGGGGCCAGTGGAGAGTTACAACTGCCCAGTGATCATTGAATTTACATGTAGTTTGGTTTATTTTCTGGCCTTTTCTATATATTCTGAGGTAAATAGTTAATTTCATGACCGTCTGTCATCATTTTGATGGTCCCGAAAAATGTACTGATTTGTTTTAAGATTAATCTTACATTGGCTCAAGAATGCAGCTAGTCTGTACGGAAGCACTGAGAGGCTAGTAAGAAAACATTTAATTAAATAAAAAAAAATAAATAAAAAAAAAGGTTTTGCGAGGAAAACATGTCAAACGTTCCTTTACTTTTTTTTTTTTTCTTTTTAATCTTTGAAACAAGTGGGGGAAATTAATTTTGTTCTGAACGGGATAATTTTTCTAAGTGTTTGTTGTTGTAACACTAATTTCGGCCACACGAGGCTGAAACGCACCACTTCCCTGTGTTCTGAAAAGGACTGAAAGCGGTCGTGTTGTCGTCCAGCCGAGTTTAACACAAATTACAGATATTGCGTTTCAGCCCGGAATTAATGTCACGCCTTCGATTTTGATTAGTTAATCTGCCGTTGGTGATAACATGAATACTTTCAGCCCTATTTAGAACATAGAGTAGTGGTGCACTTCTGTCTTTTTTTATCTTCGTATTTAAAAACATTATTCTAGCAAAACTTTTTATTTTCACTTGTTACACAGATGAAGAAAACTGCAAGGAAATTAAGAAGGATAATCCTGGAAACATCTGTTTTTAACCACCTGTAAACACAGGAGAGAAAACTTAATTTCTTTACTTACGTGCCTCTCAGGGCTTCCGTAAGTCTGCTATTCGCTTATTAAAAAAGCTCCATTAGCTACAAACATCCTTAAGATTGGAGTAAATAAATTACAGTGCACAGATGCTTTGTCATCACCACAGGATGCTGAGCTAATCCTGTTCAACTCGAGAGCGATTGGGAGCTCCACTACCGGAATGGACTTTCCGGAGTCTCGACACTAACGGCGATTTTTAGCTTTCGCTCCTTTCTCAGGAGGAAACTTGGGCTAAGTGGCGAGCCATTAGTCATCATCAGAAGGCTGATGGGTGTTAAATGGGCACTGTTCATCATCTGTCTTCCCTCTGCCTGTACCGGAGAGTGCTTACTTGTGGAGGAAATCCTCGTGGCAGCTGTCCCCGATGTCATCATCATTTAGCACGGTGTCTTTTATCTACTCAACGGGAGCGAAAACAAAATGAGTCATTTTAAAAAATTGGTCTCAACATAGACAAAAAAAAAAAAAAAAGTGCTGATGGGCACATTTGCAGGCGCCACGATGAGAATGAAAATGCAAAAGCACCATTGTGCAAACAATGTGAGAAACAAGCAAGACAGATTCCAGGGAGATAAATGTGTTGAATCACACTGGGTGGTAATCTAGGCAGGGAACCTGGGTAATTTAAACCTCTTGGAAATAGAAACTATTTGAACAAGTGAAATAATGAAACAACAGAAAAGTTGGAGAAAGAGGTTTTTTTTTCTTCTTCAAAAAGTCACATGTTCTTCTTTACCGTCAATCACTCAAACCATGACGCTTGGATGATGAGCTATTAATTCTGCCATCAACAAGAAAATGATTCCCCAAAGCTTCACATTCCTGTTAAAAATAAAAATGAATCAACCGTTACAGTTTCTAGTTCTTTTGTTGATCACTGCTAGTTCCGAAGTATGAGTGGTAGTGTGTGTGTGTGTGTGTGTGTGTGTGTGTGTGTGTGTGTGGCTCACATTTATGTCTTCTGGCACACTGTGCGACTTCATAGAGGCCAACAGCTCCATGATGGGGACAATCTCCAAGCTCAGCACAGAGATGATGTTGTAGCCCTGGGGGTCGAGGGAAGAGGAAACAGTTAAGTGAAGCGCAGCAGAAATGCTGCTAAAGCCGGTGGACTGAGGGGCCCGACGGCATGTTCTGCACCGCGCTCAAGAGCCAGAAGCCTCGACCTCAAAGTGAAGAGACAACTGATACCGTGGGGTTACCATTAGAGCAAGACTGATGCATCAGAAGGTTTTACATAGTTTGTCCTCAAGAGACCGCTGACGAGTTTAACTGTAAAATACTCTGATATTATGAAACAAGTATTCATTGGACTATGAAAAAGCTTTGAGGTAATTTAGCAACTACTATAAACACTCCTTAAAAACGTTTGGTTGAAAAGGTCCATTCAGTTGTTTGAAATGACACACAGCTGTGCAAGAACTTAAAAAAATCTAATAATGATAAAAAATAAGGATTCTAGATTGGAAAACGCCAAAGAATAAGTAAGAAATAACAACAGTATTATTCTGACCAGACACAATGCCAACTGTACCTGACAGGTTTTGGCACTCAATGGTACAGATACATATACAGATGCATTACAATCAGTGCCAAAAGAAAATGTACTGAGGATCAATATTCAGTCCTAAGGCCAGTGAGTGCAACTTGGCAGCAACGAGGACTTATATATGTTTTCAAAGCAACGCGAGATGAGTAACAGAGCACCAAAAAAAGGGCAGAACTGTGGGCGCATCAGACAAAAATATAAAAACCTACTAAAATATTTACTTTGACAGTCTGTCAAGAGGAACACGGCCCAAAAGGTAAAACTAAGTAACGGGGATATGCACACTACTGGTTGACATGCAACCAAGTCGACCCACTGTTAACAGCAGTGTCTGCAATGGCGATATATTTTTAGTGTTGTGCGTCGTGTTATTTTGTCTCCCCCCCGATTATTACCTCCTCAATAGCTTTCTCCGCAGGAGCTCTCAGACCTAATTAGCTAATTTAGTCCTCTGCGTTGGGAGGCTGGAACTTTATTATTCTGGCAATGTTGTTGCGATCCCAAATGGATAAAACAAAGGGTGATAGATTACTTAATATCCATTCCCAATCAGGAACCGAGGATAGATCAGGTCTTAATGTAGGTTTATAGGCATGAAGGGGAATAATTTGCCCTCTCTCGTGTCCAACAGGGAGAAGTCAAGGGATCGGTACCTTCTGCATCCAAATGCGTCCCTTGCGGATAACGTGCTTCAGCCTCTCCACGCAGATGGTGTGCAGAGGCAGGTAGAAGGCCAGCTCCGTCTGCGGAAGGACGATGGACAAGGCGCACGTGTTCTTGTCCCCCTTCAGCTCGCCGTCGAAGATGAGGGACACGATGATGACGCCCTTCTCCGCCAGGACGAAGAACTTCACGTCCACGGCGCCGCACTCGGCGCTGCGCAGGATCTCCCCGTTGAGCGTGTGGTTGGCCAAAAACGTGACCTCTGCGTCGCTGAGGAACATCAGCTGGTCGCCCTTCGGCGTCCAGATGTGGCGCACCCGCGGACCCAGGATGTTGTCCCAGTAGGCGAAGGTGGCAGCCAGCAGCGGGCATTCTCCCTCCACTGACACCTCAGACTTCGCCACGGCAGGCGACTGGGGTGGACAGCCCGAGGACATTGGAGGGGTCTGGAAATGTCACCGTCTCCCCTCCCCCCTCAAGTGACCCAGTGAATGACAAGAAACCTACAGCAAACGACAGTTATCAGCTCTTGGTAAAGAGTGGAGTCTACTTCTCTTCCAAATGTCTCTAAAGCACAATAATCAAGACGTTTTCGTCTCACGTAGTACACGAACTCCAATAAACCAAAGGCTTCAAGTGGAAATGAAAGTCATTGGTTTGGGATGTCGTTGGAGTCAGCTGATACTTGTCAGCCCAAGCCAGCAACTTCTCTATTTCTGTAAACGGAAATGTGAGTGTTTCTACAAGGACGAAGGTCTCACCATACTCCTTTCAAAATATGTGGCCTTTTCATGCTTAATTGATTTGTTGAGCTTAATAAACGCCTGCTAATTGCTTTCCTAAAAGCCTATACCAGTATTTATACACTTCTGAGGAATTCCACATTCGGGCTTAATAAACTTACACGTTATTCGGTAAAATGTCTCTTTTTACTTTTCAATACAGCTCTCTGCGTTAAGGTGTCTTACCTGGAAACGTGAGAGCTACGTTACACGTAACGTAACGTTACAACGCTGACTAGATAAATACAGCTGCTACTCGATGTATCCTATGTATGCCGAATTTGCCAACAACTTCTGTTACTTTCAGTTTTGTAGCTGTTGTGTTGCCAGGTAGCTCTGTGCATTCGCAACAAGCAATGTGCCCTTAAATTGACGGCTTTTACAAACGAATATGGTGTCAACCAAAACGGCTCATAATTACGTCTTGTGAACTCAAGTGAGAATGCAGTAGTTAAACTAGCTTAAAACACGGCATCGGTACAAAAGTAAGGCACTAAATAACTTAGTTGTTTAGCTAACCAGTCGATAACTAGTAGCAGGCTAACTCAGGGCAGCTCGCTAACTAGCGTTAGCCAAACTAACGCCGACAAAGCACAGGAATGACGTTGCCATGACTTACTTGTTCTCCACCTTTAGAGGGCTAAACCGCAGCGTTTATTAAAGCACGGGTTTTAACTGTTGCTGAAACGTCATCATCTAATTTTTCCCTGTTATTGCCATAGCATGTAGCTTGACGCTCCAGTGGTGATTAGACAGCTGCAGTGTTGTTGTCTTGCACACACTTCCTGGTACGTCATCCCTACGTCATCCTACGTCAGCCGTTGACGGAGATGCACAGCGACCTCTAGCGAGCGGAGCGGTGCAGTGGCCAGTGAGTCAATGATGTCATTTTCAGTCCAGGCGGGCCACCTGCAGAAAATGAGTTGGAATTGGAAATAATTTACGCGTGAGCCTGGTCTCGCGCGTGGATGTATCTGCGGGGCAGAACTCTTTACCGTTTACCGTTTAATTTCATCCTCTGAGGGCACTGTGAGTCCAAAGGAATAGCAACCCACTTCAGTCTTGGAGACCTACTGATTTTCTTCCTTCCCCTTTTCTCTTCCTCCTTTCAACTGTAAATTACATTCATGACACCTCCCATGAGTCCCTGGCTGCAGACCTCCTCCAGGGGATACTTAACTGTGTCAACCGATGTTAACATGATGGTGTTATTTTCCTTGAGGGTATGTGTGATATTTTCCAATTTCACAGGAATTTCAAACACCCCTCGTCTTTCTTTCATTCACCAACAGGAAAAATTAGGGAATGTGTCTCTTTCACACATCCACAGAGCATATGAAGATAAGCTCCAGGGTGAAAGTGTGTGCAACACCAACAAGCCGTTTCCCAGCGAGCCCCTCCCATCACAGAAATTCTGTTGAATTACTAAATTACTATATGGGAAATACCTTCACACCTACTCACAGCGCTGTATGTTTGTCAACACGCTTGAACTTACACCAACTCACAATATTATTCCAAATAATCTCGGTGAGCCACCAACGGAACTTGGCTCTGAAAGGAGTGAACGCCCCTGCAAGCAGCGAGCCCTAATTATGTCACCAAATATACACGGAGAGTTGAAAACTGTACACTCAGCTGTGACGCAACCTCGGACACATTCGGTGGTGTCCTGTCATTTTTAGGAAATTTGCCCATTTGCTTTCCTGCCTGGCATAAAACGCATATCTTTTGCTACGTTTACACCGAGCGTCCGCACTACTCCGGAGTTTTAGAGCAACCGTAAATGGAGAAGTTTGGAAATGATGACGTAGACGCCCCCGCGTTCGCTACTTGATTGGGGTCTTAGCAGTCACGACGTGACCTTCCCCTGATTCGTCACGCCCCCTCTCGTGTGACTCTGAGTGACAGTTCGACCCCGTCGTCGGCCCGAGCAAAGAGCTCTCTGGTCCCTCTTTTCGCCATTGCCGTTCTCAGACATGAGAGTGGTTCCAATGTTCTCGCCCCAAATCTCGGCAAGAAAGAGAGTAAACTGAGGCAAACTATTCCTTTCAGTATTTTCTGTTACCATTTGATTGATATTGGCGGGGTATAAGCGCACGGTTATGAAGTGACCGTGCTGCCCTTCAGCTGTGGCCTACTAATTACATACAGGCAGGATTTGACATTGAGCGTTCAGCGGTCTCTGAAGATCTAGGACTCATGGGTACTTCCTCCAATTAATACTGAATTTTCTTTGACACCTTCATATTCTTTCCATCATATCGTCCTGTGTTCCTTTCCCCTCTTTTCTTTTATCCGAATGCTTACATTATTCCTTTTCATTTTTGCGAAAGTCTTTGCCCAACATATTTTTCAACGTGTTTGCGTCACTCCCCGCTCTTCCCTCTACTATATGACTGGAGCCACATCACGAAGATAAAGATACTAAGTCCCTTTTTTCTCTCTCTCTCTCTCTCTCTCTCTCTCTCTCTCTACGGAGCTGCAACAACAGCAAACTCGGACAGTGGATGGAAAAGTTGGCTCCGGGTGAAGTTTTCAAGGTCACTGACCGTCAACATCCACTACAAATTGCGTGGCTAGCCCCCCTTTGGCTGCCCTGCTGATGTGATTGTATTCTGTGAACAGCACTGCAGCCTTGCTCCTGCAACAGAGGCCATCGGCTTCCCATTACTCTATATTCCTCGGAGGCGAAAGGATCTATGACAATTTTGTAGGACTAATTTAATGCAACATGTTATTTAGTTCTCTCTCTCTTTCTTTCTTTTTTTGTGGTAACTTCCTCGTGGCAGATTCTCCAAATTGAAGGTGTTATTAATACGTCTTCTATTATCTCTGCCCTGATGAAAGTCTTGGTCTTCCTTTTTAACCACAGTCGCTTCAGATT
This sequence comes from Ophiodon elongatus, assembly GCA_016806645.1. Classification (NCBI taxonomy): domain Eukaryota; kingdom Metazoa; phylum Chordata; class Actinopteri; order Perciformes; family Hexagrammidae; genus Ophiodon; species Ophiodon elongatus. The sequence goes on from JACSYO010001494.1 coordinate 227,111, forward strand.
AAGAGGACTTTCGTGTATCTCATCACCTAGCTTTACACAAAAGCGCCTCAAGATCTTTTCCCTTCCTGTTATAAATCTTTTCATCTCTTCAAAAGCACAGTCAGGTTCCTAGATCTCAACTCATGAGAAAGTGATTAGGTGGCTTTATTGGCTTTTTGTATCTCTTTCGAATTCTCACAAAATGTAATTTAGGGAACAATTACCTCCATAGTTTGAGTCGAGTAAAATATTTAGTTTCTTTTCATGTTTACTTTGGGGTTATTACCGCCCTGTTGCCACCTGCCAGCCATCAGCTGTGCAGTTTGCTGGTATGACAGCATAATGTGATGATAGGGTGGAAAATAATTACATGACATATTAGATTTACCTATTCCGGCATTTTGTGGCTGCAGACCGCCACAAAGATGCAATCAGCCTCTCCAACCGCCCGCAGTCGGAACAGACCCGACCAATAACCAACTCAGCGGCAGTGTTAGCGCACTGTAATGGTGTTACTTTGTTCCTCGCAGGTTTTCTCGCACCAGGACTGAGGCTTGGATAACCGTGTACGTCGCCCACAATATCTGTGTCTTTTAAGTACCACCTTTTGGACGTCTGTTACGTCCCACCTGCTTCAGTAGGTGGGAAAGTAACAGTCTTTTTATTCACACATTTGGATGTTGATCATTGCACTAAATACTTGTATGCACAAAATAACTCTGCCTGCACAATGTCTTCCGTGGAAATGTAGGGAAATAGCTATTTAGCTATACATAGCTCATATTTGTTCATCGAATATGAAGCTGGAGACGTTAGCTTAGCCAAAGACTGTAAACGGGTGAACAGCAAGCCTGTCCAAGGCTTGAAAAAAAATAAATAAAAAAGAATCTGCCTACCAGCGTCCTGAAAGCTCCCTGTGTTTCTAAAACCCTGCGTGCGCGTGCGCGTTGGCAGCGAAAGTGGCGTGCTGCCCTAGCCACCCAACAAGAGTTAGCAAGCTTTAAACATTGAATCAATACTGTTCCCAGCCATCCAGAATGGCTGGTTGTTGCATGCTTGGCTGTCAGAATCGACATTTCAACAGCGGACTGAAGTTGTACAGAATTTCGACACGATCACAACCGTTTCAGAGCAACTGTCGAATTATAGCCGAACGCCTGGTGGTCACTCGCAGTAACTCGGGACACTCCTTAAACCGCAACACCGGCAGCGTCCATCATTGTGTTGACAACCGCTTTGGTATTTTGACATTCTGTTCACTTTGGTGACTAAATATTGGTCCACTTGCTTGTGGGTATTCTACCCACTCACTAACTTGGTTAGGTCACTAATTCGCAATCTTTGGCGTTAATGCCCTTGCGTAGCTTGACAAGCTGTTGCACTCCGCCGTACTTCCGTTGCCAAACGCCACGCGCACACTTACGTACGTCATCGCTTACAAACTGTAAGAGGTGCTATAGAATGTTAAACAGGGAGCTTTAGAGGTGCTCGTAGGCAGATCAATTTAACCGTTGGACCATGCCAGGCTATAGCTGTTATGCTAGGCTAAGCTAACCGTCTCCGGGCTGTGGCTTCATAATTGAACAGCACAGTCATGATCTCTCCTCCTCTAAGTGTGTTTAACCAAAATGTTCGAACCATATCCTGAACAAATCTGTGGTTTTGAAAAGCAATGCTCATAATGATGTTACTTGCCCAAAAGTTACCCATTGCCAATACTTTGACGCTGTCTTTAATTTTACTGTTTACATCAAATAACATTTTACAGAGAATTTCTGTTACAGACTTTTCATGCAGTGCCATTTCATCTATATCTGCCCCCCAAAAATTAAGCTAAATCTGTCTGTGTTGCATGATTTCCCATTCATAGGTTGTCAGTTATTAGTTATTACCACCGCATTACTTATCATAAACACATAGCAAATGGCTGTCCAGTGGCATTGACTCTATGGATGCTAATGTTGGTCATGTCTGATGGTGGGTTCATCCTGAAATGTCTGGACAACTGTTGGCTGGACTGCCAAAATCATTCATGGTCCCCAGAGGATGAAGCCCAATAACATCTGACGTTTCCTCTAGCCACCGTGAGGTTCCCACTTGTGGTTGTGAGAGAAATGTCTGGACAAATATTTGCCATGTCACCTTTTTTTGGTGTTAATGTGTGACTCTATGTCCAATTTGGACATAAAAGAAACTAATTTTCACATAAAAAATTCAGAATATGTTATATATAATATAATAAATAAACATTTCAGGGACGTCCCCAGATTTTCACTCCACCCTGTTACCCTGACACATTCCCCCTCCCCTCTCAAAACATTTGCGACGTTACACAAGTCACATGATCAATAGGTAGTAGCATCATTTGAGTCTTGTAGGCCATGGGAAGACTAAAAGTAAGTTCTCTCATTCCATTCTCTGTGTTTTTGATCATATTGTAAGTATGACAGCGAGTGACAATCTCAACGTAAAGTCCTGTCACATAAATTATTTCTTAGATGTTATTGTGTATTTTTTTTAACGATAGTTACATTTAATGTTTTTGCTGCTGTTGTTTCTTTCAGTCGTGTTAATCATACGAACTATCTGGAAATCTTGTAAAACATAAACAAAATGGCCTGAGATTAACCATAAACATTTGAAAAGTAATTGTGTTAGATTAAGTGCAAAAAAAAAAAAGGTTTCATTTTGAAAAGTTAAAACATGCGAATAGCACCCAATTTGGTGGAATGGTGACACTGGCAGTCGGATTTTTCCTTTTTACTCATGTATACAAAGCCTTGCATTTCAAATAGCATTTCAAGTACATTTTTATTAATATTTTAAATTCAAATAAATAAAGTGCCATTATTGTAAACTTAGTTTTAAAAGCATACTATGACATACTTATACTTAAACACAACATTCAAAGTCGACCCCTCCTCCCAACACCAGATGACACCAAATCGATAATTGAGAGGAATTATTTTCTTACGAGTCTATACATCGTTTTTAGGAAAACCCTGCATCGTATACTTTTAAAAGATTAGAATGTTCATCACTTAGCCTTGATGAAGACAATCAAGACACTTAATAGCGTCTCGCTAAGTCCTTTCACATGGATCTCTAATGTGTTTGGCACAGTAAATACCTCATGAATTGCTAATTCAATTTGGATTAAACACGATTAAATTTGGATTCTAAGTACAAAGCTACATCGGATGACTGAGCAGCGATCTACGCTAAAAGCTCTGAGGTTGTGGAGTCTGCGGGCTGTGTCTCTGTGTCTATGCTTCACTTCATTAGCGCCTGAGTGTTTTTTCTCAGGGAGATGTGATCGAGGGGAGTGACAGTGCTGCTCTGACATGGACAGACAGACGGGCTGTTGTTTTCCGCCTGGGCCGGGCCGCCTGACGCACACCGCCAGCATCCATTAGGATCGCTTTCACATCAGTCCTTTCCCCACTAACCTACATGGCCACGAGAAATGGGGCAAAGCTGCCCTCAGAGCTGCCTCTGGGGGCCTCCAAGTTTCTGCCACCCCTTTGGTGAAGTAACCCACCCCCCACCGTCTTCCTTCACATAACCCGTGTTAGATCTTAAAATATCACACACATGTTAGTGATAAAAGTAAACATGCGTACGTGCTGTGTTGGGCCCATTGTCATATAAGATTAGACATTGAACATAAAACGCGTATGTATACACATTGCAAATACAGCGGGAGGAAGAACAAAGAAATGATAAAGATGAATCACATGAGTGCGATCACAAAGATCTGGTCCGTCACGCTCATGATCACGCCTCGGCAAAGGCTGCCGCCTGCCGATTCCAATTACTCCTCAATTTTTTAAAAGGGCGCAGTATGGACAGGCTACTGGGCCATAATAAGCCCGGTCCCTTTGTGTGGTTTCAAAGCAGCCTCCGGGTTTGACACAACGATCGGTGTCGCCATTCAAAGGAAGGAGCTTCAAAGAACCTCATTTTCTCTCGCCCGTGCTGCAATGTGGCTCGCTACCACGGGCCAATCATTATAATCAGTAAAAAGTAAAAAATGCTTTTCGATAGACAACTAAACAGACCAAGACTGCAGGCCACTGTGTCTGTCTCAATGACTGTCTCAAAGGCTGATCAAGATATGTGACGATGATCAAGAACAGGAGCTTTGATGGGCGTTCATGTACTTGCTGTCTGAGAAGCAACGCTGTAACTTAGCTGGTATTGTGACGTAACTGGGGGTTACGTCACAATGGGTGGTGCATTTGTCAAAGGGCCATAACGAGGAATACAAATGTATGCATGATGCACAGTATCAGGACTCTATACAGAGTCTTGGTTTGCCCTGGGTTGATACATTTTGAGCATCATCAGAAATACATGTATCTAATATGGTCAAGCAGTGGATTAGCAAATTGTGTGTGAACGTTGTGAGTTGAGGAACTTCGAAGAGCTGGAGAGCTTTTTGTTTTCTGACACAAGCACTGGAAGACGTTGAAGAGGAATAAATGAGTGCATCTGAAGTGGTGAAAGCAGTCGAAGAGTCCGTGGAAGTAAACACTTTAATGGGGGATTATACACTCGCTATCTGAGTGACAATTCAGTTACTTTCACTGGTTACACGCTGGAGCAAAGATTATATGACAAAATCAATGTTAGAGTCGGAACACACAGAATAAGAAGCCACCGTGCTACATTGTAAGTATTGTCAGGAATAATTAATAACTGTATTGAACTTCAAACTTCAGTAGAGTGCAGTCCTCTGCTAGATGTGTCTCCATCACAACGAAGAAGAGTTGAATCTCGCTCAGTTGTCCCCTCCTTACTCACAGTCAAGATAGTGGCAAATATATATAAAAAAGGGGGATTTATTCTTTTCTTACTGTGCCTAACTTTGGTGGATCTTAACATATCGGGTATGAGATTTATCTGCAAAGGCTCTGGTTCAAAATTAGACCAAACCTTTCTATGTGGATGTTTTTGAGCCATGACAAAGGCCAAAATGTGGCCTGCAACAGACTAGGTAAGGCTTGCTTCTAGCCTCGCTGTTTGAGGGAAACGCCTTCTGCCACTGAACAAAATGGGGAATGATTGCAGCCCCTACCGGCCATTTAAGAGGGACGAGGAGTCACACACACACACACACACACAACCGAACACATGATCCAACTGCAGGCTGATGCCTGGCTGAAATAATAATGTCTTTTAACACTATTTATTGTTACACAATACTAACATTACCAAACTGGTGTTACACATTTTAACATGTCCCGTAAATCCGCCGTAACTCCAACAACTTTGGATCGGATCAATGCAAATGACCTGAGGTGTTGGTAAAGATGTCAGGGTGCCGGCACCAGGAGCGTCCTGAGCACAAAGGAACCGGCAGCTGCTCCTCTACATGGAGGCTATACCGGAATGTATTGAAAGCCCAAGACCATCACGAGCAAATTATTGATAGCAAAAATCAAAAGCCTCAAACTTGTGCGGACAATCTGAATAGTTCAAACCCAGTGACACATTTCACCCCGAACAAGCTTTCATCATGGGTGATGCTATGACAACAGTGAACCTCTGATCTCCTTCAATTTTTAATGCATCGCTTCGGGTTTGATCAAGTTCCACTCTAAAGGCATTCAGAAAGAGATTTTTATGGGCTTCCCTCAATGTCACACGTGCCTTCCTTGTATTCCTTTTTTCTTTTTTTTAATCTTAGCTGTTATCATGTCTTTCAACAGAAGTCCTTCACTGTGCATTTTCTGACTCAAAGGCACCAGTTATTGTCCAGTCCAGACCCGTTGGCTGTGTTTGTGTTGGGATTTCATGCCCCACATGTGCTCATCATGCTTTATTTGCTCTGCCGTGAGCTGTGAACCCTTTGAACACCTGCCTCTGCTCCACCACTTTGCCCGTGATTACATAATTTGTTTATACTGGTGCCTTCCGGTCTCCCTCACACCCTGTGGCTATCGTTTGTTTATTCCATCTCACGGGATGCGATGATGATGCATGAGGAAAAACGCGCGTGCTCTTTTTTTATATTATTTTTTTTTAAAACCCATTGTCAAGGCAGCCTTCTCTGGCTCTGAATCCCACGCTCAGCACCGACCCAGCGGTAGTCTGGAAATGAGTGAGCCTGAGAATTCATATTCAGGCAACAGCTGGTACAGTAGCTCACTGTACTGTACCTAAGCGTCTCCCCTTTCATGTGTCATTTAACATGCCCCCCCGGTGGCCACACAAAGCCCTGCAACAAAGTTCCCCCCAGTCGGTTCCCCTGTCTCTGCTTGAGAATCTATTTTAACTCACCCTGCTGCACCCTTCTTTAAAAAAACCACCTCTCCCGGCAGCCTGCTGTTTTCTCAGGGTGTTGCTTTGTCCCTCGCAGGTTTTTCTTGGGTCAAGACCAAAGCTTCCACAATCCCTTTGAACTTGTTTTCCAATTCCCTGTGCCTAAGTGCCAGTGGCACTCGGCGGGGCTGCTTTACTCAGAACTCAGACCTGAGCAGCTCACTCAGTATTCTGTTGAACTTTTTTTATATAGCTTTCTGCTGCTGCTGCACACAACAACTGTGTGTAGCCCCATCTCACATCGAGGTTTTCATCAGCCCATATGAGAGGTGCATTGCATCCATATTGGACGATTCGACACCTTACATCTAATGCTAATGTGAAGTGCCAGTGCACAATTTTTTTTTTTTATGTAGCAAGGTGAAGATGTTTTATGTAAAGAAAGTAAAGGTGTGTAAGTCGGGGTGGTGGTGTTCAGTATTTTACTAAGCCTAACCACGATCTTTGCCTAAGATTAATCATATGTTTTAATGGCCTAACATTAGACGGAATTCAGAGCATCTCTATTGCTTCCTCGTGGCTCTCAACATGGCGACGGCTGAGCCGGCAGCTAGAAGCTAACGCTGCTGAGAGCACGAGCAGCGCAAACAATGGCAACAGTGCTGACTGGGCTAATGTCGCTAATAGTGCGGGCATCCCAGAAAGCAAACATTATGTTCCCGTTGTACGTATCATTAATATCACACGAAGGAAGTGCTGTTTCACTGAATATCAGCACAGCTGTGCATTTTTGCTTTTTCTCTAATTTGTCTGTGGTCGGCCGATGTCATACGAGCACACCTGGAAGTCGGCGCTGATGATCCAGGCTTCTCTCCTCCCCATTCGTCCTCTTCTTACGAACATTTACAATTGAACTCAAATGTTATTTGTGGAAATTTGCTCATCAATGTGTTACAATCTAAGATATTAGAACGCCTGTAAAGCGCGGAGTGATACGATAGTTAAAAGTCCCAGTGGCGTCGCACAACGCCTCTCGTCTGTCCAATCAATACTTGGTCCAATCTAACTGTTGTATGATATCATTTGACATGTTCTGGGGTTTCACAGCGTCTTCCAGTATCTATACGTTCCTGCCAACTCATCCCCGCTCACTCGCTTGTATGTACTAATGTTCCGTTGCTTTTATTGCCATTGTGCCGTCAGACACCGGTTGTGTCAACCCCGGTCTTGCTTCTGCAGATTCAAATTCCTCCAGACATCCTTCCGATACTGCAAAGGCATTAAGGGACTCCCAAACGGTGACAGTCTTTGGGAAGGAAGCCAAGCCGACAGCCGCTCAGGTTTCCCGCGTGCCTTTCATCCCGGGTTCCAACAATCAAACAGACGACATCAAACACGCAGCACCAGCACTTCTTCTGCTTATTGCTACCTTTTTTTAGGGTGGGGTGGGAGGGGTTTGGGAAATAGCTGAACAGGCTATAATGACTATTCAGGCGGCTTGAAGTGACGTTCTGCCGTCTGCAGGCTCCGTCCGACTCATCTCGCAGCACCTGCTGAGTGGGGGATGTATATATTTAGGAGCAGGTGATCCATGTTATCCCGATACGCTGTGGCTTTTATTTATTTTTTTAATCTCAACACTTAATTTGGCAAGCAGGCGGATTTTCACATAGTCATATTGCGGTCGTCATATTGTCCATAAATTCCCTGACAGAAGGGCAGCATATTCATCCCCGCAACTCCCAAACGATGATGATCAGAGTGTGTGCTGTGTGGTAATGAGCCGTCAGCTGCTCGTGCGCCGAGCTTCCTGCTCTCTCGGAGCTCATACCTATACCAGCGCCTGCATATATTTGATTTTGACTTCAGGTATTTCGTGGGGCTTAAAGTTAAAAGATTTATACTTTCATCATCTCCTCTCATGGGTTTATCTCCTCTACTTATGCCTTTCATTCTGTTGGTAATTGCATTTAGCCCCCAAGGTCCCCGTCATTCATCCTGTCTAATTAGCTCTCCTGACCCTCTAAGCATGGCTGTGACCTCTTCATCCAGCGAAGGCGCTGACTCCTGCCTCATCACTCTGACCGCTGGCTGACACGGGGACCGGCGCTAAGCGGAGGACGGATCCCTCTCGAGTGCAATACGTGCAACTAGGCCGCGGGGTTTGCGATGAGCCCCGGGTGAGTTTTAATTGTCATCGATAACGAAAGCCGTCGGTCACGTCTGTCGCGCGGTGGTCCGTGTGAAGTCCGAGCGGGTGGCTTGCACGTGGGTCACGCCTTGGAACCAACTCAGAACCAAGCAGCACGCAATTGCTGCCAGCAGTCTGCCAGCTGCCCCCCCCCCCCTCCCAGAATGCATTGAATTAATTGGTGACTCACTGACACGAATGCTGGCATGAAAAGACGGCTGTGTCTTGTGAGAGCGAATTTCAGTTGAACAATGGGCCTATTTAAAGCTGACTGGGAGGCTTGTTGTAAGGAGAGTTAATGTTTGAATTAATCAGCACCTAGCTTTGCTTTTCTTCCTCTGTGATTTAGTATCCGCGGGAGGAGACGGGGCAGGGAGTCGTAACTCACAAATTAATCATTTTATAATCATTCATCTCACTTGTTGGCCAACTGTGGCGCCCGCGATTTAAAAAAGAAACGAATGATGTGTAAATGACATGTTCCCTCTCCGTCCTTCAGAATAAAAGTCATGGCTCTGGGGTTTTTCACGTGGAGCAAGACGGTTGCAGTGCTGCTGAGTTGAAGGCAGCTTGAACACCCTCGGTGCCTACAGAGCTGGTGTTCACACGGGTTGCAAGAGAAGCCCAGAGGGACGTCTCTAATATGACTGCAATTCTCCGTGGCCTCAGCACAAATCACACCGCATGCCTCCAGGCCTCCGAGCTGTAATTCCTTATACACATGTGACGCTCTGCAGGTAATGCGTCTTCATAAGCTCCCTCGTACAACTCTGTGTGTAGGTGTATGGGGGGAGGGGGGGGGGTGAAGTCTTTAAAATGACGTCAGGCTGAACCGTGTCTACCCCCCGAGGTTCGGGCAACGCGTTGGTTCAATCCACACCCCAGGGGGGTGGGGGAGGAGATGCACCGTGATGTGCTTCTTTCCTGTTATTGCTCCCATCTTTCACACCGCGCCTCTCCCTGACACTTGCCACAAGCTGCGCTTTAATGTGGCAGTTCCACGGAGATGAAGCGAGTGGTGCTCGACTCTGACCAGAGCGGGGTTAAAAGGGGGAGCTGCCGGTGAGTGCGCCTTCGCCATCGCTGAGAAATGAGGGTGAACTTCTCCGCTCTCCGCCAGCACGAAAGACATCATCACAGTGCCACAATAGCTGCGCTAATGTCAGAAAAAGGTGTTTGCATCCACCTGTTTTTATGTGCAATTTGCCCCATAAAAAAAAAAAAAAAAAAAAGAAACTAGAAATTTAAAACAAAAAGTCAGAATAAAGTTGAACAATGCAGTAACGTGCAATGGAAACAGACGGAGCGAATACATTATGACATACATGAAGCATGTGGTTTATTTGTCACTAAATCTTTCCCTTGCGACGGTTTTAATGTCACTCATGATGGTTATCTATCATCTGAGGCTTGCCGGGAGCGTCTTTTGATTACGTCCGGTCCACCCTCCTCTTTTGCAATGGTTTTATGGCCCCCGACTGGAGAATTAGTGCCACCAGCTGTTTTATGGGAGGGGGGGGGGGGGTTGTCTGGCCAGCTTCAACCTTAGTGGATGGAAACAAACATTTATTCTTCTGCATGTTTTCTGGAAACTTGGCACCACATTTGAATGGAAGACTGACTACGGAATGGCACTGTAAGAAAGCCAGTTACTGGGGGTGTATTACATTGAGCCAGGGGCCGTTATATTGCCTCCAAATGTAAGTTTTCATTTCCAAGAGGAATATTGTGTTATTTCTTAAGTCACATAAAAGCCTTGTGAAGGTCCTTTTCTCATCTTCTTCATAAAATCATCGGATGCTGGCATCCTTCTGTTATTCATTGCTGCAGAGACATAGTATCTGTGGATGCTTCAGATGAGGAAATTCCAGCACTGCGAAAGATGCCAAGCTGCAATTTTAGGAGCTGTAAACACAATTATAATTCTGGGGCTCCATCTGTTTTTATACCATTAAGTGTATGATTACTTCTGGACTGAATATGGGCCTTTTTTTTTGTGAAGAAATATGGCATCGAAAATCAGTGACGCAAGTTCCACTTAGTTTTCTATCTTTTGATTTCTTAGTCGTATGCGAAGTGATGGGTCAATAAGTGGAGTATTTAATCTCATGTAGCTTTTTATCAAGATCGACGAGCGACGAGGTGATTTATGCACTCACTGTATCTGCGGTAATGTACTGTAAATGCAAAGATGGCTGTACTCCTGTGTTGATGGATGGTCTGAGGAGAATTAGGGCTACAGAGCAGCAGCTTTTATTAAAACAGTACAACACAAGCGCCATCAAAACCAACAGGCTATAACATTACACTTTTACAGCTCCCTACCGAGGGCCTTCTGGGGTCCTGCATGGCATGAACCTGCCGGCCAGCTCGATTAGCGGCTGACCTTTCATTATCGTCTGTCCATCATCAGCAAGCCTCAGGGCACTGGGAAGAGCCACTGCACCAAACTCCAATATTTTATATGGATTCGGGTCGCTGTGAAGCCCGGATCAAAACCGCACAGACGTCTGGAGAAACCAGACAGTGAAATGATTGGTAACACAAGTGCGGCAGGGTGAAAGAAGTTCTGTGTCTCATCAAGCTTTAGTACAAGGATGCAATAAGGATATAATTGGTGATAATTTGAATCAAGGCTGGCGGTAAATGAACTAACTCTGAATTAGAATGCGAGATGCCACGTGTACAAATAACAATCAAAGTTAAAGTTCGGAAATAATAACATCGGTACACACTCAAAAACTAATTTGCCCCATTAGGACTGTGATAAGACTTTATGGCTGTGAATCCTGATGACAACATCTTTTTTCCACTTGAAACGACTGAGAAGAGCACAGAAGAAATAACCACAATTGTTCCAACTTTGGTATAACATGTTGTTTTCTTGAAGGACCCAATTGCCCAGAGAGAGAAGCTGATTGACCAAGGTCCTGAAAAGTGTTTTCAGGACCTTAAAATAAGTGCATAAACTAAGTGAAATGTAAACAATGAAACATAAGAACAGAAAACAGATAACGTCACGTCAAAGTCAAGGACACTTTTTGAGACACGGTCTCAAATACAGGCCTCCTAGTTGAAAGTCTTGTTTTGTTGTTGTTTTTTTTTTGGTCTTTGTACCAGACCGTCACACTCCCACAGCATTTTCTCAGAGCATCTAACAATGATGCGGATGGGTTTACATTGTAGATACTTGAAAGCCCAGTCTGTCTCATACAGACGCTTAAGGGTGCCTATTTAGTCGGTTTCAGACGCAGAGGGGCGTGACAAAGTGTCGGTATTTGAAGCCTTGGGAATAAGAACGGGCTGGGATATCCAGATAACGGATATCTGGACAAAGAGTTCCCCTTTTGTGCGTTGGTCACTGTTTACAGTCCGATCTGTCAACTTCAGTCGCGAGAATGGAGTTGGAGTTGAGAGATGACGTCTAGGGCTAATCTCTTTAACCAGATATCTGCGTATGAATCCAGATAAATGAAATAGAAAAGCTAATAAAAAGCTAAACCAAAACCAAAAAAACAAAAGATGGCCAATGGGTTTCGGAGATTGCATTCTGGCCAGTGCGTTCCGCCTATTTTGTTCTCCACCCGGATTGTTTACCTGCATACAACCAAAGCCAGCTCAAACGTGATTGGTCAAAACCACTTGGATCACAACGGTAAACCAGAATGCTTCCAATACGAAAATTTTGTCCCTGTGCCGACAGATTTTACATTCATATATGCACATATCTGTTTGCAGTGATTTAGCTGGCCCTGGAAGAATCATGATCTCATGGGACAGGATAAACTTATAACCACCCCCAAAAAAACTTGGATCTCTGCAGTGACGAAAATCCTCTTTAACAACCAAGCTAAACTCACACTGATGCAGCACCCAGCCCCACAGAGTCTGGTTCCCTTTGATTCATGGGCTTTGATGAGGCTGCAAGGTTGTGACAGATTTTTTATGAAGATCCTTTATGATGTCTGAAATTATTCATTTAAGGGTGCATGGCCCAGAGCCTGAACGCCAAACATCTTCAAGTGTTTTAATTCACTTAGAGTCCTGGCATGGTATATTTACTGCAATGGATAATGGTTCCTGTTTTCATCGCAGGCGTAAAAGGGAAGCTAATAGCATGTTGTTTCTTTGCCTGACTGAGTAAAGGCATCTGTAACATTCCATTACAAACGACGCTCCACTTGTGTGAGCTTGAATCATTGAAGAACTGATTAGGAAATCCTCCATCAACAAGAGATGTGATGTGAGCAAACAAGTCGGTGACACTTGCATTACATTTCTTCTCCATTGTATACAGCACTCTCTCGGTAAAAAGGGAACCTGCAACAGCAACAATAAAAAGCCCATTGGAGGGCCTTTGATCTCGTCTTCAGGATTGCACAGCAGCCGCCTGAATATTCCCTGTGAGCTTTCACACACAAAATGACAGATCTTCTTTTTTTTACCGTTAGCATGGTAGCGCGAAGTGGCGTTTGAAAGATACGCTTTCCTTTAGAGCGGGAATGCCAAATTAGCATTTCCTTTTATCTAATTGCCAGATGAGGCAGCGGAGGAGGCAGCTGCAAGGAGATCTTTGTCAGTGTGGCACTTGGCCAGGGTTAGAATCTACTTATATGACCATAGGTGTGTCACGCGTGGTGTCACCTTGACTAAGTGTCACCTTGACTAAGTGTCAGATCATGTAATGTGTGTGTGTGTGTGTGTGTGTGTGTGTGTAGGTTTTGCTTGCTCACAGGCAATTCAGCCGACATACGCACGCTGCAGCTCAAAGTGTCCCAATTCTGACGCGTCCCAGTTTTGATGTCTTCTGATCAGCGTGAACAGCAAAAATATGCCCGCCGTCACAGTTTTCCAATCCCCGTCTGGACCACAAGGAAGTGTGATGCACGATCAGATCAGGGCGCGCAACCTCTGGCAGCTCGAATATGAATGCACAATCTAGAATTTGTCAGCACCGCCGTGACTCTGTTGCTGTGTGAAACGACACGCCAAAGAAGCCTCGAACCGTAAGACATACTGAAAATGGGAGGACAACAAGCAGGAGAGCTTTGGGTTACATACAGGACGTCTGAGACATTTAATAAAAAACAAAAAATGTCAACCTCGTGGTGGTGCTAGAGGAAAAGTCAAAGGTTCACCAAAGTCCTTAGTATTTATACTCTGGGGACTGTGCAAACTAACGTGGTGGACCAATGGACCAAACAAAGGACTTCGCTATCCCAAGAGCCGTGTCACCAGCGTGGACTGAAATCAAATAGGAGCAGTATTTTGGCCTTGAAGGCATCACAGTGTGGATATCTCACGCAATAGTCTTTTTGAAGTAAACTTCCATCATCGCAGGAACACCTACCTGGGCGGGTTTTAGGAAAAGATCGAGGTTTGGATTAAAATAAAAGCGGCGTTACAGAAATTACGTGACTAACAACTCAATGATTCGGTTAAAATAACTACGGAAGTTACTTAACTTATAATTCAACATTGTGATCTTCTGGATGAACGCGGAATATGAACAGCGGTTTTGTTGAATATATACAAATTATAGTGCATCACTTTCTTTTAGGTATAGCTACAAACGGTGTGTGAGAACAGCGTGAACGAATACATTGTTGGAGCTTGAGTAGTGTTTAAACACATGAAACAGCCAGCTGGTAGAACATTAAGGTCTGGACAGGAAACATAGACTGAGCTGTCAAAATATCTTGCAAAATACAAGAAAGATATGGTAATATATAAATTGCTTTGCCTTTGTAATATTATACTGACCGTACAAGTAAAAATGACATAAATGTTGAGGTGTTACAACAGAAGGTTTACTATATGACATGATATATGGAATATGAAAAAAGGCATGACTGTAGATCAATACAATACTCAGTGACAGAGAAACATCATGGGTTATAGGAAGAATTTTAAATATTATAACTGATATCATTTAGAGAAAGGGATTAATAGGACAGGATTGAAAATGAAATATGCTAACATCACTGTAAAGTCAGCAAACAAAATTTCAACTACCGCAAGTCCAATTATCGGGGTATGATTACGATTTATTTCCTTTTGAAAATATACCCATAAATTTGTCATATGAAAACAATTATACAACCTTGAAACATTTTTTATCACAACAGGATCACACAAGTTAACACCCACCTCCCTGCATTACAAACAATTGCCCTTAATTGGTTTTACTAGTTTTTTTTCTTAAACATTTAAAACATTTTCAACAAAAAAAACTAAACAATACAAGATTTCAACTACAACTTTCAAATTGCCATCTATTAAATACCCCAAAATACCCTGGGCGCCCTCGGGAAGGATCTGGACACGCTAGCTTGAAGTGGTGCGCTCAAAGAAAAAAATGTGACAGGGGGGGAAATACAACCCATAAATCTGTGAAGCTCAACTTTGTCTTGTCCCAAAGAGGGCACCGGCCAGTAAATCTTTGCCATTCTGTCTCGCCACCGACTCTTTTATATCATATCGAGGGATTTGTTTGGCAGGAAAATCTGCCGATGATTTATAATGTTATAAAATGGGTTCAACATGCCATTTCTGTGGCTGGAAGCTTTTCCAGAGTAATAACAGCTCCGACCACTGCTATCTCTCAGGGAAAGTGTGAGGGAGCTCCACGGTAAAAAAAAGAAAGCTCAGGCCTCACGTTGGATCTACTGTGTGTTAGTCTTAACGTTTCCTTGAGTTTGGAAAAATCCCAATTTAATGTTGGAGTCATTCCAAGGGAGGGGGCAATGACTTTTTTCTTTTTTTTTTCTTTAAATGTATGCAGCATTTGTCTTCAATATAATCACTGTGATTTTTGCATACAAAACATAGATAATCCTCTGCTTTAGTCAACAGCGACAATACTGTTGCTACGGTGACCGAAACACGAACAAAGGCCTGGAGAAATGCTTCGGACCCAAGCGTTCGCTTCAACTGCTCCGTCCAACGAGAAAGGCAATGCGTGCACATGCACAAAGAAACGCGCAGATGCGAACATGCGCACACCGATGCACTCACACAGACACGCACGCACGCACGCGCGCACACATGAACACAACACGCGCTCCGTCCATTCTGCAGCTAAGATGGGGTTCGAGACAATTCAGTCCTGACATGTCGCAGCGATGGCGGCTCTCCAGCCACGCGAAGATGTCCCCGTCAATCCCAACGGCTCCCTCCTGCACCCTGATGTCACGGTGGGTCGACAACATCATTACTCATCACATCACCACTGAAAGACATGCCTAGTGCAGCACTATATCACTCCCATATTGATATGTTGGTTATAGTAGTATATTCAATGTACTGTATGAGAACATTATTTCAAAAAAACACGTCCACGGTTTCATAGATCACTTTTATATTCACATGCCCACTTTATCACTAGATCACCGTCATATCGACACCCACTATAAATAGCACGTCACTTTCGTTTGTCACAAATCCACTGAGTCATAGAAAAAAACTTTTTTTTCTTTTTTTTTAGCTGATATGTGCACTTTGTTGTAGATTTTGCTATCGTATGTGTAAGTCTGCATCCCTTTTTTCAAATCATTTTCATGTTGACCCGTCGCGGGCCACTTGTTTCTGTCACGTCTGCTGCCGCCCCGTTGGATTTGCGAGGGACGTACTCGATATCAAAGTTGCTCTTATGGCGTCCTTTCCCTCGGCTCCAGATGAACAGAAGCAAGAAGCAGAAGATGACCACACCTAGGAAGGACAGGCAGCCCATTGCCGTAGATATAATGATGGTCTTAAGGTCTATGGGGACTGTCATGTTGTACAGTACTGTCCCATTACCCCACGTGCTGTTAGAGTCTGTTTGATAGTTTGAGCTCCTGTTGCTAAAGTGAGATCTGTCCCCGATGCCCAGGCTCTTCACAGCTAAAGAGGCCGACAGGCTGGCGTTTCCAGCAGGGTTACTGGCAATGCACAAGTACACACCGCTGTCATGCAGCTCCGCTTCCTTGATCTCCAGGGTGCCGTCTGGCTGGACTTCCACCCTGCCACTGCTCTTGGTTGTGACGTAGCGTCTGTGAGGCGTAATCCAGACCACTGAGGGCCGAGGGGCTCCCTCTGCCGTGCAGCTCAGGCGGGCCGGCTGACCCTCATCAGCCATCAGCAGCTGGGTCGTGTTGGGTCCAATCCGGGGTTTGGTGCAGGTCATGTATCTGGAGACCAGGGGCTCCTTGAGGTCACGGAGCGCTTTCCCCAGGAGATGCTCCGGGGCGCTGCACTCTGGCTGCACATCCAGAATCTGCAGAGACGGGGGCTTATGGCTATTGAGCAGCCAAAGCAATCTACAGTCGCACACTAATGGGTTTCCACCCAGACAGAGCCTCTGGAGGATGTCTGGCGTGGCAAACACTGCACTCTCCAGAGAGTCCAGGCGGTTCTGTGACACATCCAGTAGCTGCAAAGATTTGAGGCCCGCGAATGCAAAGGGTTCAATAGAAATCAGATGAGCCCCTTGGAGGTGGAGCTCCAGCAGGTGCGGGAGTTGGCCCAGCTCTCCCTGATGGATGTGCTGGATGCGGCTGTAGGACAAGTTGAGATGTGTGAGGTAGGGCAGGTTGCGCAGAGCTGCGCCGGGGAAGGCAGACAGGTTGGTGTTGGTTATGAACAACGTCGTAAGGTTGAGGCCGTGCAGCGAGAGCGGAGGCAGCGTGTCCAGCCAGGGCCAGTATTCAATCTCCAGTCCGCGGAGACGTGATAACCTCTTGAAGGAGAAAGGCTTTAGAAAACTGATGCTCAAGTAGCGCATGCGCAGTTCGACCAGGCTGTGCAGGTGTGCCAGAGCATCAGTTGGGACCACGGTCAGATTGGAACGTTCCAGGGTCAGACTTTGGAGACCAAGTAATCCCGTGAAGGCCCGCTGCGAAACGAAAACCAGTTCGTTGTCGCCCACCTCGAGGTACGTCAACCTGCGCAGATCTTGGAAGGCATGATCCAGGAGAACCACCAGTCGGTTGTGGCCGAGGTCGAGGCGGGTGAGGTTGGTCAGGCCCGACAGCACGCCGGCGGGAACCAGCTGCAGCAAGTTGCTGCGAAAGTTGAGCGAGCGGAGAGCGAGCTGAGAGCGGAAGGAGCCGGGCTCCACCACGCTGATGAGGTTGTCGCTGAGGTCCAGGTCCTCCAGCTGCTGGAATGAGGAGAAGTTGTCCGGCGTGATGATCCGTAGCTTGTTCTTGCTGAGGTCCAGGACGCGCGTCTCAATGGGGATGCCTTCGGGGATGGTGGGCAGGCGCTTGCGGTGGCAGCTGACCGACTTGCTCTGAGCGGTGCACTCGCAGCGGGCGGGGCAGCTCAGGGTCGGGCTGGCCAGGAGAAGCAGCAAGGCCCCGCCCAGGAAGAGGTGGCAGTGGTTCAGGGCTGGGTGTCGCATGTCTCTTTTACCCACGTTGCCCTCTGTCGTGGCACAGCTTCTTGTCCATACAGAGCACCATCACGAACAAGCCCTGCAAGACACGGTACACGAACAAGAAATGTGTTAGAACACTCCACAGTCAACTCGACTCAGACTGTCTTCACCGCCCCCGTTTTACATTGTCAACCTTTCACACTCTTGTCTCTTTAGACTGCCAGGTCTTTCTCCCTTAATGAACTGTCGCTTTTCCCGGCAAGTTGGATAAAATAGAATGACACTCGCATCAGGACGAGAGAAATACCAGCTGTGGAAAAACGTTCGTCAACCGTGTTAGCACCAAAGGTTGCAGGCTAACTGGTGGATGCTTTGTGAGGACGGAAGATGTTTCAGCCCGATGGCGAGAAAATGACCCTCGTTAGAGTGCAGCGAGGCTAAATGCCCATGTGGGTTTGGTGTTTGCTGCATGTGTTCGACTGTGCAGCGTGCATCAATAACAATGCTGCGTATGTGTGTGTGTGTGTGTTAGTGTCTGAGGGGGTGAAAGACAAACTACACAGGAAATGAAATGGGAGCTTATGTTTGCTTCTACAAGTGAATCCACAGAGTTACATGGCTCATTGTGTCATTGCATGTTTTTTTTTCCCATATGTATCGCAAGAAATCTTGTTTAAAACATCATGTTTGTGTCGAGACTGCATACATCTCCCGTTTTAATAATTCATTTTAAAAAAAAGCAAGCAATGGGCACAAGAAGTTACAAAAAACAGATGCATACATTTGCATAATCCCTAACAACACTTCGTCATTGCTCCATCGCTCGGTTTACTGTTTCCTGCTTGTTACTGCGAGTGGCTGCTTCTTCGCGTTCTGCGTTTGTCGTATTCTACCGCCTCACATTTATTTTCCCCCAAATGACCTGGCTTTTTTTCCAAAGCAATCAGCAGAGTGGGGTATCTCACGATGCAGCCGCTCGGCATGTCTCGCGGGGCTGAAGCCCGGTCCGCACAGTGTGGCGGAGCAACGTCGCCGCAGTCGCCGTGCTCCTCTCTGTCGCACACACAGTCTCAGCTCATGAAAGCACACTGGCATGGCAGCACTTTCTGCTTTGCATGGCAGGATAACGGCACGCTGCATGTGAAAACCCATGTATGACATGAAATCTTTAAATCTGGGAAGTTTGCAGTGGTTCTTGAAAGATTTGCTTTTTTTAATTTTTTTTTTGCTTTCTTTCTTTTGCCATTTCTGTTTTACATTTCGTTCATCTCCTCGGTGAAACTTGCCTTCAGCTCCTAGCCACCACATATGAAAGGGGTTTCTACAGGATAAAGCCAGGGTAATGAGGGGGAGGATGCATAGTTCAACTGTTAAACATTATGTTCTCTGAGAGCCATGGCTCCCCACAGCTTGGAAAGACAGCCCTTGACAGAAAATACACCTTCCAGCAGCCACAGGTTGTTGAATTGGCAGATGGTTCTGTAGACAGTGAGGCTGACCATAATTGCCTCATTACCAGTCGTATCTGCATTCTACTCATGGCCATCTTTGCCAATTAGGTGTGCAAAACGTCAGGCACATCTGTGAGCACTGGAATATGTCAGGGCGCACGTCGCAAAAGGCAAAGAAACATGCTAGAAATATGAAAGGCGCCTTTAAGAAAGCGCTTAAGACTGCTCGCAGATCTCTGTCAATCAGCGCGGAGCAGAATCCGGTAACAACAAAAAAAGGTAAGTCGATGATGAGCACACAGACAGGCACACACCATACTTTGATAGCGAAGTGAGTGACGTTCAGAAAATAGCCGAGATGAGGCAGAAGGAGTCGGAGCGCACACACGCGCACGCGCGCACACACACACACACACACACCCTCCTCTTACCCACAGCACTCACCCCTCCACCCGGCTCAACAGATGCACCGCTTGCATCTCCATATCTCCCTTCTTTCTTCCTATCGTTGTTTTATCTCTGTCCTCCTGTTCGCACATCTTCTACCTAACTCCTCTCTCTCTCTCTCTCTCTCTCTCTCTCTCTCTCTCTCTGTCTCTGTCTGTCTCTCTCTCTACCGGTCCGGCCTGGCAAAAGCCCCAGTCCGTTCATCAGTCCCTCCTGCAGGCTGGGTTTTCTATCGATCGCAGCGCAGAAACATCAGATGCCAGGAATGTAGCCTTTAACAAAGAGCAGGCCGTTGCCACAGCAACTACAAACCCTCACTCCCATCCGCTCTATGTAGTCTGCCAATCACATTAATGAAAAAAGGAAGAAATAGAGTAAGGCGAGCGACATTTTTTTTTCTTCTTCTTCTTTTTCTTCCTCAAATTCCTTTGGTCCTCGCGTTGAGAGAACACACACATTGAATAGATTCCTGGAAGTTCCGTTTCATTGCTATAGCAGAGCCTAGTTTAAGGTGTTTCCAATCTGTCATTCTGGCCGCCTTGCTATTTGTCGACCTGTCTTGTTGCCCATCCATCTGGTGCTCTGGTAACTATCTCTGTCTGTCTACCTTATTATCCGTCCACAAGCCTGCTTCTGTCTTTGTGTATTTATCTGTCTGCCTCTGCCCGTCAGCCCCTGTTCCTCTCTGCCTCTCTGTTTAATAATTACAGTCCGGTTGTCTGTTGCTGCAGTGGGGAACTGCTCTGGTGATCTTGTCGGAGAGTTGTGTGTCAGGCAGCACGCAGTGCTGAAAAACACTACGGCCTTGTAAGTTATTTAAGCTCAAAAAAGAAAACGTGGTTATAATGGCTATTGTTATGTTGGACCTTTTTTTCTGCTTTCTGTGGAGTGAAACCGTAGAAGAAAGAAAGCTCAGCATGGCTGCTGGAAAAACCTGAATAACTCAAATACATTTTTCAGCATTTAAAAGATGGAATCCTCACAAAAGTAACATATTTACAGTACATATCAATCATCAAAATCTGTCCAGACCCAGGTTTCACAGTGCATAAAGTGCAATACCTTGAAATCGTTGATTCTGCTAAAGACCAGCAGTCTGCTTGATGTCCCAAATCCATATCTGGCATACAACAGATTTTAGTTTTCAGCTCTTTGCCTTTAAGACATGTTTCTCCCGCCACAGAGTGACTGAACGGACAGCAGATACGAGTTGCCGAAATGTAATACGATATAATAGTATGTGATCCTACAAGTCTATATGGCAGAATGTGGTTTCAAAGCAAATCCCCTTTTTTATTTATTTGTTAAACCACTTGTTCAAACACAGCCAGGATTACAAGAAATAAGTGCTTAAAGAACGGTGGATTCTGCAGCTGATATTTACTTTTGTATTGTGTGGCAACTGTTCACAGTTAGCCGGAGATTTAGTGGCTTGTTTTAACGAGGCCTCTGTTTTTCCAGCTAAATACTGTAGAAATGAAGCTTTTCAGGCTTTCTGGCAATGACAGGTGGTGGAAGGAGTGAAAGGCAGATGGAAATAAAAAAATCTCTTCCAACGTGGTGAGGAGTAAGGAGAAAGAACTGGAAGCTGCTGGGTACATTGGAAATGTGGTCACACATTTAAGAAAACAATATACGGAACAACTAAAAGTAACATGTCGAAGGATTACAAAGTTGTACTCTGTGATCTCATTGATTTGCGGCCATTAAACCACAGTATCAGATCTAGTGGCACATTAGCAGATAATTAAACTGACCTTTTAGAGCTGCATCAATATTTCATATTCTAGCATTGAAGAAAATGTGTCATGAGTTGCTCATAGTGATATAATTATCATCCAACTCTGCAGTTCCCCTCAGCGCTGGGGAGCATTTTAGCATCTTTTAGCTCACTGCTTTGGTTCTTTTACGACTGTTTTCAGTTTTAATAAACCCACTGTACTCTACCTGCCTAGCAACACAAAGCAGACAGTCAAAGCTCGCGGTTAACTCTAGCTGGTGAACATGGAGTGCCATGATATTTTTCTGACCACCCATTGTTCTGAAACCCCAATAATTTCCCATTGGACCGAAAACTAATTTTTCCGATGGCTTGTTATCCCGAAAACAAATGGACATGGTTCCGAAGGCCCATTGCTCCTAAAATATACACTTTCCATGCAACAAAGAAGAGGCACACAGCTAATTATATTGCAAAATGCCATGATTGGACCTACCTGCCCCTCTATAACTCTGATCTGGCTTTCCCTGATATTCTTACCCGAAACCCAATCAATCTCACTCCTCATGCCTAAACCTAACCAACACAACCATCGAAGGCAACAGGTTCTGAGAGCAGAATGGTGCATCATGCCTTCGCCAGCAGGGAAAAACAATTGGGAAGGTCGAACAACATCATACTGCATAAGAATTAGCCGTTTGTTGCGGGGAACTTCATAAGAATGGGTGGTTGTTTTCGGGATAATGGGCTATCGGACAAATGGGCTTTGGGTCCAATGGGACATTTTTGGGACTGTTGGGGTGATGGTCCATGACCAATAGTGGAGAATGTAGCGACAATATTTCCCCCATTAGAGACCAAATCAGAGCTAGATAAAGAGTGACTATTGGACTATATTCGAGAGACAACTCCAAATGTTGCTCCATGTCTGTTGGCTGAGTACATAAGCTGTTTGCTAACTTGACTTTATAAGGCGATAACACAATTACAGTTTTTAAAGTCCGTTAAAATATAGTTTAACAGACTTGAAGTTATCTATAGCACAAAACTGGCATATGACTCTAGACTATGAGTGGCCTACAAACAGCTATGTCTCCGATTGGCTGACCCAGGTTGACCCAGGCGGTACACATACAGTACTGTCTAGTGGTAATTTCTTCACTCCCTTCGAGCCCTTGCCATATCTTTTGGAAACACTTGGAGCTGACCATGTCATGGGCAAGATGGAAAACACACAAGATCCCACAGAATTCTGGGTAAATGGTAATGGCGAGGGGGGTCATTGAGAAGGGCAGCCTACAGGGTTGGGCGTTTTGGGATTTGCTTCTGAATTGGATTAGAGTCAGTGAAACTGTAGAAAATCTGACAGCCGAAAAAGGAGCTGTAGGGTGATGCATGAGTCACTGTGAGAGTGAGGACGAGAGAGCGAGAGAGAGAGAGAGAGAGAGAAAGAGAGAGGGGGAAGAATGAAGAGAGATAAAGCGGAAATACATGAAGAAACGAGGAAAGCCATGCTTACGAGCTTACGTAAAACCCTTGTTTGCTTGAGTTGACTGGGATTTCTAATGTGAATTTAACCGGGTAAAGCTTGAGAAAGTGATTCCAACTCTTCGTGGAGATCTTCGCAACACTCCAGCAATGCTCATGTTGATTTTAAACCGACACGACGAGCACCATTAAAGCCCCGCTCATTATCACCCCACTTTCCAGATCTACGTCTTTTTTACAGGAGCAGAGCGAATGCTTTTCGCACTGCGAAGGCCCTAATTGGGCTGTGTCAATCATTTTTTTAAAACTGCTCCAAATTACAGTATTGATCGCCTCAAAATGATTTATGAATTAATAATGGCCTGTATTGACAGAATGTGTGCCCGCCCTCAGGTGTCCATGGAATCAATGCGTTGTGTTGCATCTCTGTGGGAAGTGCCGTCCGCAGTACCGTGACTTTAAGCTAACGCTATTAGCACAGTTACCCCAATATGTGTGTGTGGTTATGTACACAGCATTACAGGCATGGGTGGCTCTAGTGGTGACCGTGCATAATAATCTCCACTATAAATCCTCTCTCCTCCTCTTCGCACCGCCTCACGAACAGGAGGCTTTGAATTCACTTATGTTGCACCCAACTCCTTGGAAAGCAGCAGCCATTGTTATTGTCCTCGGCATTAATCTTACCCAATACAACCTCCCTCCACAAAGATGTTTAATGCACATTTTTATTCCCCCCTCCCCACCCCCCAAAAAAAAGAAAGAAAGAAAAAAGAAGCATATATTTCCTTCATAAGTTTTCATTTGTCACTTTGGATCACGTGAGTCGTACACCGTGTGGAGTATTCATTCATCCTGCTGTTTTCCCTTGAAATATTAAAACATGGGCATGCTTTACTCATTTCCACATATAATAGCGGGCATGAATAATGAAATTATTTCACATGAGAGAGTTCACATGTCGACGATTATTGCCGCAGTGTGAGCACATAACACGTCATGCTCCGCATGATTGACCTGAAAGGACGCGACGTTAAACCGATCTTTCTTCTTTTTTCTTTTCTTTTTTTTTTTTTAGTTTCTGCACGTTGATGCACAAACAATTAAACGTGCAAATTGTGTTTACGTCCCACTAGCGGTATTTTGCATGTAATTGGACTCCGATTCAAAGGGGGGCCTTGTGGAGACACACTGAGTCAAAGAAACATGAAGGACGCGTGTGGATTGTGCAAAAAGCAATCCCAGTCAGTGTAGCCCTGGCTCAGATTAATGATAATTCACTGTGCATTCACAACAAACGCTAACAAGCCTAATTTCTTTTTCATTCTGGCGAGTCTGCACACCCACTGACCACCCTGCAGAGTGCAAAATGTCAGCGCAGTTTTCAAGATGCTGTTGGGAGTCGGATGTTGGGCCGTGCTCCTCGCGGCTAATTAGTGCTTGTGCATTCAAACTCTGCCAATTAAGCAGCTCCTTTCCGCACCGCTGGCCGTGTTTTTCCTCCGAAGCCGTTGCCTTGTTGAGCCATCAACAGCGGATGCTGTCCTCCACCGTGTGGCTTGTTGTACGTCGGCAAAGGATGTTGCTTTACCCTGCAGGCTCTGGATTTAGAAAAGTCCAGTTAATACTTAGTCGGTGTTTGCTTACACTGATAGACAGAGGGATGGACGGCGTAGTGCTTCTGAACTACAGGCCCCCCCAGAGGTGATAGAAAGAGCACAAACACACCCGACAGTCACTTTGTCACGTTTAAATTCTAATTTAAGCCCCTTTCAGACACGCTTCCTGTTACATCAACCTGATCTCAGAGGAAGGTATACAAATTGCACAAAATTACCAACATTTGTACATTTCATGATTACGCATTTTATGCTTTCCATGGTTCTTTGTATGCCACGGGGTAAACGGCTCTTAGAGCATCATTAAACGCCACGTCGTAGCTGTAAAACGGTCGCACTTAAGTCCAGGCAACAAAACCACTTATGTAGGTCTAGGAAAAACATCATGGTTGGGTTTAAAATAGGTTTGTTGTATAAGTATGACACGTTCGGAAACAACGAAACAGGAAAACACGTCACTAATTATTTTTGAAAAAGGACAACAGTCTCCTGGTTGCAAGTCCTGTGTTTGCGGGCTGCGTTACATAGATGTGACGGTGCTCTTCCCATGCTGGGCTCATGTCTGAATAAGCACCCAAGTCTTTTACGCGAAGGCTGTGACGGCAACCTCACTAGCTCCGTCCTGGTGACATTTCCGTGACACTTTCAACATGTCTGAATCAAATGCTATCAGATTAACAATAAATCAAACAACCATGAGTAAAGTACGGCTGTCACTTGAATTCCCAACTCTCGCTCAGAGCCAAATGAAAGATGTTAGCAACAAGCCGGTGAACACACTGAAGCATTTCACAGCTAAAGAGATATAAGGTATTTCCCTCAGGACCTGGTGGAGATCAAAGCTGAGCAAAAAGGAGAAGTGGTTATTGGACTGTCAGGTAGACGCAATCACGACTGCCAATTCATGTCAACCATGCAAATCGCCCAAGTGGCCCACAAAACTCCATCAAGATTAATGTCTTGTCATCTTTTGCTCATGCTGCTCATTAACAAATGCTTCAGCAGCAAAATATGTTTTAAATCCATCGCTGATGCAACCTTTTTAGAGAGCAGAAAGCACCAAGCACCAAGTATACGAACAATCTCGCAATTATCTCTTAGCGCCACCTAAATAAGGAGGTCCAATATGTAATCTCCAAGGCCGAGGAAAGTTCAGTCAGTATTTGAAGCTGAGCTACTCTCTCTTAAAGCTAGAAACCAGAGAAGTCTCAAACTTGTGATGTCATCAGGTATAAAGTCTGGAGCTGCTCCATAGACACTATTGGGTGATTTAGTTTTTTCTTCTTTCTTCGAACACCTAAATGAGCTTTATTCTCTTGCAGTGTTCTCAGTAATGAAACAGAAAATGCACTTCGATACCCGACGACATCACAAATTCGAGTTTTAGCACTCTAGTTTTTTTCTGGGAGAGAGGACACCTATATACCTGAATGACAGAGAGCAATTACTTCCTGCTTTCGGCCACAACAAAAAGTTCAGAGCGGCTTCGGGGTAGTTTTTGAGTCACTAAATTATAGCAATAAATAAAAGACCTTTTAATTGATAAATGAATAAGCCATTAAGGCTGCACTTTTAAATGTTAGTAAGCAATTCATTACCGGCGTTTGTAACAGATGCACCTTCCAGAAGCTAAAGGACCCAAAAAAAGAAAAGGAAAAAAAAGCCCATTAAAGGTCCTTCTTCATTAATTACTGAACTATTTAGGTAGCTCATCTATTAGCCGCTTGCCAAAAGGTTTCCACTTGAAATGTACCCCCACCTCCCCAAACATCAACACACACGCGCTCAAATCTGTGGCTGGCGCTACAGGAAACCGTGTATCAATATTTATACTACATTGTACGGTTATCCTTTATATTCTTCCTCAGCAGCGTATACACAGAAGGACAGTCACGCAGTAATCACATTGTGTGAAGTGATTGCTTGAAAAGACGCCATTGCTTCATTTCAATGGCTGCTTAGGTTTCCTCCAAAAGGGATAATCTGATTTTCCACGCTGTGTCGACCGGCATTACGTTTCTGTACCTATCTTGGCGAGTGTTTCGAGGCACGGTAGATTTACTTTTTTTTTTCCTCACCCTGAGTCTCTTGTTGTTGCTTATAAATCACAGTGTTACTTGAAGGACACTCAGCATATTAGGTTCCTGTCTAATTTTAGTCTCGGGAGGTAGAGCTCATCCATTTTTCATGGTATATGTGTACCACCACTGATTCACAGGCCTCTTCCCCCGTTCACCAAAATGAGTCTTAGCATATTACAGCTGTTGTTTTTTTTTGTTTACTCTCCCTGCAGCCATTCTAATAATGTTATCTTCTGCAAACAAGTTCAATGTGATGCTTTTCAAAAGTGCTTTTTTCGTTCAGTGCAAAGTTCCGTCGTTTCGTGGGAGCGCCATCCGAGGCTCGCGCGCAGCTGGGGCAGGGGTGAGGATTAGCTTCAGTTAAGCTCGTGTGAAATCCTAACAAACTTATTAAACGGACCAAAAATAGCCCACATGCGAGGGTTTTTTACTTCAACGGAGAAAATCTACACACAATGAAACATGTGATCTCCTCTTCCCGGTATAGGAGAAGGAGAACTCCCGTGGCAATACATTCCGAGAGTCTGTCTCTTTCAATTCCGGATGACGCCAAACCACGATGGCAAAGAGGCGTCGTCATTTGAAAAGGTCAACTCACTCACATCTATTAAAAAAAAAAAAAAAAAAAAAAAAAAAAAAGGAAAAGGAGCCCGCTGATGTTAGACGGTCTCTTGTTGTCAACGTGTTCGCCACAAAACTCGGGGGAGGCATTTGTACTGTCCGAGTTGGGGCCTGTTGCAATTATATGTTACCCACATCGATCCCAAGTATTGATTAAAGCCCGTCCTTGATTTTAACATTCAACAGACGCTTCTCTGGATCTCGGAGGAAATGGGAACGATGGAAAGTGCTCTCATTTGAAAAGAGCCAGCAACCTCATAAATAAGGGATTTTTATTTACTTTGAGTAGAGAAAACATTAATGGCTCGTGTCTGTGTTGTGTTCACGAGAACCGATGCTTTGATAAGAGTCCATACAAACAGCTGAATTTGATTACTGGGAGAGATAAGCAGATATGATGCCATAGCCTTTTACAGATGGTATATATCAAAAGAAACAGGTTTGACCCATCATAGCATGGCAGCGTGAGTACACGCACATCTTGCTCGCTGTATGCAAGTAGCTTAGCTTAGCATGAAGACTGAGAGAAACAGCTAGCTTGGCTGTGAACAAAGGTAACAAAATAAATAAATTCTCCACGTCTTGTTTGCTTGTTGCTTGTTTGCTTAAATAAGTCTTGTCGTTACTGAGAGGTTGCCCTGGCCGCCAGCTGAGACTCACTGAGAGTCACTGCTCCCAGCCAAGAAATAGTCCCGCTAGTAATCCCCTGTGAAACCACAATTTGTTGTTTTTACGCCTCCATTTTGCGCGGATTACACAAACGAGATTTAACGTGTTAATTAGTGATCTCCAGAGGTGCTGGTAGGAGGATTTTGTTACCCAAGGGACACCCAAGCTAGCTGTTTCTTAAGCTAAGCTTAGCTGCTGGCTGTAGCTTTGTATTTAACTCACCGTAAATAGCAAGAAATTAATCAAATAATTCAATACATTAAAAAAATGCATTGTGTTTCTGTCTACATGGATAATAGGAATGTAATATGAATATAGTACACATAAGGTACACATACCTTGTATATGTAAAATATTGATCAAAATATATTTTTATTTTATTTATGTGTTTAGTTAGTAATTATTTTTGTTTCAAAAACAAATAATTGAGATTGGCATAAAAGAATAATCTGTGATACAAATAGAATAATATATATATCGAAATTTAATTTCCATCAAAAGGTTTACCTCAATTTAAAAGAAGAAAAACAAATCTGATAATTATGTCGTGTGTCATGTGGGCCTTATGGGATCACCACACAGGCATCGGTCGTCTCATAATTATTTTGGCAAGCAAGTGAATAAACTTATGTCCCAAAATGTCAAACTATTCCTTTCATTGTGTCCATTTTTTCATGGATGCTCTACAATCAAAAGTTTTTCTTTTAGACCTTTCTTTTTGTCATATCCCTCCGGCTCGCTCCCTTCCAGGCTTCGGGCCTCTCATTCATTCAGAGATGATTCATCTCTGTGAATGAGGGGGCCCACAGTCAACGATACTCCATTTGCATCAGAGTGCTAATAATTAGGGGATTAACTTGTGCAGTTTGACTAAAAGTTTCAAATTCATTTGCAGTGCTTGGGGGACATCTATTTCCTGCACACTACCTCTCTGTCGCTGCATGCCCTTCCATCATTTCCTCTTCAAAATGAATGACTGCAACTGGTGGACATTAGGTATCAGAAGCCAAAGCAAGATGCTCCTGACAGCTCGTTTAATTAACACTAGCTTTAAAAGTCACTCACTACCTATTCGCCGCCAAGGGATTTGCATTCGTAATATGCTCTCATTACAAATTTCTTTCTCTTAGAACTTGCACTCCTCTCATTCCCTGGAAAGTCTCCTTCACTTAAAAACTATGTCAGCATGGGACCCGTTATTTTCTCTGTATTCAGCTCCATATTTCTAGGAAGTCATTTTGCCTGTTACCAATTATTAGTAACAAGAATCTGCCGAAAGCCTGATTGCTGGGTGCTTCTCTGGAGCAGCTCGTTTTTTTTCAGACAGATGTTTGAACTCGTGTGGACGTTTCGTGCCAAATCCGCAACATGTCCTCCCTGGCTTCAGATCAGTTTGTATTTAGGAAGGGGGGTGAGAAGAATAAGCTGCAAGCAGCATCACTTCGCATCCACGGCTTCTTTCAGCAACCAGAGTTTTAAATAAGTCACACCAACTGAACATTTTGTGAAAGGAAAATCCTGATATTTAAAAGTTACCACTGAATTTAAAAATGTTTTTACCCTAAAACCGGTTGAAGAAACTTCCCCTGAAGGTTTTTAAATGATTTCTATTCGCCGAGGAACAAAACGTCTTTTTTGCTCTCTGATCACCACATGAACACACTTTTGGCTTAGAATCAAAAACATATTCACTACAAAATACACGTCGCGGCAGTAAATATTGGCCTCAGTAATACCAGTGTGTGCTGGAGGCGTGAACGTCCGTTTTAGTTGCCGTCATCTCTCTTTTTCCTTTTTTATTTTTACATCCGACCCTCAACGGGGGATTAGGAGTGCCGCACTGGCACTGAATAACACGGGGGGATTAGCACTTTCGCCTGTCACCAAATCATCCTGACGGATTAGCAATCGCCACCGTCACTCCCGAGAATTCACTGCCGGCTCCCAAGCGGATTCGAGTCGGCCGTGACAGCCAAGGTGACACTGGAGTGAGAGGGAAAGAGTCTGCGCTCTCATCAGACGCCTTTGTGTCTGACGGAGTCAGCGTGGACAATGTTCGCATCACGGACACTTAGTGGGAGTCGTCAGCGTGAGCAACAGGTGGGCCTACATACTGTTGAGTGAGTCTACTGGCTCCAGATAAAAGGGCCACTTTTGTCAGTTTCGAATTCCCCCCCCCCCAAAAAAAATATGACTCGCCAAACTCTCCTCCCAAACAACCCCAGCTTCACCGCGTTACATCCCTTTGATTCTAGCAATTTTCGTTTTTGGGGATCTTGCACTGCTGAAACAATAAAATATCAAACAAAAAAAGTGGGTCCAACCTAATCTTGTGGGGCCCTTTCTTCGCCGCGTTGAGTCATATCGCCTCAAGCTGACTGACACGCAGCAAAGTACAGGCCGTTAAGTACTCCATCAGGGTTTGACTGGCTTCTGTGCTTGATGGGGACGGAGGGTTTAATCAAAAAAAAAAAAATTTCCCGAGGGCCCCCGAAAAAAATGGTTAATCCGGCCATGGCTCTACACAAACACATTTCACTTCCACACAAGCTTAAAAGCTTCCTCCCCCTTCCCTAAACAGTAAACAAAAGCCAAATCAGCTTGATCATTTCTGTATTTTGCGAGACGATTGCGTCTTGGATCGCCTCGAGACGGTTCTGTTTGCCATGTTTGCACAAAGGTCGGCACGGTGTCTGTCAGGATTAAACACCTTTTTGGAATCACGTTCTTGTGTAGAGCTGCCATTTCAGTTGTTTCTCTGTGCAATATCCTCAATGTTATTGATTGTAGAAACACAAAACCCGGCCAGATAATGCCACAATTCTGAAGGTTCACGTTATTACCACCAGTCTGGCCGTTGCTATGGGGAACGAAGCCCGTCGGAGCGGGAGTGAACTCAGACGCTTTTGCCGTCGTAGTTGTACTAAAACACCATGGTCTCTGGAGGCGTTTGGAAGCTTCCCATGTTTCAAGTGCCGTAGCTAAGTTTTCACTCGCACAGGCTCGTACTTTCATATTTACTCATGCGGTTGTCATTCATACGGACGGATGATTCAACGAGGAGTTTCACGCCGATCCAAACCGTAGAAGAAGTGCTACAACTGTGAGTCACGTAACACTTTGTAAGGGGAAAATGAATGGGACTTTTACTTCACAAACCAGGGACAACTGGAATAGCTCTTCCCTTCCAACTCTATTCATGAGTTGTTTTGAGCAATAACAAAAATCACTCAAACATTGCCAGAACACCGGTTTGGTTAAGTTTCGGTTCAGTTCCTTTGGAGTTAGGGTTGACTGAATGCTTCCAGGGCGAGCCCTCTCCCCACACCTTCTCTGTAGCTTCCCGAAACTAACGATTATGCCCATTTCCTGCAGAGGTGTGAGATGTGTGCAGACGTGAGGAAGGAAGCGGGGTTCACTCTTTGAGTGTACAAACCGGTGCAAATTCACGAATGCCTCCCAGGAAAGATTGTCTGTCTGCATATTGCCATACTTGACTATTCATTGCATCTAGTCTCTCTCTCTCTGTATGAACCCACTTTCAGGATCATCGTCTGTAGTCCAACGGCAGTCTGACGTTTCAGA
Source organism: Ophiodon elongatus (assembly GCA_016806645.1). Classification (NCBI taxonomy): domain Eukaryota; kingdom Metazoa; phylum Chordata; class Actinopteri; order Perciformes; family Hexagrammidae; genus Ophiodon; species Ophiodon elongatus. The sequence continues at coordinate 258,590 of JACSYO010001494.1, forward strand.
TTCTTCAAATAACAAACCTCGATGATATCATTAAGCCACTCAAATGATCAAAAAGAGTTTGTCTCCTATGAGAGACCAAGTCAACGATGACTTATTTTACCTTATGTTCTTTACTAATGCCAGTAATATAACAAACGTAGTTATTTAACGTAACAAACATATTTATTTGAGCCCAAACCACAATCTTTTACCTAAACCCTAACCAAAAGGTTTTGTTGCTTGAACACTAACCAAGTAAACCGAAACCTACATTGGAAGATTATTTTGAAAGAAAGGCTGTAGACATCTAACGAGAGGAAAGACTTCCATTTTGTAAAGTATCTCGAGTGCCATCGTGTGACGTTGAGGGCCGCTGAGCGAGAAGAACGCACCAAAGCACTCATCTAATAATTTGGAACCAGAAAAACATTTCACATGCTTGATAAATGGCTTTAATCAACGAATCGATTAATGGCATTTTCTGAGCACTATTTTTTTAATAAAAAAACTAATTTCTCATAAGACCAGCATGCTCAGTTAGACCAGCAGCTTGTTCCGGTCAGCGGCAAAGATCGGTAATTACTTAGATCCCCTGACGTGTCTGTTCTTTAGATGAAACTGTCGCTGCACTAAAAGCACTGACTGCAATTTACTGTTTGTGGATTTCTAACTACAAATGTCACAGAAGCCTGAGGCTCACTGAGACTGGAAAGCTTTTTCTCCTGTGATTCGTTGATGCCAGAATGCCGATACACTGAATTAATGCAACAGCATCAAATTAGTATGTGTGTGTGTGTGTGTGTGTGTGTGTGTGTGTGTGTGCGTGTGTGCGTGTGTGCGTGTGTGTGTGCTTACTAGATACTTTCACAGGATATTACCTACCTTTTTACACCTGCTGCATAATTGGCTGCCAGCAAACGTAGCCGAAGACTGAACCCTTTTGGGAATGAAGCGGGTCTGGACCATTAAGATGTGCCTAAATGCACTGAAATCCCAGGCTAGCGCACATTCGCATGCATGAATATTCCAAAACATTATGCACCGTCTGATATCCACTTGAAAAGCCTTGTGACTAAGCGAGAGGGGAAGAAAAAAAAGAAAGTCCTCCCACTGCACAATGACTTGAGTTTGTACTGTCTCTGCTCGAAGGAAGTGTGGTTTGGATAGAGCTTCTATTATATGTTTTATACAGTATTTCCCTCATGCGGGCATCAAAACGACTGGCATCCTAAAAAAAAGAAGCAAATCTCGAGGGGGAGCTAGTTTAAAGACCATCCAGTTGAGAAAGTAGCAGAGAAAATCATTTAGCCCGACTCCTTTTTTCTTCTTCTTTTTTGGGGCATAGTGAAGCCACACATTTTTCCTGCAGACTCTGTATGTCTGTGAATCCTACGAATTGTACCAGTCAAGAAATCCAAGCATATGCCAGGAAATCAATACAGAGGAGCTGAGGACAAAGGGGGTCTCTGTAGCAAAGCCCCAGTCTCACACAGGATGGAGGACTACTGGTGGCACGCATCAATTAGCACCTCATCTATTTTCTATCAACGGAACACAGAGCTGCAGAGTAAATAGTGGCAGCTGCTCTGTCTAAGCAACGGATTCTGCCCTCTTTTCTGTTCTCCGAGAGCCAACGTCAGATCACCGTACAGGTGATCCAAGGCGAGAAGAAAGACTGCAGTGGAATTTTGATTCTGCCTTTTTCCTCATAAAACCTTGATTTTTCTTTTGCCCTTCACATGAGCTTTCCGGAAAAGCTGGGCGATGGACTTTCATCCCATCTGACTCCCTTCTGTTGCCGTAACCCTCGTCCCACCAATCGTATTTAACATACAGTACAAGGCCCACCGACGAGGGGTCCCCGGGGGATCTATAAATTACTGTAAGACACGTACTTCTTCTCAAAACATCCCCACCAGCCACGGCAGCGTGTTGTTTTGACCTTGCGAGTCGGTCTCTGGACAGATTTGGTGTTGCGCCTGGTGGGATCACACTGCAAGACGGTCCCTAGTTAGTTATGTAATTAATGTCGTCTGAAGAAATAAACAAAAAAAACAGATGATTATTATTTTAGGAAAGTTACAGTTCATTTGCATATCAGTGTAAAAGGAAAACAGACAGAGCACACAAGGAAATGTGTGTCTGCTGCATCTGTGGCTAAATTATACCACCCCCTGACACACGGCACACTTTTTATCCGTCTTCTATTCTATCTATTAAATTAGAATAATAATTGGGAGCTTTTGACGGGTGTGTCCCACAGGTGACCAATACGTTGGTATTTTAAATTATTATTTAGGAACACAAATTAAAACCGAGTTTTAAACCAAATGGTATAAAGTCATGAGGAACAAATGGACTGAGGAATAGAATAAAGCACCTGTGAGATATTACAATGAGATATGAGCTCTGTACCCAATTCATTTTTATTATTTTTGATTCGGTTGTTACTGTCATATTTTTACTCACAAAAAAAAGTATATCAGATTTTTGGACAACCAGAATTCTAAGCAACTTTTTGGGGGATGGAAAGCGAGTAAATAACACATGAAGAGATATTGATTTGAGAGACATGAGCGGCTTTGAAAATTATTATCTGAATGTGGCAAAGCCCAGTGATCAAGGTCCTGTCCATGTGGGAATGCTGAGTGCACTCTGCTAGTTCCCACTCCTTTAATGACCCATTAAAACTGATAAATGGCCGGAACCATTAAAGCCACTTAGTTGCCCACAGAAATAGTATTCTTACTTTTCAGAGAGCCATCAGCAACAAATCACCTCATTCATTTCCTTCAAGCTTTTTGTGGCTCAACAAGCCATTGGTGTTTGGCTTAGGTTGGTATATAGATTTCTCCTTTTCTATTGGAAATTGGACTCAATGAACCACAATGCAGCTAAACAGACGCTGACTTTTTTTTACCTACACTGTATGAAGTGTGAAGTAGGCGAGGCGGTTTCAAGGGAACAAAAAAATAAATTACAACACTGTGTCACAACAGGAATCCCTTAATGCACTTAACTTAGAATAATGGCATATTGTGCAACTCTGCAAGTGTCTGCGGGTGAAATGAGAGGCAATCCTCTCAGGAAAACTCCGACTTCGGGGAAATTTGAGTGAAGGAACCGAATTGTTTTTAAGTAAAATACTCCAGCAATCGTTCTTCTTCTAATTAAGCCCGTGGTGAGTTATTGAGCAAACTATGTCTCCAAACAGATGACAGAAGGGGCTGTTAGCCACAATGTCCCAAATAATCTTCTCAGTTCATGTATTGCATTTAGTAGTTCAAACTTTGAGTGCATTAAAAAAAAATCCTGTCATCCACTCTGTTTACGAACACAATGTTGAAGGTTTTGGCTTCTAAAGTTCTCGGACCTTATTGGAACGATCTACATCGCGTCGGCTGAAGAGCGTGGTGAAAGGGCATTTAGACTTTTGCGAGTTCAACGACGCACAATCTGGGCGCAAAGTAAGGCGCAGAAGATAAAAGGGGTTTAGTCTCTTAATCAATCGTAGGTATGTTTTGGGCATTACATGAATTAAACCAATCACGTACTGAGTGGCGTGTCCCATTTAGAAGGCCTTTAAAGACAGGTGCGCCTGCAGCTGATGCGTTGCTCTTTAAATGTCGGATTGGGCAAACTGGAGAAGTGAGCGGTTTCCTGCATTGGAAATGTTGTTTTTAAAAAGGCTACAAATACGGACCGAATATTTCGTTCGATTAAAAACATGTGAATATATTTAGGAATTTATTGAGTCTATCCTTTTTTCAATATATTTTGACTTTTGCTCTTTACGATGCTCTGGAGTTATTGGAAATGTCGCCAGTAATATTGGTGTAGCCTGATCTTTGTCTGCAACTGTGCAGAAATACCACCATTAAACAAAATAAATAGACATGGAAAAAAAAAAGCTGCGCAGCATACAAATGTTGATTTAGAATTCAAATGTCAGTGTTCGAAATGAAAGGTATTCAGTACAGCCATAGACATATCTTATACTGATGAGATTACATTCTGTATAGGAGGGCATGACCCGCCCTGGATAACGTTCAAGCGCTGGAATTGGCCAGGTGGGCGTGCAACCCGATTTGTTCAGGTCCTATGAGCTACCCTGACCCTAACTACTCGAGGTCAACAACTTGAACCAGTTGCCTCTGCCTCAACCAGCTGTGCATGGCGGGCCTTGGGAAGGAATGCAAAGGAATCCATAATTACGCTCCGTTTACTCTTTGTCTCTGTTCCTTGACGTGTTGTGCTGAAACCGAAGGCTGCATTACACAAGGACCTGAAGCCTGGCACTGCCGGAGAGGCAATGCATATTGCACAACTTTATAATACTTCTGATACCTTTTAAGGCTGGTGTTTATTCTACTTTAGCCATTACATTTATTTACAACCATATAATGGCAGAGTCCGCCATTCCCGCGCCGGATTGAAATGGCATGCACATGCATGAAATTCAAAAGACAAGAGCCATCCAATGTTCAAATAATGACGTGTAATCTGGAAAAGCAAAAACAAATCGTTTAAAGAGGAATCATATTTAGTACAACGAACATATTACAAATAAGACATAACATTTTTCATCACCGCAACTGAATTGGCAAACAAATCCATCCCCCAGTGATTGATTGACGCGTCATTTTGAACGCAACTGTGGAACTTGTGTTGTTAAGACACTCTCAGCGTTTCTACCAGTAACCACGGGTGTCGTTAAATCCACCAGAACTGAAATATGAATCTCAATAAGGATTAAAACAACACAAGAACCCCAAATGACCTCAAATCTATCGAAAATGTAAAACACCCTCCAGATCCCCCTCAGGTAAACACGGTTATCTCTGTCAGCGCCGTTGCTGTTGTCAGCACCGTTAGCTGCTAGCCACCGGCTCAGCCGTTGCCATGCCGCGAGCCGCGTGGAGTCAATAGATGTGCTCTGAATTTCATATTGAGCCCCTTTCAATATGACACTGGAGTACATTCTTCCACACTAAGACAGAGAAAAGCAATAACATTGACGCATAGATCCTCATAGATCGTGAAACAAGTATTTTAAAAAGGGTTGCATAATGAGGTCACCGTATTATTTTACAGAAAGGTCCACGCAATTCAGCCCAAGGGACATTTTGCCTGTTTGACACTTGCTGTTTACAGTCTCTCTCTGTTTCCTGAAGCTCGGGCTGTCTTTTCCTGTGAGGCCGTGATGCTGGCTCACTGACGGCGTGTGAAATAATGGACAGTCTCATTCTGCAGTGGATCCACTTCCAACACGGCTATGCTAATTAATCCCCAAAGCAGCTGACAAACACAGCGAGGAGGACCGCTTGCACATTTTTGCAAGATTAGTGAAATGCAACACATTCAGGATGTTCTCCCCTTCAACTTGTCACCGTCCCAACGGCAGCGCTCTCTGTTCGCTCACCCGCTCCTAAGCGTGACATTCAGATTGCTGCGCAATATTGGTTTCTGCGAAATCTGTCTCTCCCCCAAATACTTTGTGCTTTTCGGGCAGGTTTTTTCGACAGTCAGACGCTTCGATTGGTTCCAGCAGCGCGTTTGCCAGCTGGATGGCGAGAATCCTACAGCGTTACAGAAAATGCACTTGTTTTGGCAAACGAGCGATTGCTTGGAATTCGCAGAGCTTGCATTAATGCTGCACTCAGCAAGAGCGACAGCATCCCATTTGTAAAGATTAGATCGCATTTACTCTTAAGATTTAGTTTGGTGACTGACGATTTTGCTTTTATTTTTTTACATTGTTAATTTGATTTCAATTTTCTTTTTTAATCCCCGATGCAAAAAAGGTGTCATTTTGGGTATGAAAAGAAACGCTTGGCTTTAAATGACTTTCTATTTACATTCATAGTTCGGGGGCGGAATCGTCTCGTCACATTTTTCGTCTGATTCACCTTTTTAATGCTTCTGCCAAATTGAATCTTACATTCATTTTAGTCCAATTTCAGTGTTTTAACATCCTCTGGAAATGTTCTTTTTGCTGACTTCCAGTAGTTCAACCTCTCCCCCAGCTGCAGTGACGTAGACGTGTGCCAGTACACCACCGTTCTATTTGCTGAGGAGTTGTCTGCGGCTGAGATTTGCCACTGCCGTACAACGGAAGTGAGTGGAATTTGAATTAAATTACTTCTGCTGCTCCTTTGTCATCCTCCTCTCTGCCTGTCTTACACTATAAATACTTCTTTTTTTCTGCACAGTCAGATAAAGCGAAAATTATTGATGAAAAGTCCTCGGTGGCTGTCTCCGGAATCTCTGAAGTGTTCAGGCAAGCAAACCCACATCAGTGCAAACTTTTCTGCACGGAAATGTGAAACAGTTTGGAGAGTATGTTACAGGTCACACGAACTGGGAGACACATTTGGGAAGACACGATACAAAACTCTCCCCTTGCTTTCACCCAGTGGAGAAAAGTCACAATCCATAATGACGTAAACCTTTAAAGTAACTCTTAGGTCACTTACTCTTTACCGGAGGGAATCAAAACACAACGCCAGATGCCAAGGACAATTCGTTGCTGCTTCTCACCTAGGGACCATTGCACATGTGGCGCGTGCACATTTAAACAGGGAAGATACAGTCAGCCGGCACTAAAGGTCATTCAGTGTATCTGAGTAGCAGAGGAATTATTATATTATACACATAGATAACACGGATTGTGCCAGCAGCGCCCAGTGCGAAAAAAAACAACCTAAAATTCGGAATCATAATTACACTGATTGAGAGCACTGCCTTCGCATCTGATGCTCTGCGTGGCGCCAGCATAGAAGAAGCATGCAGCCGTTGCACGGGCGTGTGGCCCTGCTGATGCTGTCATCCATAAAAAAAATAAAAAAAAACACGGAGGCTGCGGCTTTGGCCACCGACCAGCCTATGTGGCCCCCGCGGCAAGGAGTGTGCTCTCAGACAGAGGATCAACCAGAGCGCTGGCGTCCACACAACAGGACAGCTGGGAGGCCACGGGCTCCACAACTACAAACACCCGGGCCACGTTTCGCTATACGCTGTCTGTTTAATGGCCTTTGTGTTCTTTGAAGTGCTTTATAATGATGATAGGGGAGGAGCGGGGGGGGTTGGGTAAGTGCATGCAGGCCACAGCTCGCTGGGGCCAATAGTATTGACAGGGTGCTTACTTAAAGTATAGCAGGTGTTCCCCGGGAGCGTGGCTCTGTTCCCAGCCTGAGCAAACAACCTGTTTGTGCCTACTCTCGCAGCTTTTTTTTTTTTTTTTTCATTTTATTTGTGCTATCACTGAGCACTCCAGCTCAGCCATCCTGTGACAGAGGTGAACGACACCATATTGACCATCTTGGATTGCACACAATGTTTGCTGTTAAATGCGCAGCGGCACGCCGTCTCTTCTCCTCCATCACGCGCGACATGGCAGTCAGCAGTTGTTTTTATTACCGGGCATATGATGTCAGGAAATCAGTGTGATTTGTCATCGTCCATCACCTGGTGTCGTTTACTACGCTGCGGTCGGCGGCCGGGGGAAGCATGGCGTGCGAGGTATCTATTCATACCGGAGTTTAATTTCACCAGGAATAAACATTTGATGACGGCGTTGTTGAAGATGCTGCCTTTTTCTTTTTTTTTTACTTGGTGGAAATGCTTAAGAGCACGGCGAGTGGCGTGCCATTTATCTTCATTGCTGCTGCACACAAGTCAGAATCCAGCACACACAAAAGTATGACAGAGAAACACACAAACGCAAAGAGCGATCAATAGCGGCCTCGCAGTGAATACGTTTTCAGCTTGCACTGAAACATGGCGGGATTCAGAATTTATGGCAGTGGAGGTTCCTTTTTATTTCACGTCCAAACATCTCATTTAGATCACGCTCCCCACTCACCTGCCGCCGCTCTCGCTTTCAATTCCTGAGTCAGATTCACTTTGCTTCGCGCCGTGCCGTTCGCGCACTTTAAATGACATTCCAAAATGCCTCCCTGTTGACTTTTGGCATCGTTGCCGCTCTATTATCCAGTTCTGTGAGGTCTTTATCACCTCTCCTTGCTCATTTCGGTCTCCTTCTGTTTTAGTGTCCCCTCTGGGCTCTCGTTTGTTTCACCCGCACTACGTGTAATCCATTTTCTTTCTTCTGCGTTTCTATCATTTATAACTATATTCGGAGTGTAAAGTAAATTTGCTGTAGCGGCGAGGCAGCGGGAGAGAGGTCGGGGGAGCTAATGTTAGAATATGGGCCAGACGCAGGCAGAGCTCCTGGGGATGCAGGGTTACGGGCCCTCGCTGTTGAAATAAATAAATACCAAAATGGAAAGAGATGAGGGTGAGGGCGGGAGGGCTTGAGGTAGTCTGACACTGATATCAAATCTGCCTCTTGGCTTAATTCCTCACATCTCCCGTCTGGTAACACGATTGTCTGGCTGCCGCAAAAACCCGGTGAAACACAAATATCATGCAGACTATAATCATTGTTTTTGTTTCGTCAGGATAAAAACTGTGACTTTTTGGAATGGAATATGTCTGCTACCCGTAGCCAGGATCCAATCAGGGTCCTTTCTCACACTTGTTGAGAGCACAATTTCCAAAGCTCAGGTATTAGGTATTTGATATTTTATTCATGAGAAAGTAGGAATAATAACTAAATCCAGAATAACCACGAAAATGTTATTTGGTTGAACTAACCTTTAAAGGTAATTGGGATCAAACGTATTTAAAAGTTATAGTAATCACTGTGGCCTGGTAGAGCAGGGTCGTCCTTTGATCAGAAGATCGGTGGTTCGATCCCCGGATCCACTGGTCCATGTGTCCTTGGGCAAGACACTTAACCCCAGATTGCTCCCGTAGCTGTGAATGTTAGTTAGTCCTGATGGACAGGTGGCACCTTGCATGGTTGCCCCTGCTGGGGGTGTGAATGATGTCATGGAGTGTTAAAGTGCTTTGAGTGGTCGGAAGACTAGAAAGGCGCTATACAAGTATAGTCCATTTACTGTGTTTCTACTAAGAAGTTTTATGATTGTTAAGCCTATAACTAGCTAGCAAGTTCCGTGACTTCACTAACGCTACTCAACCAGCAGGGCCCCTAATTACAAATCCTACCATGGCGAAGTCATGACCCGCCCTGCCTCTGTTTGGCTTGTACTTGCTGCTTGTTGTTTGGGTGGGTTAGGTTTAGGCATGCAGGTTGGTTAGGTTAGGGTCAGAATAAAAGGGTAAGCCAATCAGAGGCCGAGTAGGGCCGTCACGACTTTGCCAGAGTAGGTAAAAAATATGGCCACCACAAAGCCATCGCTGGTTTAGCTTTCTTACTAATGCTGAATTAAAACAAGATATTGGATCAAGTCAGAATCATAGGGGTCGAGCAAAAACAAGGCTTTTTTTAACGGTTGTGTAAAGGTGAACCTGTTTGAATGTTGGGCTTATTAGCCACCCAGGAGAAACACACCGCATGCTAGAACTCCTCGTTACCCAACAGCGACAGAACCTGCATAAAGCACCGAAATTGAAATTCAGAGGGGAGAAAGATATCTTCCTTAAAGTACACTACAGTGTTAATGAATGTACTACTTAAAAAAAGAAAAAAAAAAGAAAAAAAAAGCCCACCCGGCTCCTTTTACCGACCGTGCTCTTAAATAATCTAAAAATAGGCTTCTGAAGAAACGATCTTCCTCTGGGTTTGTGATAATGCCAGAGGAAAGGAAGCCCACGCTAACCTGAGAACACCATTGTGTTGAAAGCTTCTTCTTTTTTTTTCCTCTCCCATTTTACAGCAGGAGTGTGTCCTCCAGAGACCTGCCTGTTGCTTTCGTTTTCTCATTTCTCAATGGGAAGGATGTGCACCATTATGTGCTCTTGACATTGCTGAGAGCTGAGCATCTTTAAATATAGCAGACTTCTAAACATTTTGACTTTTAGCACGTCAAAGGTGTTCTCGGTGAAGAGCTCGTTTCCTCCGGCACGTGCCGTGGAGACGGACTATGGATTGACGTACATCGAGGCAACGAATATCCTTATTAGTTATTAATGCAATGTGTAATTGCGGTGGGCCAAGACTGTAAAGAGCAGCGTGGACACTGTGCTCTTACTACGCCCCATGTGGGGTTTTAATGTGAATGAATTGATGAATATGTGTGAGAGAAGCCGTAAACAATATACCGAGCTCGAAATCGCAGTAATCACGGTTGATTTTTTACTTTTCCTTGCAGCCCGCTGCTGTTTATTTTTGATTTTTTTTTCAACTTCCCCCTGCTTCTCCTGCCACAACAACTGATTTGGTTTGAATGCAGCCTAAAGGCCCTTACAAACAGGGGGAGTGACAAAAATAATGACAAGGAAACGCGATATACTCGGCTGTGAATATCTCGCGTCAAAAGTATTCATACCGGCGGGGATGCAAATTTGCGACAGCTGCAGCATAAAAAAAAAAGAAAAAAAAAAGAGGTTCAAATAGATTTGTGCAGGCAGAGGACCAACTACCAGGATCAAGAGCAGCGTCTGACAGTCGGTCTGAGGTAAATTGTTAAATTTGTTGGTTGAGGTTGATGGCTTTATTTGCGGTGCAAAGGCTCCGAAAAATCGGCCGACAATTCGATAAAGTATACTGACGTGCAAATTAATCGTGCAATTTCTTTTTATAAAACAGTGTGTTAAGGTCTCAAGTCTATGCAATGTCCCCAAAAGTGACCTAAGTGTGTGTGTGTGTTTATCCAGTTGGTTGACACCAATAGAGTATATGGATTTTCTGATAAATGGCCCCGATACTATAGGCCTTCATTAACATCAAGCATCAGCTTTGCATTGTGGTGCACAGCAATGGATATGATATGTTTGATTGATCACGTATTTATTTTCAAATGGATCAATACCATGCTGGTTGTCTGTGTGAGGACCGTGACCTGAATGGATTTCAGCAGGGTTATATAACAAGGCATATGCTATTATTGTCATTATTATTATGGCATCGGGTGTGTGTTATTATGATTATCGCCGGGCTTATTATAATAACTATGACAACGCTTATATTTATAAATAGGACTTTAGTGCAGGATTATGCAGGGCTCCTGGTTTAGAGTCGTCTCCGCGCTGCCAATTACCGTCTTTGTCCTGCACCTCCAGGAAACTCACGCAACTCTCATTTCATGCAACGTCCTCCTTCACATTCACACATACATTTTTTGATATCTAATACATGCAGCAAAATAAGAACTGCTGGCAGCTATGAGGCGATTTTGGCTCCGCCGGCGAAAGAAAAAATGAAAAAAACAACCCATGTGGGCCGAGCCTTTGTGTGTATTTATGTTCCAGAGAAAGGAGCAAGAGAGCGCGCGTGCAGGAGGAGGCGCGCAACATACACCTGAGAGAAGAATGGGCTCCGTGAGTGTCGGAGAATAATTCTGCTCTTGTGAATTTCCCACGCACAAACTGTTACATTTTAATCATGCACTGGAGACGAGCGGGAGTGGGGGGGAGGTGGAGGGGAGGGGAGAAGGGGGGTGATGGAGGGGCCTTGAGTTTGTTGAAACTGACGCCTACAGAAACCTGCATCTGCAATGCTAATCATACTCCAGCAAAAGGCCCCACAGACTAGCCTGGTCTTCCCTGTCAAAACTAAAAATTCGTCCCCGATAAAAGCCGAGCGCTTCGTGGCTCGCTGCATTGCTAATGTGTTGCGGGGCTACATCTGGAGAGAGAGAGAGAGAGAGAGAGAGAGAGAGAGAGAGAGAGAGAGCCCTCGCTGCCCTCTTATTTTGGCCAGATCTGTATTCAGAGCAGGAGCACGGAGATTAAAAGTGTCTGCTACACTGGCTGTACGGTCTCATTTTGATCCCACCGCGATGCACGCACGTATGTCCGTCTCTACGTTCGCCGCCCTGTGATCTTACTTTGTGTGTGTGTGCTCTTAATTCAGACACCTGGGAATCCCTTCATCCGCCGCCTCCTTGCACATCATTGTCAGGTTAAAACTCAACGCATTCACAAGCGCTCCAGTGATTTGTAGAATCTCCATTTCCCCACGAAGAGTTGCGTAGAAGCTCTTTAGCCATTTCACCAGACCCACCGGAGTATCTGAGATCTAATACTGAGATGCACCCGGTTTTTGGGACTATTTTGAGAATGCTCTCTTCAAGTCACCGAAAAAGATGTTCCAGTTAAGGAGTGGTTCCATCCCTGCAATTTGAGGCACTTTATTACGTCTTTGTGATTCAGCATTCGGATGTCTTTTCTTGGCTCCAGCTGTTGCAGCCACCTCTTCCTCTAAAGAGGTAAAAAGGTTAAAGAAAAAAAAAGGCTCAAAACGCCATTTACTGTTTAAAAAAAATAACAACAAGAGTGCGTAGATGAAGAATGAAGCTCTTTGTTTTTTTTGTATTTTTCATTAGGCGGTTGGTTAGTTAGCTAGCGAACGTTAGCTTGCTAATTCCACCGTGCTTTCGTGCTAGCCTCACCCTGGTTGGGAGACCACAGCCGGTGGGGGGGGCCAGAAGCCTGCTCTGGAGACGGGCAGAATTTCCCCCGCTCTCCTCCTGGTGAAGTAGTCTCCAGCGGCGGCGAGTGAGGCGTGTGGCGTAGTTTGTGTCTCATTTGTGGTCTGATAATCGTTGAGGCCGCTTCCAGATTTTTTTTCGTACGGAAAGGGCGTGGCTTCACCTCTCAGCCCTTTGCCAGGAACCCGTGAGCCACATAAAAGCCCTCCACGTGGCATCTTACTCTGAGCTCTATGCATCTTAGATAAGATTACAAGGATTTCATCTTGTCGAGGAAAATCCTTCAAAGACGTCATATTTCTATTTATTGAATTCCCCCACCGGGGCCAGAAAGTACTCGAAAGCTTTATAAATATCCCTCTTCGGTCTTGATCAAATGTCTCTGCGAGGAGCATCCTTTTCAATGAAAGCGAAGCTCTTTGTCTACTTCTTCTCTGCCGCCGTGCTCCCGGCATTCTACTGTCTCGACTGCGTGGAGGAAGAAACGTTCTCCACTTAATTTCTCCGCTACCGTCCACTGACATTGAAAGAGAGGAAGGCGCTCGTACCCCGACTCGCAAACACATCGAACGTGGTGGATGCTTTGTGTGTTTAGTTACCACTAGCTACACAGGAAAGGACGTGAATTAATGATGCACTCCCAAGGAATGTTACCGAATACAATACACTGCAAATCACAACAATAAATAGCTGTGTGTCCACGGAAGATTGCTTCTCTCCTTTGTCTGTTGAGACGAAACTGGTGTTTTTGCATGTGTCCGTATCACAAATCAGATATTGTTTACATCACTGCAGCCCATTTTCCAGCAAATGGGTGTGTCGCAGACAGCTTAATATGTTTTACTATGATCCAAGCAGCCACCTGTTTTCAAGTACTCTAAGTACACTATTAAACCAAACTTGAAGAGACTTGAAACTTGCTCATCCTTGGTAATCATTTACATTTTTACCTTATCATAAGATAGTAATAGGTTTAAAAAAATGATCTCCCAAATGTTCACAATAAATCTTCCGTGATAACCAGGCGAGTAAAGAAGTCGGAGTCTATGAGGAAATGATCCTACTTCTCACTTGATTTATTACCTCAGGAAAACACTGTAAACATGAGATAATGGTCTAAATTGTTAGTTCAAAGTCTTCTTCAAAAAGCAGGATGTTTATTATATTATATCGTAAATTATTGTCCCAAAATAGATCAGGCCCAAGATAGGGCATGGCTACCTTGTGATTGACAGTGTATACAACGTCTCTACATCACTGGCCGCAGTCAAAATACACTTCCCGTTCACTGGTTGCAAAAATCCAAGATGGCGACGGCCAAAAATACCGAACCCGAGGCTTCGAAACGGAAGTCCAACAACCAATGGGTGACGACAGGACGACCACGTCCGCTTCTTATATACAGTCTGCGACGATGACGCATTTATGAGATAACGTTATTTTTGAATTTGTTTTCCATTACGTACCAAATCGCGAGCGGTGGATAACCAGTTTGGCGCGTCACAAGCCCCACAAAATGACTCGTATCACTCGATGTAGGATTTGTTCTGTTCTGCCCGATAACATTTGGAGACTCTAGGAGAGCCGCACAATTTGAATCGTTTCATCCCCGTTCCAGTCGGCACGGGGCTAAACCAGAAGTTAGCCGGTCCGGCCGATGGAAGTCTATGGCGCTCGTGTCCTGAGAATGAATACGTGTATATGATGAACCACATTACAGCATAATTAACCTTCTGGTTTGTTTATTGTTCTCTCCTAAGGAGAATACGCTGTACATGAATAATGATTTATGTGATTAACTTAGCGAATAGATGTAGCTGTGTGAAGCAATGTCAACACAATAAGAAGAAGAATACGCATGACATACACGTGGTCATATTTAAAGTAAAGCGTGTTCACATGCTGGTGGGAAGCTCCAACTTCTGCTTCTTGCGATGTGAGAGATGGCTGCTGAACATCCTTTTATTCGTTAATTACGCTGTGGAAAAATGAAACTCAAAAGATAATTATTAAAGCAATTAGGCCTGTGTGTGTCTGTGTTTGTGTGTGTGTGTGTGTGGGTGTGTGTGTGTGTGTGGGTGTGATTTTTGCGAAGTCCTTGCATTAATAATGCCGCTGTTTCGGCAGCCAGCTGTTCTTTTACTGTGGTTATAATAGCTTATTGCAGAACAATGATTTAAATGTATGCACAAACATCGGAGCAGGGGAGTGGAGGAGTCAATAATAAGGAAGTACACGCAGCCCTAATTGGTCGGAACACAAACATTGTCATCCTCTAATTTTGGTTCATGACCAGTCTGACTTCGCCAAGCCCCCCTTGGAACGGGCGGCAGGTTGACTGGCGGCTGACCGTTCACTTGCACCATCACTGAAACACAGCATTCGCTCCACGCCAAGAGGACGGCTACCAAGGATCACGTTTTCTCCTAATGCATGAAATTCATGAGACTGTGAACTATTCACCGAGGCATAATGTGCTCAACTTGTGTGCAATGAGTAGAAATAGCCGCCGTTTATACATATTCAGCATTTTCTTTCATCGAAGATTTCCGGGTCTTGAGGTGACACTTGTTGCTGCAACAAGTTGCATGTGTCATTCAACAATGCCGATACATATTGAAGATATTGTCGGCGATTCAAGAGCTTTCGCGGTCATGCCTACATCCGGCATAACTCGATTTCCATGGATTTTTGGACGTCGGGGCTCCTTGTAATTTGCTGCGGGTGCGTCTGTGCGGATGTGACCGGAGGAGGTGAGCTGCACCGGCTGCGTTGAGTTTGAAGCGAAACCGTGGGCCCCCCCACCCACCCCCCATCCTGGCTCGCAGAGGTCCTGACGACACCACTTTGGAGCCGAGGACGCCGGACCGTTCCTCCCTGGCGTGATCGTCGCCGTCTGAGGGGGAGCAAAAAAAAAAAGTGCCAAGAAAGCAGCCGGCCATGCGTGTTGGAGTGTTGCATCATCAGCCCGCTCGTCGAGGGGAGGGGTGGATGCCGGGGCTTGGTTCGACCCACTGAAGACACATCGAGGAAGTGTTGCGACAAAGTCGACAGGAAAATGATCGCCGGGGGCCGGAGCCGAGTTCAAACACTTTCATGCACTTGATGATGAGCGTGAAACCCAACTACGACAACTATGACACACGCACACACACACACACACACACACACACACACACACACACACACACACAGCCCGGCCAGTTACTTCCCAAAATGAGCAGGGGAGGTGGCTGCGAGGAGAAAAATAAACAATGGGAGGGGAGACAATCGCACCTTCCCCTTCTCCCCCTCCATTATCTCCTTTCCCATCCCCCACTCACCCTTAACGAGGGATAGTTTTCTCCTCGCCTCTCATCTCTCTCCACCCCTCCTCTATGTCTCCCGGGACCAAACACACCCCTGACAGGTTGCCATGGAAACGCCTCACGCGCGCTCTCTCTCTCTCTCGCAGACACACGCTCACTCTCTCACTCCCTCTTGCTCTCTATCTCTGTTGCAGCGGTAAGGCCTGAATCCTCTCTCTCTCTCTCCTATGTCTCTCTCTCTCTCTCTCTCTCTCTCTCTCTCCTATGTCTCTCTCTCTCTCTCCATTAGCATCCCTCTTGCTCGGAGACAGAAGGGGCGGCGGTTGTCGAAAATCCTGACGCACGGCGAAGTATCCGCTGCCCGAATCCATTTGTCCAAGAGACGAAGAAAACTTACTTTGATATTCTGGATTCACGGGGCACACGGTGTGAGACATTTTTTTGGGGTGTGTGGTGGGGGGGGGGGGAGGGGGAGGGGGCAAGTGATGAATTATTTGACACAGCTCACCAAACTGTTGTTCCCGAGCGCTCACTTCTTTTTATTTTTAGATTCGGCTTACAAAGGCATTTCCTGGCAGTCCCCCCACACACACACACACACACACCTGAACTCTCATCTCATTATGAAGACAGGAAGAAGCAGATTTAATTTGCACGCAATTACCGTGCGGCCACGCCACGCTCAATTAACGCCCGCCGACGTCAGACCGAGAGACAGGAGCCGAGTCCCTGGGCTGGAGCATAACTCATTTATAATTCAGTCCTTATTTCTCATACCTAAGGTCAGGATAGAAGTGTGTAAAGTGAGTTCTTCATTCGCATGAAAGGAAAGGATATATCTACACTATATCTAAGCCCCCCGCACCCCCCCCCCTCCCCCCACACACACACACCCCCAGGCTTTTAGAGATCCTGGTCCACTCAGGGGGGTACAAAAGAAGAGGAGAAAAAAGGACTGTGTTCCTCTTCTGCAGGGCCACTTTGACTCACAGCAGAGCACCAGCCGCCAACTTCGTACGGTGCATGTGTCATCACCCCCACCCCCCCCCCCCCTTGCCCCCCTCCCCTCCCTTCCCGCTGTGCAGCTCGGGGAGGGTTTTTATCCACCTTGTGAAGTGTGTTGGTGTCATCTTGTCGTCCGGGGCGCAGATGCAATCTCTTTGCTGCATCACTCTTCAGTAAGAAGAAGAAGAAAAAAAATCCACAGGCGTCACCAAGCCAATCATTTTTTTTTTTTTTTTTTATACATCACTTAATTGATTCCCTTTTCATCTCACAATGTTGTGTGTGTGTGTGTGTGTGTGTGTGTGTGTGTGTGTGTGTAAAGGGGAGGGGGTGGGGGGGGCTGTCGTCATCCTCCCAAACTCACACAGTGAATGCAGCACATTTCTCTTCCCTCAACACCTACATCACTTCCAAACTGAGGCAGAGCTTCTTCTTTTCTTTTTTTTTATCTCCATTCTCATTCATCACAGACGCCGCGGGGACCTCACCGGTATATTTATTTATTTACTCCCCCCCCAAAAAAAATCCTCACACCTCGCGCGCCCAGATTGGGACTACGCCTATTAGTCTGCTGATGAAACCAAGTGTCAATATCGTTTCTCCTCTAGCCCCCCCGCCTCCCCCCCATTTCCTCCCCTCTGTTGCGAGTTAGTTAATATTGAGTCGTGCGAGATGAGAAAGGTTTTCATTCATCTTGGCAGCAGACGGGAGCCACCGGAGCTCCAAACTGGGGTAAAAAATAAAATAAAAAAAACCTGTTCGATGCTCAGCGAGAGTGTCATGGGGTGTCTTACCTTATTTTTGTCTTCTTTTTTCTTTTACCTGCTCCTCCTCCTCCAAATGCCAAAAATCCACCTTCCCGTTTTACATCACTGAGCGGGGAGTCCGGGGCGCACACGCGCTGCCTGACACACACTTGCCGTGACAGACTGTGTGAAACGCAATCCTCTCACTGAGTTGGTCTCCTTCCACTCTGTCTTCCATGGGAAAAAAAAAAAAAACTACCATCGAGGAGAAAAAGAAGGGGAAAAAAATCCGTTTCTTTTTCTTTGTAATTTCTTCTTCTCCTTTTTTTTTATTTCATTTTTTTTTTTTTTTTCTTTTTTTTAAAAAATTAAATCAGTTTTTTTCCTCGTCGGTAGCAGGGCAGCTCATCCTTCCTGGCGGCGGCTCCAGGTTTATGGAGGCATCGGCACAGCGCGGGTGACGGCGGGTAGAGAGAGGTAGAGAGAGAGGAGAGAGAGAGAGGAGAGAGCGCGAGAGATGCGTCAAGCCAGCCGCTGCTGAGGTGCGCTTTGCCTTCAGAATAAAAGCATGGAATAGAAAAAAAATAAGTCGGCCAAATATTAGCATGGAGGGTGGCAGACAAAAACCTACGGGACACTGCTCACCCCTGTGATCGCTAGGCCGAACATGGTCGCAATGTCTTGTGAAGGAATGAATGACCGAACTGAAGGAAGTCATTCATTTACACTGAGAAAAATAAAGGACTGATAAAGCGCAAAAATAAGCTTGTCGTGGAATGTGTCTCATATGCAGTGTGTATGATTTTAAAAACATGCTCAAAAGATTCCGATAGAAACCCTTTGTGATCAAAAGCAGCCCAATAAGACATGTGGGAATATTGCCCCGTTAAGCAACAAGTCATCATGGTTCAGCCTGTAATCAATGTCAAAAGCCAGATAAATAAGGAAGGTGCTTCTCAACAATGAGATTTTTAAAGCGGCGACACAAGACAATATTCATTTCACCGCACGTTTATGCCGGAATTTTCCGGGATAGAGAGACCAGAGATGAGCAGATGAGGGTCAGTAGAGGGCGTAGAGAGGGTCAGAGTTGAAGGTGCTGGCTAAATGCTTGGAGAAGATATAGACTACTGGTGAGTAATGGCTGGCAACTGGTGAACGCCAGCAGGTGGTTGGGTAAAAGGAAAAAAAGAACAGGAAGTGAAGAAAGAAAAGAAAGTGAAGTTAATCATCTGGGACCCAACAGCACAGGGCTCCAATGGTTCCTATAGTAACCGTGTCGGGTCTGGTCCAAACTATATTTTATCTAATCTCTTTATATTGATGTTTATCTTGCGTCTCGTCCATATTTCTAATTCCAGAGAGGATCACAGTGTCCGATCACATTGTGCGTTTTTTTAATTTTTATTTCATATTTAGCTTTTTTGCTCAATGTCGCCTAATCTTTTTGATGACCTAATTGTTTTTTTTATCATAGTTTGTCCGCCATCTCTATCTTGTAAGGTATACTTTGTAACCTTTGTTTTGAAAAGTGCTATATGAATAAAGTTTGTTATTAACAGATATGTATATATACACATTTCTTTCTGGTCATTTTAGAGATCTGTTTCCAGATTTATTTGTCTGTTTTAGTTCTATTATCCATTTGTCATGTGTTAAGTTTTTTATTGCCTATATCTGACCATCCATCCATTTAATCCTTCATCCACTCATCCATTTTCCAATAAGGCATTATTGGTCATCCATATAGGACAAATCAACATGGCCTTTGTAAAGCCATTCACTATAGGGCACCGAGCCCCAAAAGTTAGACTGATGACGAGCGCGAGAAGGCAACAAAGACACGACAATGACGGAGAACACTCTCTCTTCCGCGTGTGTGGAGTCCGATTCCATTGTTCAATCAAAATGCCACATTAGCATCAACTGAAAGGCTTCCTCATAGACAACCAGAGTTCAATCAATTCTCCAATCAATTTCTGTTGAAGCAAACGTATCACCACATCAGAGGGTGGACGACGCCGACTCGGAGATAAGCTTACCTGGATTATATTAGGTCGATTACCTGGCTCACATTTCACTCAAACCCGGATCACTCCTTTCCTGAGGATTTGAGTCCACGCCTGTATATCGCCAGCAGCAGCTACTAGGGTGTCCAAGAAAAAAAAAAATATTTTTTTCTTTAATTACGGATGATTTCTTCTACAAGACTAACAACGTTGGTAAAAAAGCACACTTTAATTTTTTTGTCTTCTGTGTTTTATTGTGAAAGTTTTCCCAGGAAGCCCTGTCTCATAGTCTGGCTGGCTTCATGGTTGGAATCCAGTCTTCCAAGTGAATCAGTCTGCCATTACCAGCTCCCAGCAGCTCACAGCATGAGGCAAAAAAGAGAGGAACGCCTATGGGATCTATTTTGTTTCCAGTTCCTCTCTTTCGTTTTTTTGTCACTCTGCTCTGTGCGACTTTTATTTCGAGATCAGCTTTTATCCATTCTTACCCTTTATCCTGGTTACAAAAACACACACACACACACCACGCTTCCCCTTATCTTTCCCGTATTAATCTTCTGTGAAATACCCTTGTGCACTCAGTGAGTCACAGGGGACCCCTGACTCACATGTGGTATAATGAAGATATGAGATGTGAGTGAAAGTGTTTTACTCACGCTTCTATCCTTATGGGGACCCAAACGTCCTCACAAAGACGCAGAGGAACGAGGGGGGAAAGGAAATCCTCCAAAGTGAGAACAGGAAGCTATTACAGAGGTTGGGGATTTAGATTGTGTGCCTGGAGACGTTAAGTGTTACCGTGGCATATGACATGTTAGATATCAGGTTTGTTTTAGCCACAGGCCAACAACAACCAAAGAGACACAGCGGTTTGATTAGTGAGTTTTCGAGGTGATGGAAGGCAGACTTTACGATACATGTTTTTGGTGGTGGGAGAAACTGGAGCAACCGGAGGAAACCCACGCAAAACGGGCGGAGTAGCCACACAGCAAGGCCCTTACCTGAGACCGGGGGTTCGAACCTAGAACCTGGAGCGACAGTGATAACCACAGCACCCGACATTACTCCACTCAACTCTCTGAATCCCGCGTATTGCACCTTTACCAGCACGACGCAATCAAGGTCGCACTTGAGGACTTACTCAATGGATGGGCGGTCCTCACAAGTACAGAAATACAAACGTGCGTGTGTGTGTGTGTGTGTGTGTCACACCGTGGGGAGGATGGCAGGAATATTGATTCCATTCTCTTCATTAGCATATACCTGTGGGGCTAATGTCTCTATGGGGATCCGGCTAGACAACCTAACACTCTCCTGTCCCCGTGGCGAAAGACATGGCTTTGCCACTCCCCCTCCCGCGCCGCCTGACACTTTGGACTGAGAGCGAGACCAAAATAGAAGCAGCAGACAGGACCAGAGACCAAACAGGAACACAGTTCTGGCATCTATGGCAAGCACGCCGAGGAAGAAATAAAGCCTCACCTAAAAACGGTCTGTCTCCGGTCTTACTTTTTATCGCCCTGTAATTCATTACACTCCCATTGCTCACGATGTCAACATCAAATATTTCCCCTCCTCGTTTGATGCATTGTCCTCCTCTCAGCTTACCTGGTGTAAAGCAACTTGAATTACATTTACTTGTGCGAGGCTCTATTGTCGCATTTTATTTGATGGATTGAACATTACTGAACCACCTCAATTTAAAAAAAAAAAACGGACTAACAAAACAGTCACATTAAAGGAATTAATAAAAGGAATTTATCCCTCCATTAGCTTTTTTTTGTGTCTTTTTTATTTTTCAAGACGATTGCACGTCTAAATTTAGTGTCCAGGAATTCTCAATTGCTTTGACATTAGTAGCAAACATTCTGCTCTCCCATCTCTGCATGCATATATATATATATATATATATTTTTTTTTTTTTCTTTTTTCTGTGTGATTCACATACGTGACAGAATACATACATACATACATACATGATTTATGTACACAACGACATCCTCTGTCCCAGAACCTCTCATCGACTCAGGAAAAACTCCCCCCAAAAAAACCCCTTTCAACAGGGAGAAAAATGGAAGAAACCTTCAGGAGAGCAACAGAAGGAGGATCCTCTCCCAGGATGGACAGAGTACAAAAATAGATGTCATGTGTACATAATGAATAGCATAACAGAGTTACAACACGTTCAATTGACATGACAGAAGTGATTCATGTAATAGTAGCAGTAGGTGTCGGGTAGGACCACAGCAGGACGTCGGACCAGGGTCCAGATTTAACCACGATCCACAGAAACCTGCGAGGCGAGAAGGCACAAAGACTTCGGGGATGGAGCAGAGTTAGTAATGTGCATTAATGGTGCATGAATTCATACATTTATTTAGTGTATCTTATTTATATATTCTTTATTTTCTTTATTTCTTTTAACATATCTTGAGAAGTTCCCTGTTAAAAATGACAATAGAATAGAATAGCCCGGTAAGCAAAGAGTTCACATTAATTGTATACTCTGTTCATTAGTTAATTAAATCCTAAAAACTATGGAGATAGATATAGTGAAACAGATATAAGGGAATAAATAATATCATGGTATACTAAGTATTCTTCTCATGTCTGTACAATTGCAGGCTCCTGCCAAAATTGAATATTCTCTTAACTGATGGCAAATAATGACAGAGGCAGGGCTATGAATATAGGTGACTTGCAATTTGACATTTCATATTGATAAACAGGAAGTATTATTTCACTGTATCAACATCCCAAGTGATTAAAACATAGGGGTAGATGGCATTTCAATTTTTTTGTTTCTAATCTCACTCAAAAGGTCAGATGAGGAGACTGTAAACTTAATTTGAGACTGACGGGCCCTTTCATAAACGAGGTGTAGATCCGGATGACGGTAATTATGCCTCGTGAAGTTAAAGTCACTTTTGCAATCATCTAATTTGTCCTGAATTAATACTTGTAGTAATTAATATCTGTTTGCTTCACCCACTCTTCCTAGCAGACTCGGTTATAGGGAGATGGGCTTGGGAGAGAAACACATGAAGCCAAGTAATGGGAGGAAGATGCATTGTCACATATAAAATACAACATACGGCTAACAGTGAGAGTGTTGGAACATCTTACGTGAGCATTTAGCAAAATACATATGAAACCCTAATTTAGGAGATCTGAAGGGGCAAAGTTACAGGCGGCCGGTCGGTCCCTCCTCTTAACACGACTCGCTTCCGCCGTCCCCAGAACCTGGCGGCGCCGGCGCCGGCGCCTCGGGGATCACAAGCATCTGGCTTACATTGTGAATGTCGCCTTTGCACTCACGCAGAGGCTGTGCAGAAGGGCAGAAACAACAGAGGCAGACGGCACGCCATTTGGTCTCACCTCCCTGGGCCCTCGGAGAAAACAACTGGGCCATCTCGTCTCCACCGTTCCCAGGGGTCCCCCTGGGACTGAGTGAACCCTGGGACCACGACGTCGGCGTGGGCTTCGGCTCACGGATACCCCCGTACGAGGCGACGCTCGGGGCCCCCCGCAGCCTTCGTGGACGGATCGCGTGCGGCTCACTCGCTCCTTCTCCAGCATGCACCGAGGCAGGGAGTGGGAAACATTACGTAAGCCCTCCACCTTCCACATAGTGGCATGTCCCTTGTTGATGCCTGACCGGCCTCCTGGGAGGATCTTGTGAACCACGGCGGGGTTGCGTAAGGCCCACGGATGTTAGCGTGTGTGACAGCTCACCTTCAAAACAAACGGCAACACCTCCAGCTGATGTGCTCCGCCGCGGCTGTTGCTGCCGTCCAGGGGTTGAGTCAGGTTGTTTATCGCCACTCGGAGCAGCAGACAGAAATCTGCTTTAAAAGGTCACGCCCCACAGTAAATACACGACACGGAGATGTTTGGTTTGCTCTGGGCTCGGCAAAAAGTCAAATGTTATTTGACATTTAGTAATTGCTGAATCCTGTAGACTCATATTGAATAGTTTCCATCAGGTCAGAAATACACTTATTTGCTTTCTTGCAGAGAGATGGATGAGAACATTGATGACACTCTTGTACGCTAAAATATGATACAGCCAGAAGGTGATTAGCCTTGCGTAAAGACTGGAAACAAGGGGGATAGTTAGCCTAGCTCAATGCACAGGTGAAAAAAGAAGAAAAGAAAAAATCTGTCCAGCAGCACATCAAAAACTCACTAATTAACCCTTTTTTTAAACCTTGTTTGTTCAATCAGTTCAAAAGTGCAAAATGACATTGCTGGCACTATTTCTTGAGTCTTTTCATCACCGTGTGGTTGCCAGGCAACCAGCAGAGAATCCTGGTCCTGATAAGATAGGATTTTTGACCTTTGGACAGAGCCGGTCTAGGTGTTCCCCCCTGTACATGCTAAGCTACGTAAACCACCTGACCACCACGTGTATATATATATATATATATATATATATATATATATATATATATATATATATATATGTGTGTGTGTGTGTGTGTGTGTGTGTGTGTGTGTGTGTGTGTGTGTGTATGTTTTTGTACTTGCGACATAGTGAGGACGTTTTGGAAATCACTCACTTCTCTAGAGGCCTTTTTTTGAGGGTTAAGACTCGGATTTTAAGGTTCAGGTTAGAATTAGGTTTAGGTTGGGGTTAGGCATTTAGTGGTGATGGTTAGGGTAAGGGGCTAAGGCACGCATTATGTCATTGAGGGTCCTCTCAAAGATAGAAGAACAGGGATGTGTGTATGAACGTGCAGGTGTGTGTACAAAATACTATGTAGGGGGAAAAAGCAGAAGCTTCAGTGACTGTATATTATTTAATCTACACAAAAGTGACCAGTTATCTGCAATGAGACTTTAAACATAGATAAACTTCTCCACCTCCACAACACAATTGAACAATAAACCGTCACTGGATGTTTTCGTGATGGCAGAATTTCCAATGACCCTAAAGCTTAAAAATATTCCTGTTTTGGCTCACCATGGTGTGGCTTTTTTTCCCACCAACTGCACAGTTTTAAGACACGTCCTCTAGGGAAGGAGATGAAGGATCGTGGAAAGTAGAGGGATAAAGTTTCTGGTCTGCAGTCGAGGCAGGATTGGTAACCACTTTATCACCGGTCAAGCGTCCTGTTACCTAACAGCACCGTTCCTTTTTTTTTTTACTGTGTTGTGGAAGGCAAATTGGTCAGGAGAGAGCAGCGGAACCCGATGACCGCCTTTAATAATGAGGGGCTGGGTTTCAAGACGTGTAATGAAATAATTTTTGCCACCTGGTAAAATGAGAACAGGGAGGCAGTGATCAGATGATGAGGATTCAGACCACAGAGCTAAAAAAAACCAAGTTATTATTGGAATGGCAATGGGAGCTTAACCCATTGGGAGCAAATAAAATATTCAGCATATTGGGATCATTTCAAGATAACTGGCACATTTAAAGCTTTTAAACGCCTTGTCTGTCGGTGGAAATGTGTTTATAGAACAACAACGATGCTGAAAAAGAGCATAAAAGATCAAATTACCCTAATTTAGCCTCCCTTCCTTATTGCAACACCAAACAACCGTGTTTATAATTACTTTAAATGTTCATTATCCGGAGTTAGGCTCAAATTATTGTATCATGTCAGCCGCACTCACGTAACTCAAGCACATTTCCGTGTTGCCTCAGAGGAGCAATTAAACGACAAGCAAAGCCAATTTGCCGCGCACATGAAATTCACACAACCCGATCCTTTATACCGTCTTGCACAAATGCACATGTTTGGAGAATTACTGAGAAATAACAACCATGAATAAGTGACAAGTGGCTCCGAGGTGGGCGTTGAATAGTTGGAGGCTGCATCAAGTCGGTGAACGCGAGCCAAGTGCACATACAGACTGCAGAGTACTCCAGGCAATGAAAACAAGCAGCACAACAAAAACAAAAGAAGAAGAAGAAATGTGATTGTCAGTTAAACATATCTCGCTGCAACTTCAAGGAAAACGCTGGGATTTTTCTTTTATACGATCAAAAGAAGTTTGGTTTAGCGATAGTCACTGTATTTTCCCAAGCTCAATTGTGTATATAAAAGCGTTGTATGCTTATTTTAATGTATCATTTATTTAGCATAACGCACTCGTTGACACACTGGTACCTGAAAGAAACCACGAGTTCAAGGACATCCATGCTTTTTCCACAACGGCAGCAATACTATCCCCAAGGTCCTTTCAGGGCAGTAGTGGCCTCAAGGGTAAATAATCTACAACACTGTGGCAGGCAGCATAATACGCTTTCCACCTTTTTATTGTATGCAGGCATGCAGTGCAACCTGAGTGCTTTGAAAGGCCACATTATTTTCTTTACTTTCTACCAACTGTTGCAACCTTCTGTTTATTTTCTGTGAGTGTCTTGAATTAAATCTCGGAGGACTTCTCGCATTATTTTAAGCCAACTGGAATATTGGCTGTGTCCCAACAGACCTTTTTAGCACAGGTTTAATTCATTCCATTTAGGTGAGCTGGTTCCAGGTTGATGGCAGTGCATATGCTGGCTCAGTATCGCTCTCACTTAAACACTTAATCGTTAACAAGATTAGTTTCCCCTGTGTTGATTTCCTACTGTGACAAAGTCAAAGTCTGCAGTGAAAAAGCTCTATTCTTTGATTCATACTAACTGTATACACTGTGCACCTTATGCCTATTGTATTAGTAAGCATATCACGTTTTTGCAGCTCAAATAAAAAAGTTACTGACAAGAAATAATTGGTGCGCCGACAGATGTCAATCAAACTGCAACTGTCAATACAATTTCACAAAGAGAAGGCAGATTTCACAAGTACCTTTTCTTTTCCTAGATATTTGATGTTTTATTTGCACATTTTAAAAAAGGAAGGTCAGACAGAAAAAAACATACATAGATATGAAATGCATGTGCAGGAAACCAACTTCTGGATTATTTAAAATCCTCACCTAAAAGATATAAAAAAATTAATTATAAATGAAAAAATAATGACGCAAAATAAAATATAATAATTAACATATCTTTTACATGCCTAAACACATTGCAGATCATGATGAGCTGAAATGTATTCATTATTTCTAGAAATCGATATGGACATGGATAATCGCATGCATTTTGTCATACTTCTATAAATTGGGCTGCTAGAGATAACGACAAAATCAAACCAATATTACTCAATTCAAAATCTTTTTTACATCAAAGCACTTCTGAGTCTCATTTTGTACATAGACAAAGACAGTAAGCACAAGTTTGTATTCCACGGTATTAAACGAGTACTGTCCTAGAGACTTACAATACATTGGTAGGCACAGGATTTGTCAAATTGTATAAAAGTTTACTTAGAATTACCTACCTGCAATCACTTACATTGTTTTGCAGGTGTGTTTTTCTTCTTCTTCTTGTGCAATAGATTATTACCCAGCTCTGCAGTTCCTCTCAGCTCTTCAAGGTTTTTAGCACCCTTCAGCTCATTATTTTGTGTTTTTTACAATAATAATACATCTAATGTGTTTGAAGTGAAATATGGAGTACCTCAAGAATCTGTTCACGGCCCTCTTCTTTTCTCTCCCTTTATTTCCCCCCTTGGTCAAATCATACGCAATCGTGGACTTGATGTCCGCTGCTACGCTGATGATACTCAGCTGTATGTGGCTGTGAAGGCGGATGATCATTCCCAAATATTTAGTTAGAGGCCTGCTCGTCTGCTGTGAAAACCTGGATGTCACAGTGTTTTATGCCCCTAAATTCTGCTAAATCTGACATGTGTCTACTCGACATTGAAACCAGTTCGACCAAGTAACAGTAACTCTCAACAACTGGGTGGTTTCTCAAAATCTGATAGGCAAGAATTGTGGTGTTACGTTGTATCCAACCTTCTGTTTTAAAATATCACCAAAATCTCCGACACAACACACCTTTTCACCGACACAACGTAGCTAAGATGTCGGTATTTTCTCCCACGGCTGATGCAGAGGTCCTGTCACATGCTAGTATTAAAAGGCTTGAAATGGTTCAGAATGCTGCACCGAGAATTTTAAGTAAATCTAGAAGATTTGACCATATAATACCAAATTTGATCTTTAATTTATTAGCTCAGTGTCCATATCAAATCACTTTAAGCCACTTTGCCGCTTCTCCCTCCGAATTTTTGCTTTTATCCCCTTGGTAAAGTATCTTTGAGCTTTTTCTTTTTTTTTTAAAGCGCTGCTCCGTTGTCCTGCTACTGGAACAGTTGGTCTTCTCATCCCTGCCTGCCACATTGCTAGCCAGCACGAGCCCACCTGTTTACCCTGCCGGGATCTTTCCATCCCGGCGCGGTTAGCAGGCCTGGGTTGGACTCCGCTAGCCACCGCCGCAGCAGGTTGACCTCCATTCTCGGGCAGGATCGTCAGGCTAACAGGCTGGTAGCCCCTCCAGGCTACCACTCTTACGTCACCGGGACTGCTGGCGTCTTCCTGCTGTTATGCTGTGGATCATCTTGTTGATACACCTGGGTTGCTCATCGCTTCTCCTCTCACGTACAGCCGGCTCTTGGTCACAAGCTAACGCTAGCTTAACGCTAGCGCTCCCCAACCAGACCATGCCACCGCTGTACTCCACGTCAGATCTTCACAACTTCAATAACCACCTGCTTCCGGACTGCATGGACATTCTCAAAGAACATGGAATACTTCGCCGTGGCCATCCTTCACACAGAGGCTCTGGCCGCATGTTTAGTTACAACTTCACGTCCCTAAACTCCATTCCATCCCTCTAGTCCTGCCGCAACAAAACTTCCTCGTTACGTTATCACAACAAACAACACGTGAATCTGTCCAATCTCCGTCCCCTTCCTCAGTCCTCACAGCCTATCACAAAGTAACGTCACCTGAAACTGGCTTTGCTCAACACCCGCTCACTCAACAACAAAAGCCTCATTCTGAATGAGTTCATAACGGACAGTAACCTTGATTTCCTCTGCCTCACTGAAACATGGCATAAACCCCTGGACTATTTCTCACTTAACCAGACCACTCCCACCGGATTCACATACATTGACAAACCTCGTCCTGAGGGGCGGGGAGGTGGTGTTGCTGCTGTTTATAGGGAGGACATTAAAACAACCACCATTTCTATTCCTGCCATTAACTCTTTTGAACATCTTGCCTTCAAACTCTCTGGTCCCACTCCTTTGGTAACTGCTGTTATCTACCGCCCCCCCAAGCTAAACCCCTCCTTTTTCTCTGACTTTTCAGATTTTCTGACCGAGTTATGTGCCATCTCACCCTCCGTTCTCCTCCTAGGTGATTTTAACATCCACATTGATAACACTGACTGTAAATATGCCACAGGATTCCTGGAACTGCTACAATGCTTCAACTTCACACAACATATCAACTTCCCCACTCACAGCCGAGGTCACATCCTGGATTTGGTCTGCTCCACTGGTCTCACAATACCTCAACTCTCCAGCCTCAACCTCAATATCTCTGACCACTTGGCTATCACCATGGACATTGACATCCCTATCCCCATCCCAAAAGCCAAGCGCAATATATGTCCCCCACAACTCTTTCAGCCTCTCTTGCCACTACCATGTCTGCCTCCCCTCCCCCGCTGTCTGATAATCCCTCCGATCTTGTAAACTACTACAATAACACACTCTCCTCCTGTCTTGATCAGCTAGCTCCCATTAAAACCAAAACTGTTTCATTCACACACTCAGCTCCCTGGTATACTCCTGAACTCCACCATATGAAATACCGTAAGCGCTAGCTTGAAAGACTCTACAAGAAAACAAGTTTAACAGTCCATCTCCAAGCCCATTCTGACTACCTTTAACAATATAAAGACGCTCTCACCTCAGCCCGGTCCACCTACTACTCACACCTCATACACTCTGGCTCCTCTAACCCCAAAACTCTCTTCTCCACAATAAACAAACTCCTCAAACCCAGGGACAACAGCTCCAAATCCTTCACAGTGGACAAATGCAACTCTTTCCTTTCATTTTTCAAAACAAAAATCGACACCATTTACAGCAACCTGAACACCTCCCCCGCTCTTTCCATCTCTCCACCTGCCCCCCCCTCCTCCACCCCTCAGCCCCTTTCTCAGTTCTCCCTGTGTCCCCAATGGAGCTGTCAACCTTCACAACAGGAATGAGAAGTGCCACCTGTATCCTGGATCCCATCCCATCTACCCTTGTCAAGGACTGTCTCCCAGCCATCTCACCACTCATCACAGTAATAATTAACTCCTCCCTCAGCTCCGGCTCAGTCCCCGACACACTTAAACTGGCTGCTGCAATCCTCAAAAAACCTGGACTTGACCCTGACACCATGAGCAATTTCCGGCCCATCTCCAATCTTCCCTTCCTGTCAAAAATACTGGAACGCGTTGTCGCTACCCAAATCAAAGCCCACCTCATCTCCAACGATCTGTTCGAGCCATTTCAATCCAGTTTCCGCTCACAGCACAGCACAGCATTGAAACAGCCCTTCTTAAAGTCACCAATGACCTCCTCCTCTCCTCAGACTCTGGTCACCTCAACATTCTCATTCTCCTCGACCTCACTGCAGCTTTCGACACCATCAACCACAACATCCTTCTCTCTCGCCTCGAATCGTCCATCAACATCACCGGAACTGCTCTCTCCTAGCTTAAATCATATCTCACAAACAGACAACAGTTCATCAGTATCAACAACTGCACCTCCTCCACTGCTCCTCTGTCTCAAGGTGTCCCCCAGGGTTCGGTGCTTGGTCCTCTTCTGTTCATCCTCTACTTGCTCCCTCTTGGTAATATCATACGTCAACATGGTCTGCTCTTCCACTGCTACGCCGATGATGTCCAGCTCTACATCTCCACAAAGGCCATTACTACTGCTACTCACTCCACTCTGACCAACTGCCTGACTGACATTAAATCATGGATGAAAACCAACTTCCTTAAACTAAACTGTGATAAAACTGACATGATCATCATCGGTCCCAAATCCCTCACCAAAACCAGTCACCACTTCTGCCTCACCATCGACAACTCCACTCTGTCTCCCTCCCCACACATCCGCAACCTCGGAGTCATGTTTGACAGCAACCTCTGCTGTGAACACCACGTCAAACAAATCACCAGAACTGCCTTCTTTCACTTAGGGTTAGGGTTAGGGTTAACATAGCCCGTCTCTGTCCATCACTCTCCTCATCTGCTGCTAAAACTCTGATCCACGCCTTCATCACCTCCAGAATTAACTACTGCAACAGTATTCTTTATGGCACATCATCCAAAATCCTAAATAAACTCCAGTACATTCAGAACTCTGCTGCTCCCCTGCTCACCCACTCCCGCTCCCGTGATCACATCACCCCTGTTCTCCAGAACCTCCACTGGCTCCCCGTCCCACAACGGATTGAATACAAAATCCTTTTCCTCACTCACAAAGCCCTCCACAACCACACTCCATCCCGTCGGCTCCGCTCCTCCGATGCCAACCTCCTGTCTATCCCAATCAGGACCAAGCACCGGACATGGGGTGACAGAGCCTTTTCCATATCTGCCCCTTCCCTCTGGAACTCTCTCCCCAAACACATCAGAGACTGCACTAACCTTTCGATATTCAAAACACAAATCAAAACCCACCTTTTCAGAAGTGCTTTTAATTTATGACTACTGTATGTTCCATATTTTTAATGTATAGCTCTTTTTATGATGATTTTAATGTTTTGTAATGTTTTGAGAATGTCATATGCTGTGATATGGGGCTACACAATTGACTCGACATGTCTGCATGATGTGTAAATAGCACATTGTATGCGAACACGTTTGCCATAGAAACTTTATAAGATGACAATATGATAATATTCAGCTGTATATATTGCTCCAAAGTGGCCAAAAATAACTAATTAATGCAGCTTTATGATTTTGGTTATAAAAAAAATCTACAGACCCTCAGCACAGAAAACAAGGTTTGGAGTCGTTAAACAGTTTCACAATAAGGTTGATTTTTCAACTGCGCAGTATACATCTTTTTTTTTACATAGCAAGTGGATTATGGGTGGGACGTAACAAAATAGTATTAATTGTAAGGAAAGTATTCACCTCAATGAATCGAGACAGTAAATTAAATATGCCAACTGAATCTCTGGAGCTCATTTGTCACAGATGAATGAGGCAGAGAGTGCACATGGGGTTATTATTGCCAGCCAATTTAATACATAACTGCAAATGCAAACACTGTGAAACGTCACAAAAGGCAACGCTAATGATTCTCCAATTTGTGTGAACCCTGCCAGTTGTGACTTCACCATCCTTTGAAGGTTAGATGAATGCACAGCTCAATTGAATGAGAAACTCTATCGTCAAGCTGCTTTGAAAGTGCTCAATCTCATTGACTGACCCACTTGCTTTCTCTGAAACAACTTTTCAAGGTGTGTGTGTGTGTGTGTGTGTTGTTGTTGTTTGTTGGTTTTCTTTTCTTTTTTCTAACATTCTCTTCAAAGCCAATGTTTTTCATCCTGTGGTTTCACAGTCCTGCTCTTTTTGTTTTTATACCAGGCACATATTGAGGGACTAACTGACACCTGCAATGCTAGGTGAATGTGATCAACTGCAATTAACCACCTGGTCGGACCGATAACCAGCAGCACCGTGGGTCCTGAGGGCAAGATCGAGAACTACTGTATAAAAAGAACAAATCACTGTGTTGATGAACACAATGCATACTAAATGTCAATTTTTTTCAATTAGCAAAGTAAAGAGCAAAAGAGCAAAGGGGTTTATAGCAATGATTAAATAAGCAAAAGTCAAGATTCTAAAAGTCACAAAATGAGCACATACTAAAGCAGTTGGGAAATTACAAATGGCTTGAAGGAATACTTTAACTAATTACAGTTATTCATTTTCTTGCAGAGAGTAAGAGGAGAAGACATCAATCTTGTATTTGTTCGTTTAATATGAGTCTATAGCTTAGCTGGCACAAAGAACCGTTGTCCTTTAAAACCAACACATTCATCGTTTTTACACTTTGGCTTTCGTATGAAGTCAACAAACGAGATACAATATGATAATTTGTGAGATTTAAAGGTGCTAGTAGGTATATTTGTTTTAGTTTTGGACAGAGCCAGGCAAGGTTTGTCCCCCTAGCTAACAAGCTAGCGACCTACTTTAGCTTTAGCCTCATATTTAATGGAGTATTGATCTTATGATCTTGGCAAAAAAGCCAATAACCTTATTTCCCAAAATGTCAAACAATTCTTTGGCTGGCTACTGAAATTTCAAGCTTTCAGAATTCCAATTTGTTTCTCAAGAGTGTGCATTAAAACACAACAAAGGCGGGGGTTACTGGAAAGCTCCCTTGGCCCCCAGGATAAGTTAAGAAAAATAACTCGCACTCCGATATGTGCCATAAAAGCGTTCATTAAAATGAGAAAAAACAAAATCAATCCCACACTGCACTGGAAGCTAATACAGGAATTATAGTGCGCTTCTGTCAGGAGCTGGGCTTTACATACAGTACACACATGGGCTAAGACAGGTGGACGGGGACTCTGGATCAATACTTTTAAAACCCCACCATGTCTACAGTGACTGCTTTTTACACGGCACCACTGTGTCTCATGGGTCCTTCTGGATCAGTTAAGTGTATGTGTCCTAGGCTTCAAATGTAATCTCAGCATTCTTGATCTCAAAGCTGCAAAGTATAGGCTAACTGCCTCTCTGATTACCCTCTACATTCATTCCATCTGGGTTAACAAATCCCGCCATTGATCCCTGTACCACAGGGAGTGAAAAAGAGCCCCCAAGCGGCCCCTGGGGAAATTGATCAGCCATATACAGAACGGTAAGCTGATAAAGCATTGAGCTCCATGAATGGCCGTGGTTTAGATCCTTTTCGGTTGCATTACATAATGTGATGTCGTAATTATACCCGCCGGCAACATACACCACACTTGGTACGCATTTATTTTGCCGTCTAGACATTACTATTCACTCACAGTAACAAAAAGAAAAATCCTTTTTGGTGTTTTATGCTTTTGTTGAGCATCTGAAATTCCCTCTTCACATCCACACACACACACACACACACACACACACACACTTGTTGCCCAAGTGGATTCCTTTTTCCTCTTGAATTGTGAGACGTCAACATCAAAGCCCAGAAAAAACGGACACAAATGAGGTGGAATCTTTTAAGGTGAAAGTCTGCGGGGATGTGGATTTACGGTTGTAAAGGGATCCGTCCCCGTGCTGCGTACTGGCCTTCGCGCGCAACAGTTTGAAGTTAAATGGGGTTGCAGCTCCCTCCAGTGTGAAGTGATGGACAGCAGTGTAACGATTATCTATTCAAACCTGCCCGGAGCCGCGGCGTCAACAGAAATGCCCCAGTGCAGCCCTAAAGCAAGACAGCGGGGTAAATATTCCACAGTAATGATATGTTTTTTTTGTTTTTGTTTAGGCCCTTTGTGCTTCTCAGCTGCTTTCGGGTCAGAGGTACAGCTCGGAAATCTGATCGCTTTAGCAATACTTTCTTTTCCTTAGAAGTCTGCTCCGATTATGGCCTTCATTTCATATTTCCCCTGCTAGATTACGGCCCTTTCTGCCAGATTGATTCGACCGGTTATCTTCACATCGAAAGGGTTTGGGATTTCGATAAGTGCCCCTGATTGGAATACGAGGAGGTCCCGCTCGCGGCAGCCGGGGGCCGACTGGAGACTGAGAAACTGTGCTCAATTCAATTTATCACATTGATTGCATTCATTGCTGCCAAGGTTAGTCTGTAACCCCATTTAATAAAGTGGTCTGTGTCAGTGGCCTTGTGTTTACCTGTCTGCACAGACTGGGGAATTTGGTTTTATGACTATTCACAACAAAAGGTATAAGATGCGTGTTGTATTCATCTGTTGGCGGACAACATGTGAACATGTTTTTTTTTACGACTGTTGCAAAACGGATTTCATTATGTGCCACATGCTGTAGCTTTACAAATAACAGCGTGTGATTGTATTGTTTTAATGTCAGCGGTGCAAATTATTGCTTCATTACCCTGTTAATATGGGCGATTGAATACTTTGTCCACTCCCTTTATACCAGCACCTCTCTTGTGTTAGACTACATTGGGTTTAGCTAGGTGTACCTAATAATCTGGCGACTACAGTATGTGCACTTTTCACGGTGCTCACTGAACAGACTGAATCCATTACCCGACATCCATTCTTCATTCTGAATGAATACCGATCACAAAAGGATGAGATGCTTAGCGAGCAGAATGAGTTATTAGATAATGTCCCATAGTTTTTAATATTTACACTTCGGATAACTTACTGTGACATTGTGATTACTAAGAGAGAGAGAGAGAGCATGATCAGATCCCAGAAAATGTAATTTACTGAATTGAAACTGAGGTTTTTTTTCATGCATGTACTTTTTCGTCACGCCCCCCTCCCTCCCCCTCCCAATCAAAATGCTCAGATGTGGTTATTTGGTTCTACAGGTGTTAGCTACAGTAATTACTTTATATATATATATATATATATATATATATATTATATATATATATTATATATTATATATATTATATATTATATATATATATTATATATATATATTATATATTATATATATATATTATATATATATATTATATATATATATTATATATATATATATTAATATTATATATAATATATATATATATATATATATTATATATATATATTATATATATTATATATATATATATATATTAATATTATATATATATATATATATATATATATATATATATATATATATAGTTTATGTTCACTCCCATTGATTTTGTCTGTTGCTTTTACCGGGAGCCACTTTGTGCCGTCTACTCCGGAGAGCTGCTATAAACATGTACATATTAATCGCCACCGTGTTTATCATTTGAAAAGGATCTTACATGATAGATCAGCTGGCCTTTAAAGGTTACCACCACGAGACTACCATAACTCCAACAAGGACAGACTGGAGCTCCGGGCCGTCACTTAACGCTTCATCAGATCAAGAAGGATCTAGTCGTGGAGGCTTCGCCCCGCCGGCGTTAAAGCACGCCGATCCTCGAGAACGTGATGACATTTTTCACGCCGAAGTGGCATTTTTAAAGGTGGCAATGGACTGAGACGGGAAGCCGCGTTGCCCAAAGTAACCTTTTCTTTCGAAGTTCCTTTTTTTTTTTTGCTGACATTTTGAGGGATCTCGGGATGATGGGGTGGAGGTGGGCAGGTTTGAATTTGGCACTTTGGCTGAGGCGAACGGGGAATCTTAAGCTACTTGGAAGCCGAATGGACTCTCCCACCCTCCCCCCGCCCTCCCCTGTCCCGCCCAAGATCGATTGTGTCTCCTTTAGTATTATGTAAACCATCCGTAGGAATCTATTGGACGGTCTGCTGTAAACGTCCCCAGCAACTAGAAGTCTATATCCTACGATACAGCACCGCCGCGAGTCAAAAGGAAATCATTTAGAACGAGGAATGCATCGATCACAGGGATGCAAAGTATTACACAGTTTAACAACTAATAATTGCAAAACCAATGTTTTAATTATATTAACACTCAAATGAATATGAGTCATAAAATACTTTTTTAAAAGGTCGATTACGTGCAACAGTTCAAAGCAACAAAAAAAAAAAAAGAAGCAAAAAAATAAAAAGATCTAACTCTAATCATTTGCAGGCAAATTAAAAATAAATTAAAAGGGTTTCCTGTCATTAAGGGTTACAGCAAACCAACGGTGCTGTAGTAAATGGGAGAGAAATATACATACATATGCATATAAATATATGTATGTATATTTTTTGCATTTCAGGATTTCTTGACATTGAAGAAGAAAAATCAACACAAAAGTCTTTAGTAAAGTATGCAGCACTCTAAATCACCCATTATTATTGAAACCTCTCATTGTTAGTGTTTTGGAAGATTCATGTTCATCTGTTTGTCCATGTTTGTTTCTTTCATGTAGTTCAAGTCCTGGGTAGGTTCTGGAAACATTTGACAGTTGGTTTTCGGTTTTTTTTCTTGTTTTTTTTTTTCTTTCTTTCCTCCTCTTCCAGATTGCATTTCCGCAGAGTCTTTGCAGCAAAGTAAACATATGAACCAACAACAAATAAGACAGGAAAATGAAAAAAGGAAGGCACGTCGGGCATTTTCTCAAACCACAAATTTGTTCTTGGTGGTCGAACCGCTCTTGGTAGCCGTGTCTGAGTGAGACTGGTAGCCAATAGTCATCTTGGTGGGAAGCCCCAGGCGCTCCTTGTAAACGCTCCTGTCGACGGGGGGGGGGGGGAAGGACACCGTGAGAGGTTGCGGAGGACACCGCCGCCGCCTGCTTTTTATGAATGTGAAACATGCTTTTGACACCGGAGACGCGCCTCACCCTATGTGTGTTATCGCGTCCCGGTTGTCGTAGTCCGATGTCCACACGGCTATTTTATCTCCTTTCGTGCGGATGTTGACCACCGCGCCGCAGACCTGGTCGCTGCAGTCGCCGAAGGCCTCGCCGACCAAGCACAGGAGCTGGTGGAGGGACGGAGGGGAAGGAAAAGCTGCCGTCATTGCGTGGTGAAATGCTCCGTTAGGAATAAGGCCGAATTGGGAATATCCAAAACAGAACCATAATAAATTCAGAATATTGTCATATTCGGAATAATAGTGGAACATTAGTGGGAAAATAAATGTGAGGATACTAAAATATTACATAGTGGCATTCTTACTTTTTCTAGGAACAAGCAGCACTGAGATAAATATTTCAGTTTCAGCAATAATATTTGAATAGTATTCGATTATCTTTTGTTTCACCCCTTGTAAATTTCCATATTAGACATAGTCATAGTATATTTCAACCAAAGTAATCAGCCCAGCGATTTCTGTGAGAGGCCTCATCAGTCCAGATCCAGGACTACGTGCGCATGGATGTCTGTTGAGTCACAGATCAGGATCCCTCAGACGTACTACAGATTAGCTTATAGTCGGAATTTTCAAAATTCTTCCCGCAACACATTTTATGAGCAAATCTGCGACGTTCAAGCAGATATCAATGCAGGTCATGGCAAAGCAGCCCCACCCCCCGCAACAACTCAGTCTCAAAGCTCGACAAAACTTGTTCGTTTTTAAACCGTCCACAATCATTAAAATGTATATATGTTTTTCTGGCTATATGGCGAAACAATTAGCGGGAATGTCATTGAAAAGAAAAAGGGACCCCTACCGGCCCAGACGGACCAGAGTTTGCAGCACTGACAGTAAAGTAAGTGCTGTCTGCTAACTGGCAAGTGTTGCTCGCTGGATGTCTGTATCACTGTCAGTGACCTTTAGAGCGGCGAGAGAGCTCGCCACACTGTGCGGACTGCAGACTTAGTCAAATGAGAGCAAGTGAGATCTGGCTTGCCTGCTGCTGTGTTGTCACCCTTTATCATTAGCTCAGCCTACAGACTCATATATTTATTTAAATAATCATAGAACACTTTTGTGCAAAAGGATGCCGCTACAACAATCCGATCTGTGGCTCGCTGCAGGTACGAGAGGATGTAACCACCCGTTTCAGCAGTGTGACGCATGTGATGACCGCGCGGTGCACACAGGGCTCAAGACAAAGAGCATCGGCGTCACTCGTCTGAGTAACGACACCGGACGGGACTCAAGGCGGCCGCAGCCAAACCTACGGTTTCCAGCCAGAAGCGGTCCAGGTCTAGTCTCCTCTGCTGCTTGTTGAGCGTGATCAGCCAGCGTCCGCCGCGCTTGTTCCTCTCGTCCTCCCACATGGGTTCGATGCCATCCTGCAGCGACGGAAAACAAGTTGTCAACACACTGTTCCGAGCCTCTGTACCAAAAGGGTTGCAAAATACCGGGATTTATTCAAGGTGGAAGCTTTCCATGGGAATTCACAGGATTTTCGGAGGAATTTATGGGAATACATTTAAACACAAGGGTTATTTGCTCCGGCTGTATTTACCACGGCATATGCAGAAAGGCATAATCAATTCATTTGTCAAATACATACAATGTGAAATGTGCCAATGCGAGCGAGTGAGTGGGGAAAGGTACTTTGCAAATCCGAGCGGACAATGTGTGCTATGTGCAAACTTATGGTTTAAAGTGAACAAATCAAAAGAAGTGTTTTTCAAAGAAGAATAAATGGTAATAGAGTGACTAAACCTTCCCAATTAGCATGCTCAATCAAGCTACATCTGACATGGTAACCGCTAGCTGGCAAAAAACTACTGGACGGACAAGTTTTAACCTGTGTGCTTTGCTTTAGGCTACCTGAAATGTCATAAAAAAAAAAAATTAAAAAAAAAAAAAAAAAAAATATATATATATATATATATATATATATATATATATATATATATATATATATATATACATATACACACAATGTTTTCACTTCAGTAATGCAACCAAAACTTTCCTGAAAACTGGTCGTCCCCGACCTCAGACAGTTCAGCAGGGTGGGCTTGCACAAGTTTCCCATTTAATGGGATGTAGGCAAAGGATCTGCTCATGTGACGAGTGGTTACAATCTAATTAAGTGGGTATTCTTTTGACCAGCAAAAGAAAATTAAAAGTCCACGCTTAACTACCCGTGGAAATGTTCCAACCCTTCGCCACCGTAGTCATCACCTGTCTCACACAGTGTAATTAGCGGCTGCTCGCCGCCTACTGCCATTTAGCTTAGCGAACTTCAAAACACCCTTCTCCTCGTCTGTCATCACATCTGGTTAAATGAGCTCTTTTGCGGATGAGCTCACTTAGTCGAGACAGATTTAGTCAGAGAGACGCTCCCGTCTCCCCTCCAGTAATGACGCTGGTGTTTTGACTGAAGGTCTGTGTTGTAAATTCAAAATCGGGTATCGTTCCGTACGTGGGAGCTTTATTTGGCTCTGTCATTACAAACTTGCAACTTGGCTCAATTATTCTTACAAGGATATCAGTTTGAAACAAAAATGCTTTTTTTTTTATGTTGTTATAAATAAAAGATGATTTGTTTCCCTCTCTGTACTTCCAGTCTGATTGATATCAGCTGCCACATGTGTGTGTGTGTGTGTGTGTGTGTGTGTGTGGGGGACCAGGCCTTTGCTTAGTTTGCAAAACATTTTGTCTCATGATGTGAACGTGGTCTTCCACTTTGAAAGAAAGTTTAGCCTTCAATGTGGTTCCTTTAGTTTCATTGAGTCAACATCAGAAAGAGAAAACACTTTTGTCCACCCGGAGAGGATATTTAAAAAGCTGTTATTACCTGTACTTTAAACTGTACTTGAACTACTCGCTCTGTGCTTTCACATGAATGGTAAATGAA
Source organism: Ophiodon elongatus (assembly GCA_016806645.1). Lineage (NCBI taxonomy): Eukaryota > Metazoa > Chordata > Actinopteri > Perciformes > Hexagrammidae > Ophiodon > Ophiodon elongatus. Next base: position 298,377 of record JACSYO010001494.1, read on the forward strand.
TCAAATGTACCTTAAAAAGGGAGTAATCACAGCCTGACATGAGGTTGCTTGACAATTGGATGTGGTTGTAGAGTCTGAAATGCAGAGAGCACAGCATTAAAAACAAAAGAAACACGCGGCTCTAACAGTATTTAGCACGACATAGAGGCACACCAAAAGAATTGGGATGGATTTATTGCTCCTTACGCCCAGAAATCTTCAACCGTGTCAAATTTAGAGATGAGTCGCAGGTTGGCCTGCCATGTTTTGCTCTTGTCGTTCTTGAAGAACCACAGGGACCATCTGTTGGGGCGAAAAAACAGCAGAGGAATTTGCATAAATGTAAAAAGCCCCTAATTGAACGCGAGCTAACCGAAAAGAAAACAAAAAGCCGCTGACGCTGTCGGAGCAAACGAGCGACGTATAGGGGCTCCACAAACTGTTCGGCATATCACGCCGTCAACCGTCTCGGTCCAATTAATTGCGAATGTGGTGTCACGCTCGTTTGACGCTGAATCCTCTTATGGCTCAGCGACTGCCTTCAGCAGCTGCCTGTGTGTCTACGCTTGGTGCGACAATATCACAGTATTGTTTTTTTTTGTTTTTTTTATGGGTGATGACATCATAAAATATGACGACAGACACTGGGAACTTCATTTCAAAAACCTCAATCAAAGCTTTGAATGTAAGAAAACTAATTAAAAAAAAAATTATATAAAAAAAAAAAAAGCATTCGATGCAGCCCTAGCCATAACGTTAACTACTCCTATGTAGAGCAGGCATATGGAGAACGGAGATTCAAAGCATCATATCCATGGAAAACAGACTGCAAACTGGTTTGTAATTAAAGATTTGAAATTCCCTCGCCACTCGCGCTGATTAACGGGGCTCAGGGGGCGGACATGCCGCTCCACCAGAAACATCTGTTAGTCAGAATCGCCTGTGGTCCGATCGCAATTCGGCACACGTTTATTGTAAAGCCATTAAAGCAGCTGAGTCCAAATAAATGCCCGGAAATGGAATAAGTCGACCGATACTAATTTAATGCCCTTGAATGGCAGCGTACATGCATAACAGAAGATCTAATGAGCAAATATGACCATTCACCAATCGGCAGGCTTGAGATTATGGCACATTCGTGTATTCCTTGTCAACTTGTGTGGTGAAATATTGGAATGTTTGATTATGGGCTCTTTATCTGAGGCAGCATGTGTTGTATAATATCTTAGATGGACCTATACAGGATGTTTATTTTCCCTCTAATGCATGCTGGGATAGCCTTAAGCGCCTATAAAGAAATAACCAGATCAATAAAAATGTATGAATGCTAATAGGCTAACGTTCTTTGACCGACACTAGCATAACTTAGCTATATGGAAAATATTTTTTGAACTAATTTATCCAAACTAATGTGTCATTTAAAATGGTCAATCTGTGGGAATTATTTGCCATTCAAATGCCACCGACGTATTTCAAATGTCACAGTTGAGCCGCGATAAAAACACCAGTGAAGTGTTTGCGGCCAAACTTTTCCTCCAGCTGACTGGGCTTTCTGTTGAGTTTGGTTTTTCTTCTTGACCCTTTTGGACATAAATATCCCTGTGGAATTTAAATATGTGTAAAATATTCAATTGACGCATATTTGTATTCGGCACAGAAGGGAGTTGGACTCTAGGATCGAGAGGAAAGCACTGCAACGGTCGGGGCAGGTCACCAGAGCGTCGCAGACCATCAAAGACTTGGGGAAATAAAGTCTCCCGTCCAGCCTTTGTGTGGGATGTGACGGAAAATCCATTTTAACACATGGAGAGCGTGAAAACACACGGACGGGACCGGGGCCCACGGGCATAATCAATAATCAACTATTAATCACATATAGCAGGTTCTTATATATCATTAAATAACTTGCCAGAACAAGCCCAGAAACTAAGAAATCATCATTACATAAATCAGTCAATCAAATTTATTTTCCTCCTGGTGAACACGGCGCTCATCGTTTTTTGGCGAGAGGTCGATTCGTGTCTCACTTCCACTTCTGTGTGAGCCGTCCGTCGGCTGTGTGGAGGAAGGGTCAAACAATATTTGTCACCGATATTTTTTTTCTGCTGGATATTTTTTCCCAGCTTCACGTTTTATACATTGCACGCACACACGTCTGGCAGCAGCGCAGAACAATCAGTACCAATGCTGGTGTATCTGAACATGTCATATCTCCGTTTAGCCTGAAAAGTGGAAGTGGAAACTACTGGTAAATGTTAGTGTCATTTCCATTTTGTGTCAATCGAAACCTTCTGAATTCAACATGCACACCAAAGCTATTTACCACAGCATTATTACAGCGTAAAGTATTACTCTTATTACCAATTAATCTGTCAATGATTTATTTAATTAATCAATGACTTATTTAATGAATAAATTATTCTTTAATTAAGGTCCAAAAATGTGTGGAAAACCTCAAAAGTTCTGAAAGACCATGTTGATGTTCCCACACATCAAAAGTACAAAACCCAAATGTTTTTTTTACATTTTCAATTATACAAAGCTGAGAAAGAGTTGTTGTTGATACATTTCTTGTCATTCTAGTCATCGATTAACTGACGAATAGTCTAAGTTCAATAAAGTTATAACAGTTATGGAAAGGCAAATAGAAATAGTGAAAATTATCTAAAAACATTCAATGTTTTGTCATCCCTTAAGACAGACAATCCCGGCACTGAAAGGGTTCCTGATATAGGTTTATAAAACAAAAATGTAAATATTTAGTTTGTTTCTTACTGCTTGCAATAGTAGCATACAGTGTGGCAAGTTCTGCAGACCTGAAACTTGATTATTTGCTGTCACAGAGTGAATATGAATGTACTGCTTTAGAGGGATCATTAGACACCGTACCCGTGACATTATTTGGAAAAATTAAACATGCGCGTTCAAAGGCTTCCGTCAATTTAACTGGCCATCTCTAATGACCCTAACCTGTTCTGGAGGGGGTGTTTGATGTAGGACTCTGGGTTCACAATCTCTTGTCCAGTCTCCTCAGCTCCATCTTCATCGGGCAGGGTCGGACTTGAGCAGGTTTCCTAAAAGGCAGTGAGGTAGAGGTGAGATACATATAAGGGAGGCAGGCAGTGGGTTTCTATAATTATTATTAATACTATTATTATAATAATTATAATAATAATAATAATTATTATTATTATTATTATTATGAATTACTCTGTAATCGTAGTATGACATCTAATCTCTGATTTAACGACTTCCCAATTGTTGATTACAAAGGGGAACCCTTCTTCAGCCATGGCAGTCGACGGTGGTACATTTAAATACAAGTCAATATTTAGAAAGAGCCCATCGGACAAAACAAGGTGGTTTATAATCTCAAACGAGATTCTCTCCAAAATAAAGTCGAATTATCGATTTTCTTTTTAATCCGTGACGTAGGCGTTAACGAGTGAAACCCGAGATGAACATCTGGAGCACATCCCTCCGTTATGTGGAGTCACAGTTTGGCTTCAACGTTGACGTCACCGCTCGGGCCAACTTTTACCCAGTAACGTTACTGGTGGCAACATACTTGGGAAAGTGTTAACTTCACCGTGAGGCCGGATCCCCGGATGTTTGTTGATGAACGCACTTTCCATTCATATAACCGATCCGCCAGTTTAAACCGCAACGCTAAAGTTAACGTAGCTTAATACAAAGTATCCTCTGTGACGCGACACCACACTGTCGGACCCGGTCTTCAATCCGGCGAGCATTTCATACACCAAGGAGTGTTTATTTGGGGGGGAAACTACTTTTAAAACTGCCACTTTAGCTTTCTTACCATCATCTGCCGTTAGCTGAAGTGAACCAACTAACGTTAGTCAGCCACCAAAGTGAACAACACGCATCGTAGAGGTCAGCAGTGAGCACCGTCAACCAACTTTGACAGCTGAAAGTGAAGTCACAAAAACACCCTGGTATTTCTATTTGAGGGCTCGTATCGCATGCCGAATTCACTGGTAGTTCACAATAGTCACACTTGTCTTGAATAATAACTACTCAGACAACTACTATTGCGGTTAACCGAAGTAATGTCTCAGTAACTCATTTTGTAATGGCTCTCTTGCGCAAAGGTGAACGGCACGTCGGTGAGCTGTAACGTTCACGTCAGCCTTCAGGCGGGGAGATCTCCACACACGAGCGGTGCTCTCACGCTCAGGAGACAGACACACTTCAAACTGTTCAAAACAGTAAAATGCGATCGTAACAACTCCCAACTTCCTTTTGAAGACAAGTGTTTAAAGTTACACGTCAACTTTAAACGTGAACCCGGCCTGTGAAGCCCCCCACGCCCCGCTGCAAACGTTTTTAAATGTTCTCCCGTGAAAGCACTCACCGGTTCGGCAGTCGCCATCTTAAAAATCTCTGTTGTAAAAAGTTCCCGTTGATTGGGCCGAGCCGCGCGACGTGACGGCGCCGCCGCGGACATGCGCAGTGAGCCGCCGCTGGCTGGCTGCTTCCACGCGACTCCACCCCTCCGGCAGACGAAGGCATGGCGAGCACCGAGGCTAGAAGGGAGTGTGAGACAGAGGGCTGCAGCAAGGACGCCAAACTCCAGTGTCCCACATGTATCAAGCTTGGTATTCAAGGCTCCTATTTCTGTTCCCAGGTACTGCTGCGTTTTCGGCTTGTCCAGTTTAAACGTCGGCTGTAGCCACACGCACACACCTAGGCCTTTCTGTGTCATCACGCGGCTGCTAACTGTCAAGCTAGGTAGACATGTGCAACTGTGAGGGGCTTTGTGAACCGCTAATAACGTATTTGGATAACGTTAACGAATGCTTTCTGGCGGCGACATGTACAATTTCCAGAGGAGGACTAACGTTAATGCTTTCATTCATCCTCACTGAGCCTGCATCCGCAGCTGTAGGCCGAGGGGGGTGGGGACGTTTAAGCTAGCTAACTGTCGGCTGATTAGCTCAAGTGAGTCTCCGGTGTCGTCCCTTGCTCAAAACGGGAAAAAAAGCCTAATAGTATGGGGCTCGTTTGCTGACAGCGTACAACTGTGTGACATAATGTGCATTTTTTTTTTATTGGTGCCAGGCGTTGTAATGATGCCGTAGACTGAAAGGAATGACTGGCTGTGAAGTGCCACATAATTAATGTTGCGTGACAGAGCGTTTGTTGTCACGATGGTTGACCCTCAGACTCTCTCTCTCTCTCTCTCTCTCTCTCTCTCTCTCTCTCTCTCTCTCTCTCTCTCTCTCGCGCGCGCTCTGAGACCCCACTCACAAATCTGTCAGTTCAACGATGGCTTCCCAAACGACAACACCTCACACTTGGATTGAGAGAAGCTACTTCCCTGTCCTCTTATACAGACGTAGTACCGATGGACCCACTGTCAATACAGTTCGTCTTTCACTTCAATACCAAGAGGGCTTGGAAGAAGTCGTGTGAATCACACTTGACAGTTGCTGCTTTTTGGGGGGCACATTTTTTTTTCTTCTTGCAGACACTGCATTGGAAAAGTCTGCCAACAAAGCATTAAACATTAAACTACAGCAAGTGCTCTCTCAGCAGAAGGGCCCTGCTATGTTCTCTGAGTCAAAAGCTTTATAAATAGTTGGGTTGGGTTGGCAGTTTAAATTATCTTGCGGTGCCACGGTATTTGACCCTGGAGGTCTTTGCTGCGGTTGCAGTTTTGTGGCTACGCAACCTGACCCCGCTTTCTATATTTCCCCGTCTCTCTTCCTCTGCTGTTGACTGTCCCAACAACATAACCCCATTGAGAGGAGCAATACATGGCAGAGTGATGGGTTCAAAGGTGTATTTGTGAAAATCTCTACCCTTTTTTTCGGGCACTTTCTATGGTGCACGGTCTGTCACGGTGTGCACGTAACATCGTTTTTTGTTGGGTTTGAACATTTAGTGAAGTGAACGTTTGAGCTCAATCACATTGCACGTCCCCATTTAGGGTTTCTCTCTGTTTCTGTTTTCATTTCCAGGAATGTTTCAAAGGGAGCTGGGTGTCTCACAAGTTGCTGCACAAAAAAGCAAGTATGTATTACTGCTCGTTGTCAGTTGTCAGAGTTTTAAAATATATATATATATATATATATATATATATATATATTTTTTTTAGAAAGCAACATTTTAAACAACATTTTAAACCTGTTCAATTAGTGCTCGTTTTGAAAGTCAAGATACACGCCTTCACTGTGAACTGACGCGGTGGTGCCAGATGCTTCAGATGCCTTGTGCTGTGTTTTGTCAGAGGAGGACAAGAACCAGGATGAGTCCAAGAACTGTGTGGAGAATGACATCAACACAGACCCGTGGCCCGGCTACCGCTACACGGGGAAACTACACCCTCACTACCCACTGGTAAGTTCTCGCTGTTTGTAAAGCTCTGGGCTATGAGTTGGAACGCATTCTGCCATGCGTCAATTTATTAAGTGAAACATGGAAAGAAGGCTCGTGTGTGCGGACATGCAGAAGCGATGACACCCTTTTTGTTCCCAGTTGGTTGCACTCAGTGGCGCTAAATTGATTTGCACATTTATTTTTTTTGGTCTCAATTTTCCCGGTCATTAAAAAAAAAAAAAAAAAAAAAAACCCGCAACCACGGTAACAACTGGGAATAGATTATCTCTTTTTTTTTTTTTTTTATGTTTCACCACAATGTTTTAAATGTCAACTTCTCTCTTGCGACACAATTGTGAGCTGAAAGGTAAGAATGTAGTCGGACAGGTTACATCACCTACCTTAAGTAGGGATGATGAACAGTCCTTGCTACACGCCACACCGTAGAGTTAAAACAATGGAAAAATCCCAAACGGAGCCATATACTGAGACCTGTCGGTGCATATTTTTTCCGAATGTGTCAGAACAAATTGCCTCATAAAGAATGGAGGACAACCCTCGGGGGTATGGGGGGGGGTGAACGGACAGAGAGTAACAGGGAATTATAAAAATATGGTGGCTTGCATCAATTACTTCCTTATCCATGTGCCGATTTATGTGAATTCCATCATGTTTCTGTCCTCCCCTGGCTCCCTGCTGTAGACTCCCATGAGGCCCGTTCCCGGTGACATCCAAAGACCTGACTATGCCGATCACCCCAGAGGTACCTGTGCTCTTTTCTCAACGAAATATGTTTTCAGCTGATTACATTGGCTCATCGTCCACTTGGGAAACTTTGGTATCTTCTTTAAAACTGCAAAAAAAACAACTATTGTTTTCCTGGAAGCATAAACATAACATCCTGGCATCCCCAGAAACATTTTGTCATGTAGAAATGCGAAATGCATGCAGAAGTCTGAGATATGAGGTATTTGCATACATACCAGTATTTATTTACGTTTTTTTATACAAATACATTTTTGGCCTTTGCGACTCCATAAGTAGTAAAAAGACAAAAAAAGAATTGTGATTCTAATGCAAATTGACTCTTTTTTTTTTTTCGGCGGGTATCGGCAAGTTCCGATAATCATGTTATCGCACCATTTCTCAGCTGTGGTCGAAATCGATGATGGAATTATGTGACGAGCGAGCCGTCTCGCTTCTTTCTCATGTCTGTCGAAAGTGTCACCCATCTGGGCAGGTGCGAGCGGAGAGAGTGTAGCGTCAGCCAGCACTAACAAAATGTGAGCAATTTGGCACTATTACACAATTACATAAATCTGTAAATCTAAATAAAAGACAGGTCTATTCTGTCTGTATTTGTTCATGTTTCACAAAAGGGATTTAACCTGAACCAGGCCATAGATTCATGCAAGGTTAGTAGTATAAAGCTGTTAAAAAATATGAATAATATGTATATTCTTTTGTTTTTAACACACTGGTATTGGATTGGCACACTGTGTCGGCCAATGCACAAGTTCAGGTATCGGGAGAGAAAATTGAGGGCACATTCTGCACGCTGTTGAGGGCCTGTCTCGGTTTATTTCAATAGTAGACAAAGCAGTCATCCATGCATGTGTCTTGTGTTTTTTTTCTTTTCTTACGTGCTGTGCAAACAGGACAGTCACACATTTGCACCCTTATTATGTGGTTTGAGCAATTGGCTGACAGCTGTACACAGCTACAGAGTAAGATGTGTATTCTCAGTGGGATTCATAGTACTAGTATCATGTAACTGGATTTAGTTCGGTTCAGTATTACGACAAAAAATAAAAAAATATGGCTTTTTCTTCTTTTTTTTTTTCATTTCTGAGGAGTTCTTTGCACGTACATTATATTTTCATGCAATTCGTCAGTTCCTGTTTTAGTATTTTAACTGGAATCCATGTCGCTCAACACCTCGTTCTCGTACGCTCGCCTCCAACTGTTCCACATTTATTTTAGGGAAACGTAAACCGCTCTGCTGTCACGCTGTTTTAATGACCAGGTGTTAATAATTATAAGACACCTATAATTGTAACCTGGTATATTTACCTGGTCTTGGTTTCTCTGGGAAAGACATTCCGTGTGCAACCATGGCAACCTCTACATCCTTGTCATCTGGCTGCATAGATCCATACTCAGGTAGTCATGGTTACAGTCTCCTTTCATTCCTCCTGCAACGCCTTCTCGGGGACTGAAGCACAATTGTTGCAGGCTAATGTTTTTCATTGAGGCACTGTTACTGAGCTCAAGTCAAATCTGGAATAGTTTTTATTTATTTATTTTCACACATTAAATGGTGGTTATTACCTCAAATAAACCCGTAGGGCAAGTGGAGCACACAATTCTGAGGACATAAAAATGTGCTCACTCTGTGATTCTCATGCCTTTCTTCTATCCTGAGCAGCTGTATCAAAGCGTAAGTAAGTCTAATTGATTGTTGCACTCGCACTGTCGGCTCCGCGGGTCAAAAGGAGGGCTGTATTAACACAAACCTGTCTAACGTCTCTGTTGCCAGGCAACTGTTCGTGTTCATCCAGCAGTCATCTTGTTGAGTTGATGAATTATAGATCAGCGACTCGTTGATGACTCCGGTGCCTTGAACACTATCTGGTTAAATACGGCCCTTAATGTGCTTTTCAGGCCAAGATATCTGAATCTTGTGTAATCGGTAGTTAAACTGCCGGCGGTCTGACGCGTCGCCAAGCCGACTGCACCGACGCCTGCGCCTCTGTTCTTCTCCGTCCAGCATTAACAGTCCTGCTCCGTCCCCCTCTTGAGTTGACAGTGCGAGTGCCATTACAGCCTGCCTCTGCTCAGGTGCTGCTGTCGTACCTCATCCTGTGTAGGAGCAGCTAGTTGTCCCCTAGTACCGTAGCGCTGCAAAGCTTTTAACGCTGGTTAGAAACGTGGGATTCAAGAAATGTCGTAACAAAAGAAACGCTTGAGTTGTCAACCATTAGGAAAAAAGGGCCTTGACTTTTGATAACGGGATTTGAAAGACGACGTCGACGTGGCGCGCCTCGAGCAGTCTTAAAGCAAGGAGTTCCACTGAAGTCAGACAGGAAAGGCAATCCTTTACTTTTCACTGCCGAGGGACTACAGATGCAAATTAGCTGAAAGCTATAATCTGTTACGGCGCATCAAATGGTGGACGTTATGTCTTCAACTGTACATGGTCCCTTTTTGTAAAAATGTAAGAAAAAATATTATTGAAGTCCCTTTTTTTTTTTTCAAATTTGGAAATGTGGTTACTGGTTGGAAATCCACCGTTAGTTATCACCTTTTTATGTTCATTCATTTTTTTCACAATGTAGATATAACAACAAATCCGATCGTTTCAAACCCAGTCTCTGACTCGAGACGTGGCAGTGACAGTCATGTTGAGAGTGTAAAGAGCAGGTTTTGGCTCCATGTTTTTCTTTTAAAGATGTAGTGTAACTGCAAAATGACAGACGGGTGACGATGCTTATCCCGTCTCACAACCAAATGACTTGTCGTCAACTGTCACCTATGACGTAAAAACAAAACCAGGAGTTTTGTAACTCTGGTCCGAGTCGAGGCTGCGGCTAACAGTTGACGGACTTCCGACAGGTCCCGTCTGAGTCGGCTCCTCGGCATCGCCGGAGCGCCGACGTGTGAATGACGCCACTGGTCTGTCCTCGTTTCCTTCACACAGGGATATCTGAGTCGGAGCAGTTTCTGAAGGGGACGTCGCAGATCAAGATCCTTTGTCCCGAGGACATCGAAGGCATGCGAGTCGTGTGCAAGGTAACGTTGACGTCGCGGTGTTGCCACGGTTTGCGATTTTTGTTGTTCGTTTTTTTTTTCCCCCATTTAACGTTGGCTTGTTATTCGCAGCTGGCGCGAGAAGTCCTGGACATCGCAGCCTTGATGGTGAAAGCGGGTGTTACAACAGAAGAAATCGACCACGCTGTGCACCTGGTATGTGCACTCACTTGACCGACGTAGCCTTAAAAGCACCTACACGAAGGGGGGTGGGGGGGGTCCCCCCTCATCTTCAGTACATCTAATCCTTTACTTGTCTTACTATCGCTATAGCCAACATGCTTTGTCTATTCAGGCTTGCACAGCCAGGAACTGCTACCCTTCCCCTCTCAACTACTACAACTTCCCCAAATCCTGCTGCACGTCCGTCAATGAAGTCATCTGCCATGGCATCCCAGACCGAAGACTATTACAAGAAGGAGATATTCTCAACGGTATGCTCACTGCACCACACATTACATGGTTTGACAAGTTTTTTTTAGATTTGCAGTGGCTCATTTTATTTATTTATTTAACTTTCTTGACTGTTGCATCCCCAACAAACGCACCTCCTTTTTAGTTTTTGAAACTCACTATTGTCACATTCTTGATTTCAAACCCGGCTCAAGAAAGTTGAGCTAAGTTTGGATGCAGGGCAATGTTTTATTTAAGAGGGTGAAGTAGAAGGGGAAAAAAAGAAAAAGAAGAATCCTCCTCCATGACAAATGGTTGTACCGGCATCCTGAAATGGTGTCAGCGGGAGTTTGGCCAATTTTAGTCTCTTTATGAATATTTCCGCGAAGGCAATGTCTTCCATCCACCACTCCCCTCAGAGCGTCTGATGGAGCACTTGCCAACAACTCATCTCTCGCTGCGTGGTCCCGACAAGACAAATTGTTTCATTAACCTTTAGCAGTGGGGATTTGCCTGTCAGTTCTGCTGCTCTCTCTATTTCTAAATAAGTGGGAGAAGTCCCAGTTTGCCCAGCAGCAATTCCAATTTCATCAGCAGAGACACATTTTGGTTTGGCCTCGCTAACGTGTCGACGTTTTCCCCCAAAACGCACCGTGACGTTTTCAGGTTGTTCATAACGGTGCCTTCCTTTGTGTTAGACACAATAGAATCTAGTGTCATGCAACACAATGGCTCTGACGCATTCACCGTCTCCCCCCATGCGCAGTGGACATCACCGTCTACCACAACGGTTTCCATGGCGACCTCAATGAAACCTTCTATATCGGCGAGGTGGATGAAGAGGCAAAGAAGCTGGTTCAGACCACATACGAATGCCTTATGCAGTCCATCGACTCAGGTAGGAATCCATTTTCTTTCATTGTGCTGATGATGTCCGTCATGACCCCACCTTCACCGCACTTTGTCTGGAGTTTTGTGCACGCCTACGTCATTGTATGGATGGGCTAGTTGGGGTATAGTCGGATATCTGTATCAGCATGTCGAGTTAAAAAGACACTGCAGGACAGAGATGCAGAAGATTCATTTGAATTAATTAAGAAACTGTGTTGGCATTACCTAGTTTGTCCACCAGAGAGCACTGACTTTTCAGAGCAGGTTGAGATTGAATGGTCATTTTTTTTTACCTTGGAAGATACATTTTTCATGTTTCTGACCCGTTTCCAAGGTCAGCAATGAACTTTCTATCTCAACTTTGAGGCTAACGTGGACAAAGTTGTAGTATTAATTCTGTAACTGGTCCTTTTCAAAACATGTATACTTATTCTATCCGACATTTTGCCAATAAGTAAATATATATATATTTTTTTTAACTAAACTATCTGCCCCAGAATTTCAGTGTCCATCAGGCTATAAACTACAGTTCATATATATATCCAATGCATATAACCCTCATGCTTCCTGTTGTTACAGTGAAGCCTGGCATTCGCTACAGAGAATTAGGTAACATCATTCAGAAGCACGCTCAGGCCAACGGCTTCTCCGTGGTGCGGAGCTACTGCGGCCACGGCATCCATAGACTTTTCCACACCGCTCCCAATGTGCCACATTATGCCAGTGAGTAGTCGGTTGTTTTAAATCTCTTGAAAGTCAACCATGGATCGTCCCGCTCTCCCTCTTACGACCGGATGATTTCCATTTTCATTAATTTCCTAGAAAACAAAGCAGTTGGAGTAATGAAGCCCGGCCACGTGTTCACCATTGAGCCCATGATATGTGAAGGTGAGTGTAACTGCACTTTTGTATGAATAGTGTGAACAACAATAGGGATAATTATAAGGGATAATGGTCATTTCAATTGGTATAGATGTGACATAATTGGCTCAATTATATATAACAAATTAAAACAGTAAAGCAAGGCCAGAGTGTAAAGTACTAGATCCCACCGCCGTCTATGTAAACCACAAATCGCTGAACTTTTCAGAAGCAAGGAAAGATGTTTTCGTCTTCGTCACATTGCATTCACCAGATAATTTATTGCGGTTGTAAATGGTTTATTTGGCTTCAGAACAAGGTTGTGTTCTCAACCCATTTAAAAAAAAAAAAAGAAAAGGTGTGGTTTTTGAAAAATTGGTAACTGTTGCACTCAAACCTTGATTTCTTGACTGGCTCACAAGGGGTTGACTGACGCGTAACATAAAACGGGTCATTAAAATCTTAAAAAGCCACTCTAACCTCTCGCAGGTATCCAGCAGTGTTTGTTGCTGCCACTCTATTTAATTGATGCTCTGTAAGCCAAAGCCGTGTGTCACATCCTCAGGTGGCTGGCAGGACGAGACGTGGCCCGACGGCTGGACGGCGGTGACCAGAGACGGGAAGCGCTCGGCTCAGTTCGAACACACCCTGCTGGTGACGGAGACCGGCTGCGAGATCCTCACCCGCCGCATGGAGGACAACGGTCGCGCTCACTTCCTCAACCAAGTGTAGGCCGGACTTGAGCGCACCAAGGACTGGACTTTCCAGACACTGACACCCAGCACCTCTGGGCCTCACACAAGCGCGCGCACACACACACAAACATACACACGTATACATACACACACACACTCACACACACACACTCCATCTCAAACTAGAGGCACCACCCCTTGAGCTCAGTTTTACTGCGGCGCTCATTGTTCTTTGAATTAAATATCGGTTCCTCAAATTAAATGGAAGTACTTGAATGTGTCTTATATTACACGTGGATCGCTTTATTAGTGAAAACTGTATCCTCTGAAGGAAACATGAACGTATTCATGAGATTTGGTTTTGCTTAGTGGTCGGGCTCGACATCAGGCCTGTTTTCAACCTCTGGGTCGTGTCACCCAGTGTTTCTTACTGGCTGGCTAGTTGTTGTCTGTGGTGTGTGTGTGCGTGTGCGTGTGTGTGTGTGTGTGTGGTGCTCAGGGCAAATCCAACTAGTACGCCATGCTTTGCATCTTTTCTTTCAACCTCTGCTAACTTAATCACAATTCATATGAATTTCCCAGAGACGGATCGAAAAGAATCAGCAATACTAAAGAAAAGAAGGAGGAGGCTTCCTGGAAACTGGGTCAACAAGTCTCACAGCCTCAACGACTAGCAACTCAAAACATCTAGAAAATAACCCTAGGTTGAGAAACGGTTCTCGATTTAAGCTTAGATTCTAGCCAACAAAAATTGTCCTCTGGCACTTTTTCTCCAACAGAAGCAGAGTTCAACGACAGAAATATCTAAAGGAGCATTTTAGGAAATACACTTGTTCACTTTTTTTTTCTCCATAGTTTAATGAGAAGATCGATACCACTATTATGATTGTCCCTTTCTATATTTAACTGCAACCAGAAGACAGCTAGCTTAGCATAAAGACAGGAGGAAACGGCTAGCCTGCGTCTTGAAAGCACAATAATTTTTTTTCGTACAAAAAAATGTAGTGAAAAACATAACTCCTTAAAACCACAAGTTGTAAATTTGACTTTTTTTCCTCTTTTTTTTACACTTTTCTGTAGGGTTTAAACAAGACTGTTTGTTGTAATAAATGTTAATAACCTATTAATGAAGTTTCAATGTGCTGGGAGGTGGATTTTGTTAGCTTTGGACAGAGCCAGGCTTACCGTTTCCCGTCTTTATTCTAAGCTAGGCTATGCTAAGCTAACCTCTCCTGGTTGTAACCTCATATTTAATTTACAGATATGAGAGTTGTATTACTCATCAACTACTTCCTAGAAGGAAAGCAAAATTAGCACATTTCCACAAATGAACAAATTTCTGTACCGGTTGGTAAATCACATTAATTGATTGTATTATTGCTCCACGTTAGCATGTTAGCCTGTTAGCTAACCACAGCACAGGGGCAACGGTCACTGTCCTATCTACCTGGTGACGTGTGCAGTAGTAGCACTTATTACTCTTCACTCAATGGTCATATCCATCTGGAATGTGGCTATTATTAGCACACAGTCAAGTTTTCCGGTTGCCAGGAGAATAGTGACGCAGCCACAGAGCGCTCTGCGTAGCTTCCCAGGAAGAGGGCGACGTCACCGAGCACAGTCTCTCCGAGCCCTGAGCCTGTTGACCCTGCTCCGAGGAAGTCTCCCTCGGCGTCTCGCGTTGTCCGATAGCCCTGGTGTAGCAAATTGAGCCTTAATGTGTGAATCTAGGAATCAAAAACACGCCGGATATCTCAAGGCACGTTAACCCCTCATCTCGACGGTCACCATTTACCTTGACGTGGGGATTCTCCCGGCGTGAGCAGCGTTTCATTCTTTCTATTTTCAGAGGACTAATGTGATCACCGTTTTCTCTGCCATCTTTGTATTTCTTCTAATGGAGTAATAAATGACTCTTCTGTAGCTCTGTGTGGGCGAGTTTGTCCTTGGATACACCGGTGATCTGAATCCCGAAAGTGGTCCAATTCACCAGCCTTTTATTACTAGAAACGACTGTCTGGGTACCTGGGAGCCTTAACGCCCCTTTTTAAACTAAGGGGAGTACGATGGGGGTCGAAGCTGCTTTTGAAATTTGATTATGACCCTATTAATTTACTTCAAGCTACATTAATTGTGACTGTATCAGTAAACCTTATATTTCATAACGTTAAAATGTAGGTTCTCTGCTTCTCTAAACATACATGACTCTATTAAGGGGCCATACACATGACTTTATAGCATTTAGTCTGCAGTGACTAATGAATGGTAATTCATGCCGTGGACAGAGGTTGGCTGGAGTTCAGCAGAAATTAAGTACTCAAAGTGTTGTTGGCCATAATAACAAACATCAACAAACAATGGTACACATTTGAGAATCCTGGCAGCCATTTTGAATTGTAACAGAAAAAATGCAGGTGTCATTACCAATTTGTAGGGTGGATTCACAAAGGATGGATTGCAGCTGCTGCCCCCGTCTCAAGGTCCGCTTCACTAAAGATATTACACTGATATTACAGGGAAAACGCCCATTACGTATTGCAGCAGAGTGCAATATGCCCTTTTTTTCAAACAGAGCGAGAGGGAACAAATAATGTGTTTATTCGTTTACATAAACGTATTTCATCGTTCATTTTTTTTTTCTCATGTATTTTAAAAAATGACACGTCGGGGAGTTTTATATTTTTCATGACAACTGTTATTACACCCTGTCACTGCCTTCCTAAATAAATGCTTCACTGTAACCGCGTTTGGCTACTCGCGCTGATCTTTGTGAATTGGACTGTTTTTGCAATGAGGCTCATCTGCATAGAAAAGGGGCCAGTCGTCTGCATATAACCTCATTTAAATACACGCAAACACCACAAAGAATCTGTCTTTTTTTTTTTTTTTCCTACTCGCGAAAGGTCCTTTTGTGAATTTTCCCCTCGGTGTGCAAAACCGACACTCACACATGCTCAGTTCTCGCAGTCCAGAAACCTCACCTCATGTCCACAAAAAGCCCAACTGAAAACCAGAAGTAGTTTCAGATTGAATATCCCCATGACGCTAAAAGGCCCACAGTCCCTTTGAGCCATTCATTTTTAGGATCATGTGTCCTTCACGTTTTGCCTCAAAGACAGTAGAAAAAAAACAACTAACTTTTAGCTTCTGGGTTCAGCATGTACTGAGCTGTTGGGGAAACATGGCCGCTGACATGTTCCGCCTAATCGAGTATGACACCGCCGAGTACAAGCAAGTCGTTGCAATCCTCTCGAGCCCGCTCCAGTTTGAGTCAACTTTTTCTTTTCTGGGGGGGAACGAAGGCGCATCACCCGAGCCCGGAGAGACGCTTGCGTTCGCAGTGAAAACTTGACTAAAACCAGCCCTGTTCTCAAATCCTTCAGGGAGAATAATCAAGAGGATTCTCTACAACGCGTTGGAGCAGGCTCGTTTCACTTCGTCTGCTCGGCCTTTCGGCGCGCTCTCCCGCGACTTCATTCACCGGGCCTCGATGTCCGAGCTGCTCTCGATTAAAGAAGCACTCGAAATCCTCGTCGATTTAAAAAAAAAAAAAAAAACGACCCTCCGGCCCTGATGCCGTTCGAGTGTTTGTGCTTGTACTACCTCATTATTCATTCAGCCGAGATCAAAGAATATTTCACAATAATCTTGTTGTGGTTCCTCTGTCCCCCCCCCACCCCGCCCCTCCCATTCACACGGTGTTCTCGCTGCCTATGCGCGTACCTTTGGGTGGGGGGGGGCGAAACGCTGATCAAAGAGATGTCTGGCTGTGTATTGTACAAATAAAACACTCAAACAGGGAATTGAAAGATTATTTATTAAACTGAGCAGTGTAGACGCGGAGTGAGATTCCTGTGCTTCCTTCCCTTCTAGAACTGAAGGACGACACGGATGCTGGAAGATGAAGATTGGGTTAGATTGTTGTTGTTTTTCTTTTTTTAACTGACTGAATTAGAGCTCCTCTTTGAAGAAAGACCTTGTGTGACCCCGTATGGTGCACAATTCTTATGAAACCCTGTCTCAGGCATCTCAGCTCTGTCCTCAACAGAGGGCAGCAGTGACGCAGAACGCCTTCAACAGACCGAACCCAGAGGGACGCTGGATCACTGCGTATGTTGACAAAAAAAATAAAAACTTCAAAAATCTATCTTAAACGGAGACTTACCATTTCCCGGCATGCATGAGATCAAAACCGTCAGTGATCTTCTCAAAGGGCAGAGTGTGAGTCACAAACTCATCCACTTTGAGCTTCTTGCTCATGTACTCCTCCACCAGTTTTGGAACGCTGTCAACACTCTTGTATCCTGGGAAAAGTGTAAATGAGCTCATTAAAGTAGTGGTTGCACATAATTTATTTTTTTATTTTTTTATTTTTTTTGTCTATGCTTGCAGGGGCCCACGGCAGAATGCTGAAGAACAAGCGTTTACAAAGTATAAGTGTGCATATGTGGATGTGAGTTGAGCTATTTGTCAGCTCCTTTCATTTACAAAAGAGGTTTCTTTTTGTTCATTCTTTTTTTTTTTTATGTTGAAAAAGATATCCGGTTTATAAAAGTTTAACAAAACCGAGGAATGCTTGCGTCGAGGGGACGAGTAAATACTTACGTAACAGCCTGGCTTCGATCCAGTGTCACAAAGCAGTTATTGTAGAAAACTGATGACTGGTTTCCTCTGTGCTGTCTATGTGCTCATTATGGACAGTGTGTTTACGCTCCCAGGGCTGTGTGCTCTATGACTCTCACTCCTTGGTCACATGTTCAATGCATGTTAGCCTTGGTCAATATGTGCACAGCTTATAGCCTGCTGATATTGTTGATACTGTTATACTCCTCAACACACCCTTTAAATTTGCATCCAGATCATTCATAACTCCACTGTGAATTTTTGACGTTCAAACTGCATTTTAAACATCCGTCTACCCCTCGTTCTATTGCAACGTGAACTGCGAAGATGGCCCCTACCAATCGCTTACAATGTAAATCTATATCAAGAGAGACGAGTTCAAATAAACCGTTTCTGGTAGAAAGCCCTGAAGGCAAACTCCTCTTGAGGGCACGGGAATGTCTTAGCCAAACTGTCTTAACATGTTGAATTAGGAACCTCCTCACATCACATCGTCCCAAAAACAACTAATTCCCAAAACAACTAGCTTGGTACCTCCAAAGGCAGTGCCTCTCCAGGTGCGTCCGGTCACCAGCTGGAAGGGCCTGGTGGAGATCTCTTGTCCGGCTGCTGCCACTCCGATGATTACGCTAGTGCCCCATCCTTTGTGGCAGGCCTCCAGGGCGGCCCTCTGCCCCCAAGAGACAATATCACATCAACCGAATCCAAACAGCACTTGGACGCGACCACAACCTCACCCTAATATATTTGGATATTTGCTCAAATGTGTTTATCTTACATTTATTCTTTTTTTAAAGGCCTTTGAGCGGGATGGTGTGGAGGTGGTTTTACCATATTCATTAGTGTCATGTGGTTATTTAGCTTGCACAAGTAAATTGTTTCATAGGGGAGATGGTCAATAAAATGGAATTATTAATTCCCCACTCACCATGATTGTCACATTGCCCACACATTCAAAAGAGTAGTCCACACCGCCATCGGTCATCTCTACCAGGACCTCTTGGATCGGCTTGCCGTGGTCCTTTGGGTTCACCACGTCGGTGGCACCGAACTCTCGGGCGGTTTCAAACTTATTGGGGTTGAGGTCGACTCCAATAATCCTGGCTGCCCCGGCTGCTTTACAGCCCATGATTGCTGCGAGGCCCAGTGCCCCCAGGCCAAACACCGCGCAGGTGGAGCCGGCCTCCACCTGGGTTAGGGTTAGAGGCAGATACAGGTCAGAACATTCCGTAAACGGCAGTCCTTTATATTTGGGCCAATTCATCCAGCAGATGTTCAGACAATTCACTGGGTAAGTTAGAAGTTAGCACTGGAGGAAAAGTCAGGGGATCACCAAAATCATTCGGCTTCATCCTCTGGGAACCATGAATGTCAACATCAAATTTCATGGCAATGCATTTAATAATTGTTGAGATATTTTGGTCTTAAACAAAGCGTTGGATCGACCGACCCAACATTGCCATCCCAAGACCAAAACTAAATTTCGAAACCATTTTTAAGTAGCAAAGCAACCGCAATTTTTCTATTCATTCGACCCAAATGACCCACCAAACCACGGCATACAGTACTCTGCAGCGTAGAATTGACAAAGTATAGATGTTCCTGTGTTTGGTTGCCAATGAAAGGATTCAGCGAGTGTTGCATTGACGACGATCGATCCCTGTGGTTTCCTGTGACGTTGCCCCGGTAATCAGCTGAGAATCCCATCTACACAGAGGGGTAACCGAGGACCAGTCGCAGCACAGTTGACATCAGCGGCGGCGGACTCACCTTGGCAGTGTTTAGAGCAGCTCCGTAACCCGTGGTGATGCCACAGCCCAGCAGACACACCTTGTCCAGAGGGGCCCTGGGGTCAACTTTAGCGAGGGAGATCTCAGCCACCACAGTGTACTCGGAGAATGTGCTACAGCCCATGAAGTGGAAGAGGCTCTTGCCTTTGCAGGTGAAACGGGTCGTCCCATCTGGCATCAAGCCTTTGCCCTGAGTGAGCCTGGGGAACGAGACACAAGCGCAGATCTGACAGCTGATCAGCTGCACGAGGCAAGACTTTTGTTAGTCAGGAACGGATTTGCGCATTTACCTGATCTTTTGACACAAGTTGGTTTTGGGGTTCTTACAGAACTTGCACTCTCCACACTGTGGGATATACAAGGGTATGACCGCGTCCCCTAAAACAAAAAACAAAAAAAGCATGTTTCAGTCAAGCATTCACATTGGGTGCAGCAACCCTTCATGAAAAGAAGTGAATCGGAGAGATTGGGGAACCTGGCTGAAACTTGGTGACTCCCTCTCCGACGCTCTCCACGATGCCGGCTCCTTCGTGGCCCAGCACTGCAGGGAAAACTCCCTCTGGGTCGGACCCACTGAGAGTGTAGGAGTCAGTGTGACAGATCCCTGTGGCCACGATCTGAAATACAGAGCTGTGATCTGATCCATGCTCGATCCGCTTATTACATGCTCTTAACCGAAGACAAAGACTTGCTGCAATCGATCAGTTTTACGAATCAAACGTTTTTAGTAATTCATTTAAATCCTCTTACTCAATTTTCTGATGAGTGAGAATTTCTTTAAGTAGGGGTTATATTACTGATGTGAAGATTGTGTTAATATAACGAGAATATCTTTCTCGTTCGTGGTAAATTATGCATACAGTAACAATAAAGCAAATTCTTCTCTTGTCCAACATATAACCGGAAATAACTAAAAGGTGTAAAATACACTGTAGTGTTTGACTGCACATACACTAAATGAGGAAAAACTGACTACAGATAAGCTTTCAGGTGGAGCCGGTTATCATATGGTGTAGGTTATAAACATTATATACTGTAACTATTTGTATACAACTTCCATAGTTGCAGCACTGCCTTTAAATTCTTAAGTAAGAACACGTTAACTTAAGAGTTTGCAGAAACATAACGATCTTAATTCATCTTCCCCGTTCCGTTACCTTGAGGCGAACTTCCCCGCCTTTCGGAGGTGCCACCTCCACCTCCTCCATCACCAGAGGTTTCCCAGCCTCCCATGCCACGGCAGCTTTGCACCGGATGACCTACAACACAACATCCCACAGCTTCAGCTGGCTGATGAGAAAAATTCTGTGGACATGTAACCCCTTCGGTGCTCTCGTGGAGGCGGCCTCGAGTCAAATGGATGGAGGAAAACACATTGCTACTTCAAAAACAGAATCGGAGTCAGTTCGCCATCAGCTCCTCTTCTCTGTTTCTCAAGGGGCTGAGAATAACACGCCCATGAAAGTAATGTGTTCAAGGCAAACGTTGACCTTTCCCTCCCCCATTGTGCAGACATGTTGCAATGACAGGAAGCCTCAACTAAAGCTTGAGAAGGGTCGCCCAAGAAAAACAACAAAACTCTCCGACGACCTCTCCTGCCCTTTGGTAGATTGCGCACCAGAGGGTTTCTCATTCCAGTTAAATGACAACTCATGTTCCAAAATGAATAGCAGATTCAACCACACCCTCCAGACCCCCTCCCTCTTGTACTCTTAACTTTCCCTCTGCTCCACAAACGAACATGTTTGTGTTTGTAGAACAGCTCCAATCCGCTCAAACTTTTGCAGAAGTTAATTATTCTGATGTGAGGAGAAGCCAGCGTGCTTACCTTCCCTGCAGTTGCCATGCTGTTTCCCGAGTGGTTTCTCCTTCACAAGGGTGAGGCAAGAATGGTAGGTCTTATCTCAGTCTAGACCAAAGGTCACTAATATACAGATCCATGATCCAGATTCAAACCTAGGCGGAGAAGGAGAAAGAGCAAGCTCAAGTTGTGGCAGCGGCCGCGAGCTGCGGCCCAATATGATCAGAATCACATTGAACACATTAATAAACTGTCCAACAATGACGTAAACAGAAAGGGGAATAGAGTGGAAACAAGTGGCTTTAAAAACCGCAGATAAAGTCCCTGCACACACATTTTCTCTTTTTAGTAGATGAATATGATAGAATTTCGTGGCTTTTTTTGGGGTGAAGAACATCTATTTATTATTAGAGTATTTATTATTTATAACTCATCCAGTTAAATTTTAAAACTGACAGTAAATATTGTTGAGATATTATTCAATTGAACTTTCTTTATTTGATTTGACAGTCAGTTGTTGACAATATACCTGAGTTAATACAACTGCTAGGCTACTTCAACATGTATGGGACTAAATCATCACGCAAGTTAGACATTATTGTGATTTTTCAGACTTTTGCATGAGGACATTTTCTCGAACTGGACCTCGTTGAACATGAATTGAATACTGCTGGTCTAGATCAATCACTAAGGAGGGTCCTGCATGGTAGGCAAACCCTGCTTTGTTTCATGTATGTATCAGAACAACGGCTTGTATATCCCCAGTCCTAGGTCTTCTGGTTTCCCGCTTTCTGAAAGACGAACACAGACTACTTAAATTTGTGATTCCAGTTTTGTAATTATTAGAGGCAGGAGCAGCCCAGGTGGTAATCATTTTTATATCATGTCAGATTGTTAAGACTAACTCAAGGCAATCACAGCAAATCTAGTGTGACAACCTAAACGAGGGAATACACTTTTGTTTCCCCAAGATCATAACGATGAGGAATAATTGGATAAAACCATCCGCTCAACCATCAGTGCAAACAGAGAGCAATCGTGAACTGTAATTTCCTCTCTGTAAAATCTCACAGTGCCAAACATCAGCTATTATTATATGTACTTTTATGGTCTCATATCCTTTTTCATTTAGTGCCCCTGTTGTTCAACTGCAATATTGTATCCTTTATTATATATTCTTCAAGAAGCAGCAGCAGCACTGCTCGGGGACAAATCCTGGAGCCCATCTTAGCAGAATAATTACAATGCTGTCTACCAAGTTAAACAAACACTGATATAATTCGGCTAGTCTGAGTAGATCTGAGGGAAAACTGTTTGACTGACACTTTAAACATAGTTTAATCGAGCATTCAGAGGCATCACAGACAATGCTGTGGACGCGTAAATGCTGTGCCTGTGACATACAACACAATAAAACTAGAACAAAAACAAGAAAGTCACCGAGTTTATCTGTTTGTACCATTTATTTTGCTCTTTAAACAGTTTGATATGTTTAGCTTACGCTTATGAACACTGCAGATTGTCGTATATTTCAAGCGACAGTGATGTTGGAGTGATGATGAAGGAATCTCCGCGGACACTGTTCTTGCTGGTATAATGAAGTTTATTACAAACAAGCAACATATGTCAAGACGGGCGACATGTACACCCGGAGAGTCCCAAAGTCGAACAGAACTCTACCCGTCGGGGCTCTCCCGATCACTTATATATGGATGTTGTTTACGCCCCAGACTTGAGGATAAAATGACGTCACAAACAGGGCCCCCAATGAAATATATGTTTCGGATATATGTATACATTCTCCTCCATCCTCCAGGCCTAGAACATTTCCCAGAGGGGTCACCCAGCGGGCAACAGATGTGTAACATCAACAGTGGATCCAACATTTCAAAGTCCCGGGCTCCTTCACGTATGCTATCTTCATGCCTTATAAAAGCAAAATATACTACAAGATGATTCCCATAAATCTGACAAACGGATTAGTATTCAGTGCTCAGTCAGGCATGTGTAGTGTGCATAATTGAAAGAGTTTAGTTTATTATGTGCTTTGCATAATTTGTGTGAATATTATGTCAAGATTTTGTTGAATATAGTGATAAATTACTAAATTACTTTGGGGTCATTGAAAGCATTGTAGAGGTCTCATTGTGGAGAAATAGTCATGACCACCCGGATGCTGTGGAACAAAAATAGAAGAGAAATGAGGAGACACTCTGCAACTTTTAATTAATCTGTGTTGTCGTTGAGTCATGAATGGTGGAGGAAGTATAGGAGTGTACATCTACCATTTGCCGTGCTTCATCAGCTCAATGGCATCGTTGACCTGGTCCAAAGTCATGTTGTGAGTGATGAACTCATCCACCTTCACCTTCTTGTCCAGGTAGGCTTTAACCATCTGAGGCACACCATCCTTACCCTTAAAGCCTGAGGCACACAATCACTTAGTAAGAGCATCCAGATGTATCAAGAGTACATCTGGAATACAACTAACAAGAGAGCTCCAGAACAAAAGCTCCACAGCCAATTAGTTACCAGAGATTCATTAGTCAGTGGTGATGGTCATATCTGTCTCACCTCCAAACAGAGAGCCCTTCCATGTGCGTCCAAAGAGGAGCTGAATGGGGCGAGTAGCAACGTCGCTCATGTCCGTCCAGCCAACAATCACGCTGACGCCCCAACCTCTCACACAAGACTCCAAGGCGCTGCGCTACATGGAGAAACGGCAATGAGCCAATGTATTCAAAATCTTTATGCAAACCTTTTTTTAAATCTTTCTCACCATGACTCCCACATTCCCGACACATTCCAGGGAGAAGTCCACTCCTCCGCCGGTCATCTCGGACAGCACCTCGCTGATGGGTTTACTGTGATCCTTGGGGTTCACGAAGTCGGTCGCGCCGAACACCTTGGCCTTCTCAGACTTCTCCGGATTGATGTCAACGGCTATAATCCTCTTGGCTCCTGCAGCCTTGCAGCCCATGACTGCAGCCAAACCCACAGCTCCCAGACCGAACACAGCACATGTGGAGCCCGGTTCCACCTACGATACAACAGAGTTCGGTCAACATGGTTCTTTAGGTCAGACGTCTTAGTTCTTAAAACACACAGAGTTCACTAATGTTCCATACTTTACTAATCAATTGATAAGTCTCTGCAAATATACAGGCACTTAACACAAAAGGCCTCATTCTGTTGTTTTGATTAAAAATAATGATGTAAGGTATCCCCGACAGTCAAACAGACCCACCTTAGCAGTATTAACTGCCGCTCCGTATCCTGTGCAGATCCCACAGCCAAGGAGACAGACTTTGTCCAGAGGGGCAGCGGGGTCGATCTTAGCCACAGCCATCTCGTTAACCACAGTGTACTCAGAGAAGGTACTGGTTCCTGAAAACTGCAGCACCTTCTTCCCCTTACAGGTGAACCTGGAGTCTAACGGTGACATCACATGCATACGACCAACGCCCCTGAAGAAGACAATGTTTTAATGTGAAAAAAACTGAAAGACAATTTGAGAGCTGCTCTCACGTATTAGAAGGTTCAACAAATATTTGCAACATGCTTAAAATAATATAAAATAACAAACCAGGATCTAAACTATCTGTCCTGTGGTATCATCAGTCAGCCACTAAAGTTAATACTTTCCCACTTGTCCCTCTGTCCCTCCTCTCCAGACACATTTCTCATTCCCCAAATCAAACCATTGTCATTTTCTATCCGTCCACCAAGTGATCTGGGACTTTCCCTGCTTTCTCCATCGTCACCCCTCCACACACTTGTTCCCAGTTCCTTAATCATCTCTGCAAACCAACTGTGTGATCCGACCAGTCATGCACCCAGCATACACTGTATTTGATTTTCTATATGAGCTGATTTCTACCAGCCTGTGCCTCAAAGATTGTTGGAAGAAGGCCCCTAGTGAATCCTACGTGTCTGTGGAACACAGTGGTGTGTCCTCAAAGCTTTCTTTGAAAAACGTGTTACCTGTGCAGGTCACGGACTTCCCTGACACCCCTGATTATCAGCCTCAGATTTTCATCCCTCAGCCCAAGCCTGAGCCGGCTGGTTTGCTACCTTCCTGTCTTGAGCTGGCTTTCCCGCAACCTGCCTGTCCTGCCCTTCTTGAGTCGGCGAAGCAGCTGCCTGTTTCTGATTCAGCAATCCCGGCGTTTGCTTCCCCTGAATCCTCCAAGCCTTCAATCAACTGTTCGGGGAGCCACCCTGTCTTACCGCAGTCATCTGTTAAGGGTACTTGCCTGAGTCATCATTGTGGCAATGCTGTGTTCTGTCTGCCTGTTACCTGCATGCAATTTGGACTCTCTGCCTGTAAGCCATTTACAATAAATCACTGACTTCATTCTGCGGCCTACAACTGTTTGCATTTGGCTCCAATCCCTGTTCTCCTGTATCGCAACTGTAACAGCTATACTGATAGAGAGATGTTGAATACAATAATTGTTTATAAGCATTTTAACATAACTTTTGAACATACCCAGCAGGAATGAAATCATTAGTTGAGACAGAAGAGTGTATTAGTGTTTATTGAGCTCACCATGCTTTCTCACACTGGTTGGTCTTTGGACTCTTACAGAAGCGACATTCTCTACACTGGGAGATGAACAGAGGGAGGACCTTGTCTCCTGAAAGACAAAAACAACAATATTAATCTCCAACTTTCATTATAATGTAAAACAATGGCACAGAGTGGCCTCAATTTACAACCCTGATACATTTCCACTAATATCTGTAAAACTCTTAATGTACGGATTGAAAAGACAACTTTTTAATAGTGACCTTAAGAGGCCTGTCAAGTTTTCAAAAAGTCAAAACATTTTCGAATAAAACCTGACAGCTATGTCCCTTTATTTCTGAACTTTGGACAGAGCCAAGCTAACCGTTTCCATACTTTACGCTAAGCTTAGCTAAGCTAAGCACGTCTAAGCTCCGTACTCAACACACAGACATGGGACACATCAATCTTCTCATCTCACTTGTTGTATATTTCAAGCGACAGTGATGTTGGAGTGATGATGAAGGAATCTCCGCGGACACTGTTCTTGCTGGTATAATGAAGTTTATTACAAACAAGCAACATATGTCAAGACGGGCGACATGTACACCCGGAGAGTCCCAAAGTCGAACAGAACTCTAACCGTCGGGGCTCTCCCGATCACTTATATATGGATGTTGTTTACGCCCCAGACTTGAGTATATAATGACGTCATAAACAGGGCCCCCAATGAAAGACATGTTTCGGACATAGGCACAGCTACTCCTCCATCCTCCAGGTCAAGGAGCATTCCCCAGCGGGGGTACCTAACGAGTATCCCATGTGTAACAAACATCAATGGATCCGACATTCCAAAGTCACAGGCCCCTTCACATATGTTATCTTCATGCATTACAGAGCAAAATATACTACACACTCTTGTAAAGAAAGCAAATAAGCATTTATTCCAAAATATTGTACGATTCAAAACTGACCTGGCTGAAATTCAGTAACTCCAGGCCCGACGCTCTCTACGATGCCGGCTGCCTCGTGGCCGAGGACTACGGGGAAGCCGTCTTCATGCATACTCTCTAAAAGGTGGTACAGGTCGGAATGGCACACCGCAGTCGCTACAATCTGCACCGAAGACAGTAACCAAACAATGAAAACACAAAGGATTAAACGGACAGACTGATGAAAGTTCACTCTCACTGTGTTCAGCAGTACTAGCAACATTATATTGACACTTTTATGCAGCGTTAATATCAAACATATCACTAAATAGACCTGGTATGTTGCATTAAGCAGGATTTTGTGATTAACGGACGATTCACTCTACATTCAGAGCCCCAGCCGCCCCAAAGTAGTGATAGTTAGTGGACGTCTCTCACCTTCATGCGGACCTCGTTGGCCTGGGGCGGGGCGACCTCAATCTCCTCAATCACCAAAGGCTTGTTGGGCTCCCAGGCCACTGCTGCCTTGCACTTGATCACCTACAGGGCAGGACAACCACATGAAATTACCCAACAATGAGATATCACAAATATCAGTGAGGACTGTTAAATCAAACTGGGAAGGGTTTAAAAAAATTAACCACAGTGCCGAGACCCTTTGAAGCAGGAAATTAATAATTAATAATAATATAGCAGGGGTCACTAGGTGGACTGCGGTTGTATCTGGACCCTGGACCTATAACCCATACATATTTGAGAATCATTTAATTTTGACGGAGTGCTTCTATTTTGTAGTAAAATCAGTTGAGTAAAGTAAAATTGACAAATCAAGTGAGTTGCCTCAAATTCATAAGCATTTCTGATGAATTCTTCCACTCATCTTTTTTCAAATGGTGTGCCAAGTCAAAACAGGACATGAGGCAGAGGGGGCAGAGACAGAAAATATGAGACAGAGACATAAAGAGTGTTTTAGGTTAAGAAACTTAGCTATTATTACAAATTCTAAGATGAAGATTTCTTTCCATGCCTATTATCAACCAGATACACAATAGGAAAGCATTGATGTGGGTGTTTCACACCCAGCCATGCTCCAATCAGCCTCACATTCATAAACATGAACCTCACACAATCCAAGAGCACAGAATAATCTCAAACGAATAATATTCATGTAATTTCTATCAATGTGAAATTCCTTTTTGATGTGTTGTTCCATTAACTTTTAGTGTGTGTGCATGCATGGGAGTGTCATGGGACATAGGCAAATATTCATGCACACATTGCAAAAATAATAAATGATAAAAAAGACAAAAAAATACAAGTGCCCACATGTCAGATTGTACTCACCTTACCAGCTGTGGACATTTTCTTTCTGCAAAGAGAGCAAACAAGCAAGAGTGGAGTTAAGAGAGGAGTTCAGCAGCAGCACTAAAGTGGGGAGGAGACAAGTGACCCTGGACATGTATTTTTTATTGCATCAACCTTGAATGTTTTCTTTACTTTAGTTTGAGACTAAGATTGGTCAGCACTAATTGTGAGTGTTATCAGTGTCTTGAGTTCCTACCCACATCTGGACAGCAGATGTGGAGCCTGTGTGAAATAAACAAGCAGTTTTCAATACTTATTGGCCAACATAACGATGGCCGAAGAGCAAAACCTCCTATCTGAAAAATGCACTTTTTTGAGAATACTAAAAAAAACTTGTTTTCTTGCAGAATGCTATTTGTTAAGGATACCCAATACATAATACAAAATACAAAAATACAAAAATACAAAAATACAAATAATATACAAATATACAAAGTGCAGATAGGAGGTTATTCCCACTTTTCCGGGATCATTTTGCAGACTTGGTACTTTGGCCATCGATATGAGAAAAGGAGTTTGGGAAATACGTTTGAGACTCTAGATGATGAGCTCTATTCCACTCTAACGTGTCACACATTTATGACACAACTTGTGCTTGTTCTTTGAAAAGAAATGTCCTCAGAGGGCAAATCATTACAGACTCCCGTCTCAGCTTTGGAGGGCAGCAGTGACACATAAGACAGACAAAGCCCAGAGGGACAGTATTCATGAGACGTCTCGAAGGGCAGAGTGTGAGAGTCACAAATCCATCTACTCTCAGCTCCTAGTTCATGTTCTCCTCCACCAGTTTGGGAGCACCGTCATCTCTTGCATCCTGGGTAAAATGTAAATGAGCTTAGTTATTCCGCAAACACACTTGAAGTGACTTAAAGTTTAGATTTTGGACATCAGTCACTGCGGGACCTCAAGAAATATTTCTTCTGTAATTCTTAGAAAAACAAAAGTGTAAAAAAACTACACGTCTTGTGGGACAAATAAGATATCGGGTTCAGGTCGAGGTGAATTTATGGCCTCCCATGGGAGAATATTGTCTTGGGTTTGGAGGCATACGTTTAGTTTATTTATTTGCTCGTCACGTGCATAGTATCTCTTCAAAAATAAAACTTCCTTCATCACAGGAATTCAGTTCAGGCAAAAGAACACCAGTAGGTTTCAGGGAAAGAAAATGGTTGACGTCGGCTTGGCTGAAACCAGTCACGTCACAATAGTCAAGAAGTGACATTTATTAATTCTACTGATCATTCTGTCACATTCATATTTAACCTTTGGCTGAAGAAACCTTTGCTATAAATGGAACATCAGCTTTCTGGGACTGGGTGTTTGAGATAAAGAGTCTGTTTGTGTTGGAATGTATCCACAGGTTGTCATCCGTTGAGACTACACAGTTGCAACCAAAGGGAAGCAGCCTCATCTCCTGAAAAGCAATGCATGGTTAAAGCTGGACCCCTGGCACGGCCAGCTAAGAGTGGTATGGTATTAGGTATCGGAAAGGTCAAGATGATAATAAATCACCTTTGCTCGAGGGAAGTTGACCAAAACAGGATACAAAAGATGGGATCCCTGTAAGCTAAAAAAACAAAAAGGTCAGAGCAACTCCTCTAAGGGGTGCACATTTCAAACTAACCTTTGTTTTGTCCAACATGTTCTTATAATTAATAAAGTGCGAACATAGTGCAAGACATTTTTGTCTCGTTCCTCTTTTTGGCAAAGGTGAATTGCAAAATTATCCCGACAGTCGTTTGGATAACATGCAAGATAAGTAAGGTAAGGTAAGTAGTGAATTTCTTATTGTGATCAGAGAGAAGTCAGATTGGCTGAGTTTTGGAGGTGCAAAGTAGAGGAGCATATCTGACACACCTCTTCATTCATCTGGAGAGCAATGGGCCTCGTGCTCGGACCAGACACACAAACAGATTCCGAGATAGCACGCGAGAGGAATTTAAGAGTGGGCCAGACCTTCACAAGAGTAAAAAAGAAAGAAGAAAACTTGTTTGATTTAAGAATAATTATGCTTTAATGGGGGCAACCGTGTGACTGTGTTTAAAGCTGGTTCACACAACTACTTGTATGTGAAAGGGGTTGATCATAGAACCCACTGGAAAATGATGAAGAACTCTTACACTCCGACAGCTGCCTCAGTGGGTTAATTCAGGTCGCTGTCCTGGTTATCAGCGTCTGTTGAAACAGTGGAAGATCAAACGTGACTTCTTGCTCAGTATTGTGGCAGGTTGTGAAATAGTTAGGAAATGGAATCATTTGGTTTGTGTACAGGGACACGAACTTTCATTTTTTTTCCGTGACGCTCAGGACCATCACAATGCCAATGGAAAGTTAATTTAAGATCCTGTTTTTCATGGTGGACACACAAATTGAAATGCATCCACAGGACTTTCAACCCAGAGACTGGTGTCCGACACAGTGTTGGGTTTTAAAACCTAACCTTGGTGACAGTTTTTGGCATCCAACTTCATATCACACAAGTATTTCCGCCACAGTACTACAATGACAGGATCTCGATAGTTCCATAAATATCTCATACATTTTCAGAAAACCTTGACACTACACACACTGCTCCATTTGCCGGATGCTTCTTTTAACTATTGGGAGACATTTGAAGCACTACTGTTAGAAAAATTCTACTCGCTACGAGTGTGAAATCATAAATCAGGTAATTTATTCTTGCAAGAAGGAGCAGAGTTGAATCATATACATAATATGCGTCAAGTAGCAACTGCTCAGAGGTCTGTCTCTGAGTCTTTGGAGACAGGTACCGACGGAGGACTGTGCGTGGGTACTTACCGAAGGGATGCGTTATCTGTTCTGCTCGGTCGTGGACATACTGGGACAGCTGCTAAGACACAACCAAGCTTTGTCTCTAATTATATATCCAACAGCTCCCAACTGGGTGCCAAGAAGAACAACGAACTGGCAGTAGATGAGGCGTCTGCAGGATTAATGAGTGTCAAGTCAAACAGGTTTTCTTTATTGGATAAAAAGAGATAAAGGACTAAAAGAGATGGGAAATAATTGTAAATTAAGTAATGAGTGAAGCAATTGGATTTTCCATATAGTAACTTTAATATTAACATTACTGAGTATTCAGAAAGGTAATGGGGCGGAGCCACTGAAACCACCGGAAATGGCCAAATAAGCAGAGACGCAGTGGCGCGGGTTTTTTTTGTTGTTGCTTTAGACCAGGTCCGGAACCGGACAAACGCCGCACAGATCGAGGGTTCGATCAAGATCGGCAGTAAACTGTGCGAAAGGACTGACTCTACAAAGTCCGGAGAGGCAGCCGGTAAGAGCGGTGAACTTTCTAAGGAATAAACGCTTCGTATTTAAAGATCACTGCCGCCACCGGTTCGGGGAGCGCGAGCATTGGCTTGACGTCACGGAGAGATGCGCAGCCCATTGGAGTGTGGCGGTAAATGATTGATTGTTGTGTAAATATCGGTGCTTGGTTATAGTTAATTGTTGTTTAGAATGTTTAGATCAGAGTAAATGGCACTGGTGCATTATCACTCAGGCTGTTGTTGAATTAACTTGTATATTGAGTATTTGGTTTTTTTCTCTGTTTTTCTGTTTAAAGGTTTTTTCACCTTTAAAGGCTTAAATGCCTGAAATGGCTTAAATAACTTAAATGGCTGAAATGTCTGGAATGGATATGCTAACCCCTACCGAATAAAAGGAGGAAAAGGAAAGTTGTTTGGTCATTTGATTTGAGTGAAATCCAGTTTAAATATCCGGGTAGATAAATCAATCCCTGTCAAGTGGGGAAACTGCACATGTTTTAGAACGAAGACTTGACAATGAGGGACAGGTGACACTAATCAGGACAGGGCAGGCAAAACAAAACTGGCGGGAAATCACACAAAGGCAGGAAGGTGTGAAGTGCTCTGAAACCAAAAGGAGAGGTGATTAACAAAATCACACACCGTGTCCTGCTATAAAAAATAAATAAATACCAGAGCACCAAATGTGGACCAAGCGGCCAATGAAAATGGTAGCCAACTCCTCCTGTTTGAGTAATGTTTGATAAAAGCTACAGTGTCCCAATTGTTTTAGGAAATGACTGATCCTTTAAAAAAATATATATATATATTAATAAATTTACTACATTTTTTAGGTGTTTCTCGAGATTTTACATCAAAGGAACCAGTAGGTTTGGGGCTGTAAAGATCTGCAAAGATCTGCGCGTCGTACGATACACCAGTGGTGATCCTAATAGTCATCCTCATCAACACAGATTATACATGTGTACAGTGAAGACAGAAGGCAGTGGTACTCGGCCTCCAGCCTAGTTCAGTGGTGGACTCATGCTGTCTGAGGGGCTGGAGAAAAACAAATAAAGCTGCATGTGTTGGGACACCTGCGTGTCAAAAGTACTACATCGCAAGGGACGAGTTCTCCCCAACTTTATTTGTACACCTACACACTCTTGATTGGTGGATGTGAATCGATTCTTTAACTTGAGGTGCACCTCCTCCACGAGTGGCTTCTCAGCCTCCCATGCTGCTGCACCTACAAACACAATATCCGAGAGCTTCAGCTGGTCCGGAATCCGTCAACGTGACAACCCCCCTTCGATCCATCTACTGCCAGCGGAAGGTTTAGTTAAACAGTCTGAATGTTTACATGGTGGAAAGAGTTGAGGCTGACCGAATTCAGATGTGCAGACATGGAAGCAAAAAAAAAAAAGAGTAACTAAACACTAAATTCACCGTTTTTCAAATATAACTACAATTACAGTCACTTTATTAAACAATTGATCCTTTGCAGAACCCTGGGACACTCAACTGTCAGCAGTGTGGACAGTATGGAATATGACAGATTGCCAGCATGCAGTAGCAGTAGTAGAAATACCATCTCTACTACTTGTAAGCTCGTAGTTGACAGTGTTGAGCAATGTTTGTGGCCAATTTACATATTCTCTACCATTTCCTATTACAGTAATATTGTGTCCCTCTGTCAATTGTTCATGCATC
Organism: Ophiodon elongatus; assembly: GCA_016806645.1. Taxonomy (NCBI): domain Eukaryota; kingdom Metazoa; phylum Chordata; class Actinopteri; order Perciformes; family Hexagrammidae; genus Ophiodon; species Ophiodon elongatus. Next base: position 331,354 of record JACSYO010001494.1, read on the forward strand.
TCTTATAAGCAAAACATCCAAAGATATTCATCCTAAAAAAAGATATTTTTCATGAATCACCCTTGAATTTGGGGGCGGTAATAATTAATAATAACCAACCAATCCAAAAATGATTTGTGTTGAAAAGCATTCCTTTACATGTCCACTGTGAGCGATCCAGTCAAATTCAAAGTTCAAACCATTCGATTAAAATCGTTCTTTAAACGGCATACCCATCCACATATTTCACTCAAACCCCACCCCTGTCCAACTGGAAATCACATTTAGCCATCCCTCTATGCAATCAAATAGTAAATGTACTGTTCATAGTTTCTTATTATCAAAAGGAAGAGGGAAAAAAAAAAAGCGAAACAAAGTGAATGAGGAAAATGTTCGAAAATATATGAGGAGTTCATTTTCGAAAGATATCATCAGCCCTCGTAAGAGGATATGTTGTATGGGCAGACAGGATGTTGTTAGCGGTGATGAGGACTAAGGAGCACACCAGCTTCTAAATGGACCGGCTAACGAGCTTTCCAGCCTGCAAACTGATGTTAAGATGACAGTTGGACTGATATTTGAATAATAATTTCAATACTGTATGCCAAGTTGAAGTAGGTGACATTGATATAACTGAGAAAATCTAAGAGAAAATGTAACCTAAAACTGTGGTCGCACTAAACACAATGCAGTAGAGTATTTAATAAATGGACCTGCAGTCATGTCGCGCCAAGTAACATGATAGTTTTGATATTTAGATAAACACAACAAAATCACATCTCAAACAAGGAAGCCACATAGCCCATCTGTTTATACCATTTATTTAAACACTTTGACATGTTTAGCTTTTGCTTACACTGCAGGAGTAATATGATTTCATGATACACATTGTAGTATTTGTATGAGTATTATGAATTGATTACTTTGGGGTCATTGAAAGCAACAGAGTGATCTCATTGTGGAGAAACAATCATGACTGTCCGGATGCTGTGGAACAAAAGTAAAAGAGAAATTAGACCGGCACCTTTTAATTGATCTGTGTTGTCGTTGAGTCATGAATGGTGAAGGAAGTATAGGAGTGTACATCTACCATTTGCCGTGCTTCATCAGCTCAATGGCATCGTTGACCTGGTCCAAAGTCATGTTGTGAGTGATGAACTCATCCACCTTCACCTTCTTGTCCAGGTAGGCTTTGACCATCTGAGGCACGCCATCCTTACCCTTAAAGCCTGAGGCACACAATCACTTGAGCAAAGACTCGTATCCAGAATAAAACTAACAAGAGAGTTGCAGAACATAAGCCCACAGCAACAGATACCAAAGCGATGGTCGTATTGGTCTCACCTCCAAACAGAGAGCCCTTCCATGTGCGTCCAGCGATGAGCTGAATGGGTCGGGCAGAAAAGTCTTCCATGTTTGTCCAGCCAACCATCACGCTGACACCCCAACCTTGCACACAAGACTCCAAGGCGCTCCGCTAGATGGGAGAAGCAACACAAAGTCATTAGGCTTTTTACCAGAAGGGCGCTGGTCCAACTCTTTGGACTAGCTGAGGAAATGTGGGCTTGGTGACTTAATCAATGACACACAGCTCTTCTCTATTAACGGCTGCTGTATAGAAGCAGAAGAAATGGGCTCAGTTTACTTTGATTAGGTTAAAGGACACTGTTTTGATAGTTAGATCCCACCTCTTCATTATATCCTTGAACCATAGACAATCAAATCTTCCCACCATGACTTCCACATTCCCCACACATTCCAGGGAGAAGTCCACTCCTCCGCCGGTCATCTCGGACAGCACCTCGCTGATGGGTTTACTGTGATCCTTGGGGTTCACGAAGTCGGTCGCGCCGAACACCTTGGCCTTCTCAGACTTCTCCGGATTGATGTCAACGGCTATAATCCTCTTGGCTCCTGCAGCCTTGCAGCCCATGACTGCAGCCAAACCCACAGCTCCCAGACCGAACACAGCACACGTGGAGCCCGGTTCCACCTACGATACAACAGAGTTCGGTCAACATGGTTCTTTAGGTCAGACGTCTTAGTTCTTAAAACACTTGTTCTCCCTAGATATGTTGGTGCCACTGATATTTTTCATTTCAGATGCCTGATCTTTAGCAGAGTGGTGTGTGTGTGTGTGTGTGTGTGTGTGTGTGTGTGTGTGTGTGTGTGTGTGTGTGTGTGTGTGTGTTTCATTATAGCGTTTTTTTCCCCCTTCAACAATACCCATTGGACTGTGTTCAGTCGAACAGACCCACTTTAGCAGTATTAACTGCCGCTCCGTATCCTGTGCAGATCCCACAGCCAAGGAGACAGACTTTGTCCAGAGGGGCAGCGGGGTCGATCTTAGCCACAGCCATCTGGTTCAAAACAGTGTACTCAGAGAAGGTACTGGTTCCTGTAAACTGCAGAACCTTCTTCCCCTTACAGGTGAACCTGGAGTCTGAGACTGACAACACGTCGTGGCGACCAACCCTGAATAGAGAATTTCTTTTTAAATGAACATGCAGCTGCAGACTTAATTTTCCTGTTCTTTTAAGAGTAAAAAAGATCATCTTTTATGCCTGGAATGAAGAACAAAATAGGAACAACGATCTCAACTATCTGTACCGCGGTATCAGACAGCACCTAAAGTTGCGACGGTGACAGATACGTGTTGAATATAATGTCTTGTTCATAACTGTATGGACACCCAAAAGGTTCAGACTGAAGAGAAAACAAAGTGGAAGGGAGGAGATGAGTGCTTATTGAGCTCACCATGCTTTCTCACACTGGTTGGTCTTCGGACTCTTACAAAAGCGACATTCTCTACACTGGGAGATGAACAGTGGAATGACCTTGTCTCCTGAAAGACAGAAACAATACTGCCATGTCAAATTAATTTAGGCCAACTTTTAGCATGTTGTTGAAAAATATTGTCTGAATGGCACAATTGGGCCTCAGTTTACATCCCTCATACACTTCCACTAATATCCAAATTAGTTATTTTTACATTTTTGTTAATGACTAAATTATCAAGAAGTAACTTGCTAATAGTGAGCTTTAGAGGTTTTGGTCACGCGGGCCAATCGTATTGATCACTGTATAACAGAACTTTGGAAAGAGCCAGGCTAGCAGTTTCAAGTCACGCTAAACTAAGCTAAGATAAGCAAATTTAAGCTAAACTCGTCTAAATGCCGTACTCAACACACAGAGATGAGACACATCAATCTTCTCATCTCACTCTCGTTGAGAAAGCATCATTCCAATATATTGCATCATTCGAAACTGACCTGGCAGAAATTCAGTGACTCCAGGCCCGACGCTCTCTACGATACCGGCTGCCTCGTGGCCGAGGACTACCGGGAAGCCTTCTTTATTCATATTCTCCAGAAGGTGGTGCAGGTCCGTGTGGCACACCGCAGTCGCCACAATCTGCACCGAAGACAGTAACCAAACATGAAAAAGACAAAGACGGGCAATGGGCTGGTTTATGAGTGTTTACTCTCAGCGGGTTCCGCAGCATGAGCAACACTTTAACATTTTATAGATACATCTATTTGGAATATCAAATATATCACTCTTTACGGAACAATACACATCCCCAGCACATTGTCACATATTGGCAGTAACAGGGAAGAGTGACATAAAGAAGTGCCGTAACACAGCGTGGATATGTGGGAAAGATG